>CAUIVZ010000005.1:17843751-18153751 GCA_961763995.1 Juglans cinerea
AAGGCTATGGATTTGTTTATTTCATTAAAGAGGCTTTTTTTTATTAGTTATAGGAATTAGTCTAGAATAATTGGGTTTGAGGATGATTGGCCCACATGTCTTATTTCTTATGAACTAGGGCTTTTGGGAAGGCCTTGTATTTTGGCCAAGGGCTTATTTGGAAAGTTACTTTTTAGGAACTAGGGTTTCAAGAGGTTATTGAAGCTGAGTTACTGTAGCGCCGTACTGTAGCCGCTGCACTATTCACTCAAGGGTATTTTTGGAAGATGGGGCATTTTATTTTGGCTAGGGTGTTAATTAGGTTTTAGTTTAAATACTCTTTGTTGCCTCATGTTAATGAGTTTTTGAAATTTGATGAATTTATTCATTATGAGTTGAGTTTTACTCCTCTTGTTCTTAATTAAACTTTTGAACTTATCAAAGATAAATCACAACCTTTGTGGCGTTCCTCCTTTGTAATCTGGGTTCTTGAGACGGGTTTTTCAACGGGTCTAGATTTTAATATAATCTAGGTTCTTGAAATGAGTTCTCATCGGGTCTAGGTTTTCCATCCATTGACTTTGATTTTGGCTTTCTTGGGGAGTTTTCAAATTGATTGTGGGTTCAAGGGATTCCATTCCCGCGGGTTCATATCATTTGGTATCAGGGCAAGGTTTCCAATCAGGTCTGATTCTATCTTTTAATTCTTGTATCTTTGAATTTAATTCTAGGGCTTCATTGTTCTAGGGTTGCAAAAAAAAAAAATGAAAAGTAGGCTGCCGAAATTCTTAGGGTTTTGGTTTTGGCTGAAATTTGCATCACCTAGGGTTTCAAAATTCTAGGGTTTCCTGCATCTCTAAGTTTGTCAATTGCTTGGAGTGTCGTTCTATTGATTCTCTTCTATTTCATTGTCAATTCTTATGTGCTTGAATTCAATTGCTTGATTTTTACAATTGAGTATTGCTGTTTGTGATTGAATTTGAGAAAAGAAGAGAAAATAAAAGAAAGGAAAAGAAAAGAAATGAAAAGAAAAGAAAATTTGAAAAAAAAAAGAGGAAGAGAAAAGGTAGCATATTCGAAGGTTGCTACATAGTTACAAAGAAGAGAAAGAAAGAAATTTGTTGATTCAATCTTATCATCAAAGGAGCTGCATACATCATTAAAGTTGGTATATTGTCTTTTAGTTATTCTTTCTTTCATATAACTTCCTTGATTCTTGTGTCGTTTTTTTTATTCCTTCCGTGTTTCTTTTGGACTTGTTTTCTTGGACCTAATTACTAGTTTGGACAAATCAAGGTTGCATTGTCTTTCATTGAGTTCAATTAGTTCTTAAAGAACTTGAGTGGGAAAACTCTTGAGGTAAAATGCAAAGGAGTGTGAGACTATTATCGGGAAAAAGCCAATTAAGAGTAAAATATGAGTGGAGTGCCATTATTCGAGTGTAAACACGTAAGGGAGAGTATGTGAGGTTTTCCACTAATATTCTTTTTGTGCAGCACATTACAATGTCTCATAAGAGTGACTCATCATCACCAAAGGGGAAGGTAGATAACTCATTATTTTTATTACAAGCCATGCAACAACAATTTGAACAGTTGAACTTGGTGTTAGGTGAAGTGAGGGATAGTATGGATCATCAAGAAGTAGTGATTAGAAATCTGCAAGACGGTAGAGATAGGAGGCGACGTGAGCCTAGTATTGAGAATAGGCATGAGACTAGAGAGTATGGTGAGGATGTGGAAGTCCTAACATCTGAAGTTGGATTGGGTAGACATAAAGGAGTTAGGCGTGGAAGAGGACATAGAGCAAACCCAGGGGGTCGAGATGGAGTAGGTAAGAAACTTGGGAACATCAAAATGAAAATACCATCATTCCAAGGTAGAACTGACCCTGAAGTTTATTTAGATTGGGAGAAAAGAATAGAGTTGGTGTTTGATTGTCATAATTACTCTGAGGAGAAGAATGTGAAGTTGGCTGTAATTGAGTTCACTGATTATGCGAGTATTTGGTGGGATCAATTAGTGACCAATAGGAGGAGGAATCTTGAGAGGCCTGTAGAAACATGGAGAGAGTTGAAAGCTATCATGAGGCGGAGATTTGTATCTAGCCACTACTGTAGAGACCTTTACCAAAAACTACAAAATCTGATACAGGGGTCTAGGAGTGTAGATGATTACCATAAGGAGATGGAGGTAGCTATGATTCGGGCTAATGTAGTGGAGGATCGGGAGGCCACGATGACAAGATTTTTTGAGTGGGTTGAATAGGGAGATAGCCAATGTAGTTGAGTTGCAACATTATGTGGAGGTAGAGGACATGGTACACATGGCTGTGAAGGTGGAGAGGCAGTTGAAAAGAAATGGTACATCAAGGTATACTTTCGTTTCTAGTACTCCTTGGAAACTAAAGTGGGACAAAAATGATCAAGCTGTAACAAAGGGGAAGACCGAAACCACCTAAGGGAAAAGATGAGGGTGAGGCTGAAACCTCAAGAAAAAGAGAGAATGAGTTGAAAAACAATTGTGAGGCCGAGAGTTCAAAAAAAGATGAGAGTGAAAGAAAAAAAAAGAGTAAAAAGGATAAAGAGAGTGAGAGGAAAAAAGAAAATGAGACCGAAACATCAAAAGAAAGATAGTGCAAGAGAAAATAGAGAGGTGGTTGGGAGTCAAGAAAAAAGAGTGGTGCCACAAAAGGAAAAAGAAAGAGAGATTGCAGAGAGAAACAAAAATACAAAAGTGAGTTTTTATGCTAAGCAAGCTTTTATACTAGCGAATTTAACGACTCTTTGCCTCGTGTTGTTGTTTCTTTGTTGCAGGGATTGCCACCTATTAGGAAGATAGATCACTACATTGATTTTGTGTCAGGTGCGACAATTCCTATCCAACCTTTTTTTGAAAAACATGAGTCATTGACACACTTGAAGGGACAAGTTAAGTTGTTGGCTAGAATGCATGCTAAGTGGGAGGACTGTATTGAGACTTTTCCTCATGTATTCAAATACACACAAGGTATGAAAAATTTTGGGGTTGATGCTTTAGCAAGAAGGTATGTCCTTGTCTTCATTTTAGATGCAAAATTGTTGAGACTTGAATATGATAAGGAATTGCATGCTAATGATGATGACTTTGCTAGTATGTATGGAACATGTGAGAAAGCATCGTTTGGTAAGTTCTATAAGCTAGATTGGTACTTGTTTAGAGAGAATAGATTTTGTGTGCCTACTAGTTTTATGCGTAAGTTGCTTGTGTGTGATAGACATGGTGGTTTGTTGGGTAACTTTGGGGTGAGGAAGACTTTAAATGTGTTTCTTGAATATTTGTGAGAGTATTGCTTGCCATTAATTGAGTTTGCATATAATTGGAGTAGTCATTTTGGTGTAAGGAAAGCTTTAGGTGTGTTTCATGAACGTTTGTGGGAGTATCATTTGCCATACATTGACTTGTTGCATGAACATTTGCGAGAGTATCATCTGCGTCTCATTGAGTTTGCATATAATTGGAGTGATCATTTTGGTGTAAATAAGATTTTAGCCGTGATGCATGAACTTTTTTGGGAGTATCATTTGCCATTCACTAACTTGTTGCATGAACGTTTGCGGGAGTATCATTTGCGTTTCATTGAGTTTACATATAATCGGAGTGTTCTTGCTACTACTCAATTTTCACATTTTGAAATTTTGAATAGACATAATCCATTTACTCCTTGAGACTTGATGCTTTTGCTTGTTGATGATAGGAGTAACTTGGATCCACCTTTTCAAATTCTTGAAAAAATTAATGAAAATGCTTATGAAGTTGATCTTCCAAGTTTGTATCATGTTTATGCTATTTTCAATGTTACTAACCTTTTTCCCTTTGATTCAGGTGGAGATTCGAGGTCGAATCCTTTGAGGAGAGGGGGAATGATGGGAACCAAAGCAGGCCTAGACTTAAAGATTCTTTGCAAGTTCCAGATAGGCCAATTACAAGATCAAGAGCTAAGAAGATCAATGAATCAATGCAATGATTGGTTTAATCCACTTAGGACGAGTCTAGCAAGAGCCGAATATTCAAAATATGGGTTTAAGAGAATGAGATCCAGTGATCATCTACGTGATACAAGCTATGGAACAGTGCAACATAAATTAGGGCCTATTATTAAGATTATGTGATTGAAGGCCATGGACTTGTTTATTTCATTAAAGAGGCTTTTTTTTATTAGTTATAGGAATTAGTCTAGAATAATTGGGTTTGAGGATGATTGGCCCACATGTCTTATTTCTTATGAACTAGGGCTTTTGGGAAGGCCTTGTATTTTGGCCAAGGGCTTATTTGGAAAGTTACTTTTTAGGAACTAGGGTTTCAAGAGGTTACTGTAGCTAAGTTACTGTAGCGTCGTACTGTAGCTCAGGGGTATTTTTGGAAGATGGGACATTTTATTTTGGCTAAGGTTTTAATTAGGTTTTAGTTTAAATACTCTTTGTTGCCTCATGTTAAGACGTTTTTGAAATTTGATGATTTTATTCATTGTGAGTTGAGTTTTACTCCTCTTGTTCTTAATTGAACTTTTGAACTTATCAAAGGTAAATCACAACCTTTGTGGCGTTCCTCCTTTGTAATCTGGGTTCTTAAGACGGGTTCTTCAACAGGTCTAGATTTTAATATAATCTAAGTTCTTGAAACGAGTTCTCATTGGGTCTAGGTTTTCCATTCATTGACTTTGATTTTGGCTTTCTTGGGGAGTTTTCAAATTGATTGTGGGTTCAAGGGATTCCATTCCCGCAGGTTCATATCAACCTTGCTGCAGTAGAGAGGTGATATCAATCTCTACTTTGATCCTGTTAAATTTCCTACATGTAATTTCAAATTGCGAGTCTTCTCAAACTCTAGCAGGTTTCCCAGAGCCTTCCCAATACGTCTAGCATTGTCTTGTGTCATATGGTCCAGTTGGAGGTTGTGAATCTATATGTAGAAAGCTAAGTGGTTCAATCGAATCTCTTGCATAGTAGAACCAGGTGGCCATGGTTTAAGAATTAGCAACTGTCCTTTGAAATTCCATGGGGCTTGGTTCAGGATTATGTGCTTTTCTTGAAGGGATTGAAAAGTGAAAAAGAACAAATTGGCTTCTAGGTCATCGAGTAAGGACTTCTGTATAAAATTCCATGCGGCTTTGGTGCTTGCATGGATGGAAAATTTGTTCAAGGGGTGTACTACAGGTTCAAGCTTGAGATCTTTCTAAAAGAGTGCTTTAGTTTGTGAGATCAAAGAATCCATATTCATCAGTGGGATGGTAGCAAGTGTAGGGTTCAAATTTTAGGAATAAAGGGAAAACTCCATTGAGGAGTGCAGAATCATTGAGATGTGAGGCGAGACTCTACAGAGAGAGAGTAGGAATTACTAGCTTTTACACTTACTTGAATGTCAGAATGACCCCTATCTTTTTTGTTGGTCCTTAGCACCCAAACGCTAGTGGTTCATCCTAGTGACTGGCAGAAACTGTTTCCAGAGTTTGGCGCCATTTCTAAGATCAACTATAAGAGGTCCCATGGAAAATCTAACTACTAACTATCCAGTTGATGGAAACCAAGGTGGACCTAGTCTTAACGATCTTTTGCAAGTTCCAGATGGGCCAATTACAAAATCAAGAGCCAAGAAGATCAATGAAGTAATGCAAGGATTGTTGCAATCCACTTGGGATGAAACTAGCAAGAGCCCAACACTCAAGATGGGTTCGAAAGAAGGAGAATCAGTTTTAATCCACTTGATACAAGTTGTGGAATACATGACTTAGAGTTATTGTTTGGCCCTATTGTTATTGAAGGCTTTCAATTTGTTAAGGAATTTATTTTATTAGTTTAGAATAAGTGGGCTTGAGGCTGCTTGGCCCACATATGTCTTATTTCTTATGAACTAGGATTTTGGGAAGATCTTATATTGTGGCCAAGGGCTTATTTGGAAAGTTACTTTTTAGGAACTAGGGTTTCAAGAAGTAATGTAGTCGAATTACTGTAGCACAATACTATTCATTCAAGAGTAGTTTTTGGAGAAAGGGCTTTATTTTGGCTAGGATTTTAATTAGGTTTTGGTTTAAATACTCTTTGTAGCTTCATTTTAAGGTTTAGACAATATTGAATTTTCATTATGAGTTGAGTTTACTTCTCTTGTTCTTGATTGAACTTTTGAGCTTATCAAAGGTAAATCACAACCTTTGTGGCGTTCCTCCTTGTAATCTGGGTTCTTGAGACATGTTCTTCGACGGGTCTAGATTTTAATATAATCTAGGTTATTGAAACGAGTTCTCAATGGGTCTATATTCTTCATCCATTGACTTGACTTTGACTTTCTTGGATGAGTTTTCAAATTGATTGTGGGTTCAAGGGATTTCATTCCTTCGGGTTCATATCATTTGGTATCAGAGCCAGGTTTATCTAGAGACCTTGGGAGCATCAAAATGAAAATACCATCTTTTCAAGGTAGAACTGACCCTGAGGTTTAACTATAGTGGGAGAAAAAAATAGAGTTGGTTTGATTGCCATAATTACTCTGAAGAGAAGAAAGTGAAGTTGGCGGTAATTGAGTTCATTGATTATGCTATCATTTGGTGGGATCAATTAGTGACCAATAGGAGGAGGAATTATGAGAGGCCTGTAAAGATATGGGGAGAGTTGAAAGGTTTAATAAGGCTGAGATTTGTACCTAGGCATTACTATAGAGACATTTACCAGAAATTATAAAATCTTACACAGGGGTCTAGGAGTGTGGAGAATTACCATAAGGAGATGGAGGTGGCGATGATTCAGGCTAATGTAGAGGAGGACCGGGAGGCCACCATGGCTAGACTTTTGAGTGGTTTGAATAGGGACATAGCCAATGTAATTGAATTGCAGCATTATGTGGAGATAGAGGAGGACATGGTGCACATGGCTATGAAGGTAGAGAGACAGTTAAAGAGAAAAGGGACAGCAAGGTACACTTCGGTTTCTAACACTGCTTGGAAATCAAAGTGGGATAGGAATGATCCGATTGAAGTAAAGAGAAAGACCGAACCACCTAAGGGAAAAGGTGAGGGAACTAGCAACAAACCCAAGGTAGAATCTCAACCTTCACGGAATAGAGATATTAAATGCTTTAAGTGTTTGAGTTCAGGGTACATCGCTTCTCAATGTCCAAAAAGGAGGGTGATGATTCTGCGTGACAATGGGGAGGTGATGACTGAGAGTGAGGATGATAGTGATGAGGTGCCCGAGTTGGTTGATGCTAGTGATGATGATAGAGTGGTATACCCCGTGACAGGTAAGTCTCTTGTTGCCAGGCATGCTCTCAATACACACATTAAAGTGGATGATGCAGAGCAACAGAGAGAGAACATTTTCCATACTAGATGCTACGTCAACAATAAGGTATGTAGTATGATTATTGATGGGGGAATTGTACTAATGTGACTAGCACTACTTTGGTTGAGAAATTGAATTTATCAACCTTAAAACACTCTAGATCATACAAATTGCAGTGGTTGAATGATTGTGGGGAGGTTAAGGTGGACAGACAAGTGTTAATTACTTTTTCTATTGGGAAGTATCAGGATGAGATGTTTTGTGATGTTGTGCCTATGCATGCTGGCCTGGCTATATTTTGTTGGGGAGATCATGGCAGTATGATAGGAGGGTGACACATGATGAGTTCAAGAACATGTACAGCTATGAATAGTAGGGCAAAACAATCAAGCTTTTAACTCCAAGCCAGATCTATGAGGACCAACTGAAACTGAAAAATGAGGTTGCTCAAAAAAGAAAGAGTAAAAATGAGAGTGATAAAAAAGAAAGAGTGAAAATGAGAGTGATCAAAAAAGAAAGAGTGAAAATGTGATTGAACAAAAAAGAAAGAGTGAGTGAAAATGAGCAAAAAAAAAAAAAAAGTGAAAAAGAAATGAGAGAGGTGGCTGAGAGTAAATAAACAAGAGTGGAGTCACGAGAGAAAAAAAAAGAGTTTGTAGAGAGAAAATGAAAGACAAAAGTGAGTTTCTATGCAAGAGAGAGTGAGGTTAAGAGGGCTTTCTTTGCAGATCGCCCTATGATTTTTCTTGTCTATAAATAGTCTTATTTTAATCTTGATGAAACTAACCAGTCTCTTCCTAGTTTGGCTGTTTCTTTATTGTAGGAGTTTGAGGATGTATTCCCAGAGGGGAGATGCCAAATGAGTTGCCACCCATTAGAGCCATTGAGCACCAGATTGATTTTGTGCCCGGAACTGCTATTCCAAACCGGCCAGCCTATAGGAGTAATGCAGAGGAGAGACAAAGGAGCTTCAGAGGCAAGTTGAGGATTTGATGAGCAAGGGGTACAAGAGGGAGAGCATGAGCTCTTGTGCAGTACCAGTGTTACTAGTGCCAAAAAAGGATGGGACGTGGAGGATGTGTGTTGATTGCAAGGCGGTCAACAATATCACGATAAAGTATCACCATCCCATTCCTAGATTAGATGATATGCTTGATGAATTGCATGACTCATGTATTTTCAGTAAAATTGATCTTAAAAGTGGGTACCATCAAATTAGAATGAAGAGGGTGATGAATGGAAAACTGCTTTTAGGACTAAGTATGGGCTTTATGAATGGTTGGTTATGTCATTTGGACTTACAAATGCGCCTAGTACTTTGATGATATCCTAGTGTACAGCAAGGACTTATATGAACATATTGAGCATTTCAGATATGTGTTTGATGTGTTGAGATGTGAAAAGTTGTATGCTAATTTCAAGAAATGTACCTTTTGCATGGAAAAATTTGTTTTCGTAGTTATGTTGTTAGTACAAAAGGAATTGAGATGGATGAAGAGAAAGTCAAGGCCATCAAGGAGTGGCCAACGCCAAAAAACGTCACGGAGGTAAGAAGCTTTCATAGCTTAGCTAGCTTTTATCGACGTTTTGTTAAAGACTTTAGCACCATTTTTGCACCACTTACTGAGGTAATTAAAAAGAATGTTGGGTTTCATTGGGAGCTGATCAAGAGAATGTTTTTGCCACTATTAAAGAAAGGTTGTGCTCTGCACCTGTGTTAGCATTACTTGATTTTAACAAAGATTTTGAGATTGAATGTGATGCCTCAGGAATAGGGATTGGAGCCGTTTTAATGCAGGATAGGTGGCCCATAGCCTTTTTCAGTGAGAAGCTAAGTGGGGCGTCCCTGAAGTACCCTACTTATGACAAAGAGCTTTATGCTCTTGTTTGTGCATTAGAGACTTGGTAGCACTACCTGTGGCCTAGGGAATTTGTGATCCACACCGATCATGAATCATTGAAGCATCTCAAGGGTCAAGTTAAGTTGAATAAAATGCATGCTAGATGGATGGAATATATTGAGACATTTCCATATGTTATCCGTTACAAGCTAGGTAAGGAGAACATTGTTGTTGATGCTCTATCCCGGAGGTATGTACTTCTTACTTCTATGAGTGCTAAAATGCTTGGGTTTGAATATGTGAAAGACATCTATGCCGATGACGCTGACTTTTCTGATGTGTATATGGCATGTGATAAGGCGGCATTTGGTAAGTTTTACAAGCATGATGGTTATTTGTTTAAAGAAAGCAAACTTTGTGTGCCAAGTTGTTCTATGCGAGTTATTGGTGCGTGAGGCACATGGTGGGGGATTAATGGGACACTTTGGTATCAAGAAAACTTTAGATATTTTGCATGAACATTTCTTTTGGTCTAAGATGGAGAGATGTCAATCGCATTTGTGGCAGGTGCATTACATGTAAAAAGGCCAAATCTAAAGTTATGCCACATGGGTTGTATACACCCTTACCCGTTCCTAATGAGTCATGGGTAGACATATCTATGAACTTTGTTTTGGGACTGCCTAGGACAAAACAGGGTAGAAATTCTATTTTTGTGGTTATGGATAGATTTAGTATGATGGCACATTCATTCCATGACATAAAACAGATGATACCACAAACATAGCTGACTTGTTTTTCAGGGAGATAGTGTGACTCCATGGTGTGTCCATGATTATTGTTTCTGATATGGATGTTAAATTCCTTAACTACTTTTGGAAGGTGTTGTGGGAAAAATTGGGTACTAAGCTCTTATTTTCCATTACTTGTCACCCGCAGACTAATGATCAGACTGAAGTAGTTAATAGGACTTTAACTCAGCTTTTACGTGCTGTTTTTCATAAGAATTTAAAAACTTTTGAGGATTGTTTGCCATTTATAGATTTTGCATATAATAGTGCCATGCATACTACTACTTCATATTCTCCTTTTGAAATTGTTTATGGTTTTAATCCACTTACTCCTTTAGATTTGATTCATTTACCTGTTGATGGCAGGGAGCAGCTTGGATGGACAAAAAAAGGCGCAGTTGGTGAAGTCGCTTCCTGAGAGGGTACGGCTTCAAATTCTCCAAAAGAATGAAAGGGTTGCTTCCCAATTCAATAAAGGGCAAAGGCGTGTGTCATCTTTGAACCGGGAGATTGGGTTTGGGTTTACATGTGCAAAGAAATATTCCCAGCCCATAGAAGGACTAAGTTGCATTGTCGAAGAGATGGACTTTTCCAAATTCTTGAGAAAATTAATGACAATACATATAAAGTGGACCTTCCAGGTGAGTATAATGTGTCTTCTACTTTCAATGTTTCTGATCTTTCTCCTTTTGATGTAGATGAAGATTCGAGGTCGAATCCTTTTGATGAGAGGGGGAATGATGGGAACCAAGATAGGCCTAGTCTTAAAGATCCTTTGCAAGTTCCAGATGGGTCAATTACAAGATCAAGAGCCAATAAGATCAATGAAGCAATACAAGAATTGGTGCAATTCACTTGGGATGAAGGAGAACCAGTTTTGATCCACTTGATACAAGTTGTGGAAGACATGACTTAGAGTTATTGTCTAGGCCTATTGTTATTGAAAACTTTCAGTTTGTTAAAGGATTTATTTTATTAATTTAGAATAAGTGGGCTTGAGGATGCTTGACCCACATATGTCTTATTTCTTATGAACTAGGATTTTGGGAAGGCCTTGTATTGTGGCCAAGGGCTTATTTGGAAAGTTACTTTTTAGGAACTAGGGTTTCAAGAAGTACTGTAGCCGAATTACTGTAGCGCGATACTATTCATTTAGGGGTATTTTTGGGAGAAAATGGCTTTATTTTGGTTAGGATTTTAATTAGGTTTTGGTTTAAATACTCTTTGTAGCCTCATTTTAAGGTTTAGACAATATTGAATTTTCATTATAAGTTGAGTTTACTCCTGTTGTTCTTGATTAAACTTTTGAACTTATCAAAGGTAAATCACAACCTTTGTGGCGTTCCTCCTTGTAATCTGGATTTTTGAAACAGGTTTTTCAACGGCTCTAGATTTTAATAGAATCTAGGTTCTTGAAACGAGTTCTCAACGGGTCTAGATTCTTCATCCATTGACTCGATTTTGGCTTTATTGGGTGAGTTTTCAAATTGATTATGGGTTTAAGGGATTTCATTCATGCGGGTTCATATCACCAGTAGAAAAGCATTCATGAAAAAAAAATTGAGAGTATTTTAATAGTGCTTGAATGAGTTCATGATATGCTACTTTATGAATGGCATATACCTATAGTGTTATGAGCATGGTCGTGTTCTTATTTAATTCTCTATGAACCTAATGTTTTTATGTTACTTTTCAATTTACATGGTTTCAAAATTGATGAATTTAAAAATTAGTTTAGGTTGAGTTGTGGCTTGATAGATGTGAGGGTCACACCAATGAAGGAGGGCATACCACCTTCCAGGAGCAAAATGAAGGCAAAAAAAAAAAAAAAGAGCTCGTCCTTGTTGAGTGGAATGCAAAGATGATCTTCTCTTGTTGATTTGGTGAAAAATTAGAAGGAGTCTATCGAGTGCAGCTAGTCTAAAGGAAGAGCAAGCGACACTATCTAAAATGCCTGCAGACACATCTTAGCACAATGTGTAACAAGGAAATTCACCCTGTGTCGGGTGAGCAAGTACTAGGCGAGGAATGAGGAGCTGAAGAGGATTGTAATTCTGGAAAAGGCATAAAGGCGAGGAAAGATCAAGGACAAGACCTATTCAAATGTATGAGCTTTTTGGGACAACATAAGGATAGTATTGTCGTACGCAGAAACTCACACTCTACCTGAAAGGTCACATCTGGAGTGAATCTACAGAGAAAAGACTACGATACTATAGACCATACTATCTGAATCTAGAGATATGGTCCAACACCACGTGGGAGACCCTCATTCAAGGAGAGACTGCAGTTTGGACCTAAGGTAGGTTGTAAGGACGTGCACGCCTTGTCTTGACAGTCTATCTCTGTCATCCTGCAATGGGACGATCGTGACTAAAAGGCTCTTATTCAAGTATATCGGGACTCAGAAGGACGTTAGAAAGACACCTGACGGTTCCATACTATAAATTGCTTAACGTAAAAGTCAAAATTTCACTTTTGAAATACTAAGGGGATGTTTGAGGAATGAGATGAGATGAGAAATTTGTTAATAGTAGTAAAATAGTTTGAGTTAAGATATTTTATTGGGTTTTGGGAAATGAAAGAGTAAAAGTAAAGAATAAAATAATTATGAAGTTAAAATAAATTCCTTCGTTTTTTTGTTTCTTAATTTTTTTTCCTTGCTTTCAATTTTTGTTTTTTTTTTAATCTTCATTTTTAATACTCATTTTTATTTTTTGAGTAATGCTATACACTACACTCTCATCCTATTTTGATCATACTAAGTAGTATGTGGCACATTCATTAGCATTAGATGATAAAGAAGCATGAAATAAATTATCATTTAATATTGATAAATGTGCTACATCTTATTTAATAAGATAAAAGTGGGATGATAGTATGGTGTATAGAATTTTTCGAGAGGTAATTGTGAAGATTGATAATTTGAAGATGATTATAAATTGTGTGGTAGTTTAAATGACTTTTGATATCTTCGCCCAATGGGCTTAGATAGAAAGCAGCGCATATATTGCTATTTTATGGTTTCATCTTCGGTAAACAATAACAAAAGTCCAAATTTCTTTGCCTTCGGGATGACTTTGGTTTGGTGTACCCAAATCTGTTGGGCTCATTACAAGTCAGGCCCAACCAAAATACCTGCATTTTCAGCCCACACCTTTTAACTTTTGTATTGTGCCTAAAATAATTTAAGATTTGGAACCTCCAGCCTTGCTTGTAAAGGCAAATTTCTCGTTTTTTTTTTGGGATGGCTTTGCAATTATTATTAGGGGTGCTACCTGCACCCTACGGGTGGGGTTGCCCCCTTCCCGCACCCCACATCCCAATGGGCAGGGGGAGAGGGCAACTTTTGCCATTGGAATCCACCGACCATGGTCCCATAGCCGAAATGGAAAAAATTAAACAAGAAATCGAATGATTCGAATAACAAAAAATAAAGAAAATCACATAAAAAATCCACAACAATAAACAAAATATAAATCAAATCCACAACACAATACACATTGAATGATTCGAATCGGAAACAACAAAAATAATCCTAAACTAATAAAAAAAAACTCATGGACTCAAAAAGGAGGAGAAGAGAGGAGGATGAGTAGCAGAGGAGGATGACTGCGAGAGGGAGAGAGGATAGTGATGGCCATAAAGGAAAGAGAGAGAGGGAAGAGAAGAGAGTCTAAGAGTGCAGAAGGGATTTAGGGTTAACTTAACCCCCCAAATGACGCCATTTCGCATTTGTTTGAAAATAAAATAAAGAAATGTTCTTACCAAAACATTATATATATATATATATATATATATATATATGTATGTGTGTGTGTGTGTTTTGGGTTGGGCTTAAGCCCAACCCGTGGGTGGGGGTGCGGAGGGGGGCGGGGTTGCCCACGCTGCCCAGACGGGGCCAGAGGGTGGGGTGGCAGGGAGCGGAGTCTTGCTACCCAGCCCTAGTTATTATCATAAGATCGTATTTCTATGAGAAGTATTATATTTAGAAATTTTATAAAAATAAATTTATATAATAATTTAATTTGATCTAATATATTAAATCTATTATAAAAAAAAATTTATAATCCGGGGTACCACGTCAAAACATGTGGATTTATAAATTTATTAGTACAAGATTTATGTATAAACTAAATATTTCACTATTTCTACATTTCTCTAAAGGTGTTGATAAAATTGAGCACTGTGCGATTTGATTTGAGGTACTAAGTTACTCCCATGTTTAATGTTTCTGTGTTTATTTTTTAAAGGGAAATTTAGAAGTAATTGTAATTTGTATCAAATATATTTTATAATTACTCCTACATGCACGCCACATAAATTCAAAACAAGTTAAATAAATAAATAAAATAAAATAAAAAGTGTACATATTTACAAAAATAGAAAAAGAAAGTAATTTCCATTTCCGAGCATTTTCAAAAAGAAAAATTTAATTGTAAGCGATTATGCACATTAATATACGCATCTATTCAATATGATTAGTCAAAAAATAAATTTTATTAAAAATAATATTAATTTAAATTTAGAATATAATAACAACATTAATACTTAAGTTAATACATAAATTTATTTATACATAATAAAACTCTTTTCAAAACTGCCCAATTCTTCCACCTAGCCCTCTTCGTCAATAGCCTGCAGTGGCAGCAGTGCTCCCACCGACCACACAACACGTGAAAATTTGAGAACATGTTCACTTCTGATATGACTTTGAGATAATAATTGTCTTTCTTTTAATGTGAAATTAGCATACCATCTTTCTCGGACTGCTTCTTGCCTAGTTTGTTTCTAAAAAAATATTTCATTTTATCTCATTTAATTATTATAATTTTTTTCAACTTCTAATATAAAATAAAATAAATAATTTAATTTTTTCAAATTTTAAAATAAAAATAATATTAAAAAATATATTCTAACAATACTTTATTTAACTTTAATCTCAATTCATCTCATCTTATCTGTGAAAACAAACAAACCCTAATTTCTTTATTTTTTTTATTGATTTCGGTGTCGTAAACAAAGCATCAACTAATTTAAAATAGTATGCCAACAAAAAAAAAAAACTAATTTAAAATAGTAATATTACATGCGTGCTATCGCTTTAAAAATTAAAAATTTAATTTAATTTTATATGAATCTTATATTTATTTATTTTTTTAAAGTGATTGCATGACGCTTACACATTCACGATTGTAACAATCATTTCTCATTTAAAATATACAAGTTTTTGCAAAAATAATTTCACAAATATATCTCAAATAATTTGAAAAGAAATTATACAATTTGAGTGTGTTTATGAATATAAACCCAAATATTTTTCTATCTAAAATGTTTATAATTTAGACAAATTCGATAGGGTGCGCGTCTCGCGAATCCCACTTCGACAAACATCTGTCCTCCACCCCTTCACAAAATCTTTAGAGCGGTGCTACAGTCACCGAAATTGTGTCCCGAATAGGGTCACCGAATATTGCATTTCAATTTTTTATTTTTCTTTTCTTTTTTTTTATGTATTTTTTTAATCATCATAAACATTTTTTTAAAAAAAATTCATAATATCATTAAAAAAAATATTTTCTTAATCACTAAGTAAAAAAAAACTTATTTGGGACACTATTTAGATCCCAAATTCGGGACCCAAAACACTTATGAAATCTTTATTCAAATTATAAATATTTTGAGTAGAGAATCAGAAATATCCCATTACCCGTGAATGTATCAACAAATGTTCTATTTGATATTGAGATGAGTTGTATATATTAGTATTTTATAGATTCCATTGAGATTGATTTTTAACTTTTTTAGGTTAAGATGAATTAACTTTTTAAGTTGAAATGTATGAAGTATGTTGAGGTAAGTTTAACTGTTTTTATAGAAAATTAAAAAAATAATAGGTCTCATCAATAATTAATTTAAAATAAATTGAGATGAATTGAACAACCAAACATACCATTAATTAGTTCAATCAAAAAATAATTTCTTTATGTTTGGAAGCTGAGCCAACCACATGCACTAAGAGTGGTGCTACGTCCACTGCTCCCAGCTACCGTTGGCAGCCACCATTAAGCGTAATTCATCTTTTTTTTTATTATTTTTTTTCTATGTATTTTTTAACACTTTTAAATATTTTTTAGAAAAATAAAAAAATCAGAATATTATTAAAAAATACTTCCTTAATTATTAAGTAAAAAAATAAAAAATAAAAATAAAAAATCACAATAATAGAATAGAGCAGTAGAATGGAACGATGAGAGTAGGATTTTCCCATACACTAATATAACTGTCCAACAAAATATATTATTTGTTCAACTTATTGACCAAAATGTTTCTTCTATTTTTTTTTCCTAATCATTGACCAAAATGTGTTATTAATACATTTTCAACTTCATCGTATAGACTGACCAGTGCTACTTTGCCGTTTGAGTAGTACAGCTCAATGTTATCGACAGTTATAAAAATAATTTTTATTTATTTATTTTTATTTTTTAATATATTTAAATATTTTTAAAATATAAAAATATATCAATATATTTAAAATCACTTCTTTTATTATTAAGGAAAAAAAAAATTACAGAACGGTCAAATGGAGCTGTGATTTTAGAACGGTACAGTATATTGTCATTTTAGACTTTTTCTTGACCAAAATGCTTCGTTAATGCTATTAATATGATTGTGTCTTTTGATCTCTCCAAGCCGTTGATTCAAATGAATACTTGTAGCCTTTTAGGGCGTCTCTTTTTTTTTTTTTGAAATAAGATCACTTTCATTAAACAACATCAGAAGTTACAACATCCAAACTAATTGGATTAACAACCAAGGCAACAACTTCTTCAGGAATTGATAGTGCAGTTTTAGCAAGTTGATGAGCAAAAACATTAGCTGCTCGTTTAACAAAAAAAACTTCCCAACTAACTAGACTTGAAAGTTTATACTTAGTATCATTAAGAATCATCCCTACCCGATCCCATCTATCCACTGGTTGCTCTAAGCATTTGACAATTGAGAGAGAATCACCCTCCAGAATGATTGAGCTGCATCCCAACTCTATTGCTAGATCAACAGCATACAAAGCTCCTTGAGCTTCAGCAAGTAGAGGATCAAATAAACTTGGCCTAGAAAATTTTTTGGATGCAATCGCATTTCCTTGAGAATCACGAGCTACTAAACCAAAGCCAGCTCTGCCTTGTCCTTCATTTAATCCTGCATCCCAATTGATTTTAGTAACACCTGGTGGAGGAGGTTTCCAGTGCCAATCCTCTGCTATCGTCCCTTGAGAAGGTGTAGGAAGCTTGGTTTGAGCAGCTTTGAATTCAAACTGAGATTTCTTGGCTGTCTGCATAACTTCACAGGGATGAGTAAATGAATTCTCAAAAATAAACATGTTCCTCCTATGCCAAATGTTTCTAGCTGCAAAAGCAAATAATTCAATGGTATCTTGATCACAGGTTGAGATTAGAGCTTTAACAAGATTACCAAAAGTTCCAGGTCTAATAGAGCTTTTCTGCAATACAGCTGGACCTTGACTCCACACGTCCATAGCAGATGGGCAGTTCCATAAAATATGGATCACAGTTTCATCCTCATTCAAGCAAATAGGGCACTTAGAAGATTCACAAATTTGCTTCTTAAAAAGATTAAACCTTGTAGGTAATGATTCAAGACAAGCTCTCCACAAAAATGTTTTGACAGCATTTGGAATTTGAAACTTCCAACATTCAGTCCATTCAATTTTGTTAGTAATAGCAGAAGAGGATTGACCATACCTTAGTGCATTTAGCTCTTTTTGGAGATGATATGCACTATTCACTGTAAAACCTCCATCTTTGGTAGCTATCCATATTAATTTATCCTCTGCACCAGTGGAACTGATTGAGATTTTAAAGATTGTATCAGCTTCAGCTTCTCCAAATATCTCCCTTACCAAATCCTTCTTCCATTCTTTCACTGTATGGTTGATAATAGAAGCTACCTTAGCTTCTCCTTGCAGATTTTGTGGAGCAGATTGGACTTTATAACTAGTTGGAATAGGTAACCACCTATCTTGCCAAATAAAAGTATTCTGGCCATTACCAATTCTCCATATGGACCCATTTTCAATCAAGTGTCTTGCTGAACAAATGCTTCTCCAGATGTATGATGGAGTGCCACCTACCTTTGCCTTCATAAATTCTGTTGTAGGAAAATATTTCACTTTAAGAACTTGAGATGCTAAGGACAGAGGTTTTTGTATAATTCTCCAAGCTTGTTTAGCTAATAAAGCAGTGTTGAAGCTTTCAAATTCTCTGAAACCCAGCCCTCCAACAGATTTTGCTTTTCCCATTTGTTGCCAAGAAACCCAATGAGTCTTCCTCTCTTTTTCCTGTTGGCCCCACCAGAAATTGTGCATGATTCTATTAAGTTCACTGATTAGAGCCTTAGGCAGTTTAAAGACTCCCATACAGTAGGTAGGGAGTGCTTGAATAATAGATTTAAGAAGGATCTCTTTTCCAGCTTGAGATAGAAGCCTATTCTTCCAATTGCTAGCTCTAGCCCTGACTCTATCCAAGATCCCTTTAAAAGCTTGTATCCTTGATCTGCCAATGAGAACAGGTAGACCAAGATACTTCTCATAGCTTGAGGTAGCTCTAATCCCAGCCATGGACAAGATGTACTCTCTAGTTTCCCTCCTAGTATTGGCACTGAAAAAGATTGAAGTTTTATCTTTGTTTAGTTTCTGACCAGAGCCTCTTTCATACAAATTAAGAAGAGAGATAAGCTTAGCCCATTCTACACCATTTGCACGACAAAATAGCAAGCTATCATCTGCAAAAAGCAAATGGTTAATACTTAAACTGCTTCTGCCAAAGTGAAAACCATGTATTTGCTTAGAATCTTCAGCATGGAATAAAATTGAGCTCAAGACTTCAGACACAAGGATAAAAAGATATGGAGACAAAGGGTCTCCCTGCCTCAGTCCCCTTGAGGGTTGAAACCAAGGTTGAGGAACACCATTGATGAGGATAGAATAAGAAACAGTAGAAATACACCCCATCACCAATTCAATCCATCTAGAGTTGAAGCCCATCTTCTCCATAGTTGCTCTCAGAAAAATCCATTCAACCCTATCGTAGGCTTTGCTCATGTCAAGCTTCAAAGACATATATCCTTGCCTCCCTTTGGTCTTGCTCCTCATGGAATGCATAGCCTCAAAGGCCACAATCACATTATCAACAATTAATCTACCTGGTACAAAAGCACTTTGTGTAGGAGATATATGAGCTTGAGTCTGTTAGCTAGAACTTTAGAAATAATCTTGTAAATAACATTGCATAGAGAAATAGGTCTGAAGTCAGTCACTATTTGAGCCTTTTTTACTTTGGGAATCAGAACTATAAAAGTCTGATTTATGCAAGACATGTCCCCATTAGAATTAAGAATCTCTAGAACAGCTCGAGTGATATCATCTCCCACTATATCCCAATGATTATGGTAAAAAACAGCTGGAAATCCATCAGGACCTGGAGATCCTAATGGATTCATTTGAAATAAAGTTGTCTTAACCTCAGAAGTAGTGAATACCTTTGATAGCAGATTGTTCATGTGCTCATCCACCCTCTTCTCTACATACATCAAGCACTCAGTAATTTTATCTGGTTGAGAGGTAGAAAACAGGTTATCAAAATGAATTTTGAAGATATCTGAAATGTCTTCCCTGCTACAAGCCAAGTTGCCATCTTCCTTCACAATATTAAGAATCTCATTAGTCCTTCTTCTCTGGTTAGCAACTCTGTGGAAAAATTTGGTATTTCTGTCTCCCTCTCTAAGCCATATCTGCTTTGCCCTTTGCCTCCACCTTACATTGTCTTCTTTTAATTGCATATCCATCTCCCTTTGCACTTGTTTTACTTCCTTGGTCATGGTACCAGAATTAGCATTCTGCAGGTTAGAAAGTAAATTGATTTTGTCTTGGGTTTGTCTCTTACATTTGTCAATAGAAAGATGCTTCCACCTGAGTAAAGAGTCCTTGCAGATTATAAGTTTATTGTGAATACCCCTCAGCAGAGATCCCTGCCATGAATCAAACTTCGACCAACTGTTTTGAATAATACCATTGCAGTCTTCCTGATATGAACCCGCGGGAACAGAATTCCCTTGAACCCACAGTCAATTTGAAAACTCCCCAAGAAAGCCAAAATCAAGTCAGTGAATGGAGAACCTAGACCCGATGAGAACTCGTTTCAAGAACCTAGATTATATTAAAATCTAGACCCGTTGAAGAACCCGTCTCAAGAACCCAGATTACAAAGGAGGAACGCCACAAAGGTTGTGATTTACCTTTGATAAGTTCAAAAGTTCAATTAAGAACAAGAGGAGTAAAACTCAACTCACAATGAATAAATTCATCAAATTTCATAAACTTCATAACTGATTAGAATGAGGCTACATAGAGTATTTAAAGAAAAACCTATTGAAAACCCTAGATAAAATAAAACCCCATCTTCCAAAAATACCCCTGAGTGAACAGTGCCGCGGCTACAGTACGGCGCTACAGTAACTCAGCTACAGTAACCCTAACCCTAGTTCAATAAAATAATAACTTTCCCAACCTGCCCTTACATAGGCATAAACCCAATTATTCTAAGCAAATAAAATAGGTCCTTGAAATTAATTAAATAAGTTGAAACCCTTCAAGAGTTCAAAGCCTTTAAGTCTTGTCGTTGCCCTCTTCCGTAGCTAATCTAATGAATTAAAACTGGATCTTCATCCTTCAAGCCCCATCTTGAATGTTGGGCTTTTGCTAAACTTGTCCCAGGTGGATTGCATCAATTCTTGCATTGTCTCCTTGATCTTCTTGGCCCATCTGGAAGTTGCAAATGATCTTTAAGACTAGGCCCATCTTGGTTCCCATCATTCCCCCTCTCCTCAAAAGGATTCGACCTCGAATCTCCACCTGGATCAAAGGGAAAGTGGTTAGTAACATTGAAAATAGTAGAAACAGGATACTTACCTGGAAGATCCATTAGATATGCATTTTCATTAATTTGTTCAAGAATTTGGAATAGTCCATCCAAGCTACTCCTATAATCAACTGGTAAAGACTTTAAATCTAAAGGAGGAAATGGATTAAGTCTATAAACAATTTGAATTGGTGAAAATTTAGTAGTAGCATGAACACTCCAATTATACGTAAACTCAATGAATGGCAAACAATACTCCCACAAATGTTCATGCAACAAGTCAATGAATGGCAAATGATACTCCCACAAACGTTCATGCAACAAGTCAATGAATGGCAAATGATACTCCCACAAACGTTTATGCAACACGTCTGAAATCTTATTTTCACCAAAATGACCACTCCAATTATATGCAAACTCAATGAAATGCAAATGATACTCCCGCAAATGTTCATGCAACACGTCAATGTATGGCAAATGATACTCCCACCAACGTTTGTGTAACACGTCTTTGAATGGCAAATGATATTCCCACAAACATTCATGCAACACAACAAAAG
This sequence comes from Juglans cinerea, assembly GCA_961763995.1. Lineage (NCBI taxonomy): Eukaryota > Viridiplantae > Streptophyta > Magnoliopsida > Fagales > Juglandaceae > Juglans > Juglans cinerea. The sequence goes on from CAUIVZ010000005.1 coordinate 17,865,175, forward strand.
TCTTCCTTACACCAAGGTTACCCAACAAACCACCATGTCCATCACACACAAGCAACTTCAGCATAAAACTAGTAGGCACACAAAATCTATTCTTTCTAAACAAGTACCAATCTACTTTATAGAACTTACCAAAAGATGCTTTCTCACATGTTCCATACATACTAGCAAAGTCATCATCATTAGCATGCAATTCCTTATCATATTCAAGTCTCAACAATTTTGCATCTAAAATGAAGACAAGGACATACCTTCTTGCTAAAGCATCAACCACAAAATTTTTCATACCTTGTGTGTATTTGAATATATGAGGAAAAGTCTCAATACAATCCTCCCGCTTAGCATGCATTTTAGTCAACAACTTACCTTGTCCCTTTAAGTGTGTCAATGACTCATGTTCTTCCAAGAAAGGTCGGTTAGGAATTGTTGCACCTGGCACAAAATCAATGTAATGCTCTATCTCCCTAATGGGTGGCAATCCTCTAAATACACCACTTGGAAACATGACCTTAAATCCCTGCAACAAATAAACAAAAACACTAGACAAAGAGTCGTTAAATTCATTAGTATAAAAGCTTGCCTTAGCATAAAAACTCACTTTTGTCTTTCTGTTTTTCTCTGCAACCTCTCTTTCTTTTTCCTCTTGTGGCTCCACTATTTTTTCTTGACTCTTAACCACCTCTATATTTTCTTTTTCTCTCTCTCTTTCTTTTGATGTTTCGGCCTCATTCTCTTTTTTCCTCTCAATCTCTTTGTTCTTTTCACTCTCTGTTTTTCTTTCACTCTCCTCTTTTTTTGAACTCTCAGCCTCACAATTATTTTTCAACTCATTCTCTCTTTTTCTTGAGGTTCCAGCCTCACCCAAATCATTTCCCTTAGGTGGTTCGGTCTTCCCCTTTGTTACAACTTGATAATTTTTGTCCCACTTTGTTTTCCAATGAGTACTAGAAATCGAAGTATACCTTGATGTACCCTTTCCTTTTAGCCGCCTCTCCACCTTCATAGCCATGTGCACCATATCCTCTACCTCCACATAATGTTGCAACTCAACTACATTGGCTATCTCCCTATTCAACCCACTCAAAAATCTTGTCATCGTGGCCTCCTGATCCTCCACTACATTAGCCCGAATCATAGCCACCTCCATCTCCTTATGGTAATCCTCTACACTCCTAGACCCTTGTGTAAGATTTTGTAGTTTTTGGTAGAGATATCTATAGTAGTGGCTAGGTACAAATCTCCGCCTCATGATAGCTTTCAACTCTCTCCATGTTTCTACAGGCCTCTCAAAATTCCTCCTCCTATTGGATACTAATTGATCCCACCAAATAATCGCATAATCAGTGAACTCAATTACAGCCAACTTCACCTTCTTCTCCTCAGAGTAATTATGACAATCAAACACCAACTCTATTCTTTTCTCCCACTCTAAATAAACTTTAGGGTCAGTTCTACCTTGGAATGATGGTATTTTCATTTTGATGCTTCCAAGATTCTTATCTACTCTATCTCGACCCCCTGAGTTTGCCGTAAAGCTTCTTCCATGCCTAACTCCTCTTTGTCCACCCAATCCAACTTCAAATGTGAAGCCTTCCTCATCCTCACCAAACTCTCCATTCTTATACACATTCTCAATTCTAGGCTCACGTCGCCTCCTATCTCGCTCACATTGTAGATTTCTAATCATTGCTTCTTGATTATCCATACTATCCCTCACTTCACCCAACACCAAGTTCAACCGCTCAAACTGTTGTTGCATGGCTTGCAACACAAAGGATGAGTTATCTGCCACACCTTTTGGTGATGAGTCACTTCTATGAGACATTATAATATGCTGCACAAAAAGAATGTTAGTGGAAAACCTCACACACTCCCTTACGTGTTTACACTCGAATAATGGCACTCTACTCGTGTTTCACTCTTAGTGGCTTTTTCCCGATAATAGTCTCACACACTCCTGCCTTTTACCTCAAGAGTTTTCCCACTCAAGTTCTTTAAGAACTAATTGAACACAATCAATAGAAAGCAACCTTGTTTTATCCCAACTAGTAATTAGATCCAGGAAATAAGAACAATAGAAACATCGAAGGAATAAAAATGACACGAGAATCAAAGAAGTTATACAGATGAAAGAGTAACAATAAGACAAGATACCAACTTTAGTGATGTATGCAGCAGCCCCTTTGATGATAAGGTTCAATCAACAAATTTATTTCTTTCTCATTTTTGTAACTATGTAGCAACCTTTGAATATGCTACCTTTTCTTTTCTTCTTCTTCTTCTTTTTTTTTTTTTTCGAATTTTCTTTTCTTTTCTTTTCCTTTCTTTTCTTTTCTTTTCTTTTCTTTTCTTTTCCTTTCCTTTCTTTTCTTTTCTCTAATTCAACCACAAACAACAATATTCAATTGTGAAAACCAAACAATTGAATTTAAACACACAAGCATGGACAATGAAGTAGAAGAGAATCAATAGAACGGCACTCCAAGCAACAGATAAACTTAGAGATGCAGGAAACCCTAGAATTTTGAAACCCTAGGTGATGCAAATTTCTGCCAAACCCAAAATCCTAAGAATTTTGGCAGCCTACTTTTTGTTTCTATTTTTTTTTTTTTGGCAACCCTAGAACAATGAAGCCCTAGAATTAAATTAAAGGATGCTAAAATTAAAAGATAGAATCAGACCTGATTGGAAACCTTGCTCTGATACCAAATGATATGAACCCGCGGGAACAGAATTCCCTTGAACCCACAGTCAATTTGAAAACTCCCCAAGAAAGCCAAAATCAAGTCAGTGAATGGAGAACCTAGACCCGATGAGAACTCGTTTCAAGAACCTAGATTATATTAAAATCTAGACCCGTTGAAGAACCCGTCTCAAGAACCCAGATTACAAAGGAGAAACGCCACAAAGGTTGTGATTTACCTTTGATAAGTTCAAAAGTTCAATTAAGAACAAGAGGAGTAAAACTCAACTCACAATGAATAAATTCATCAAATTTCATAAACTTCATAACTGATTAGAATGAGGCTACATAGAGTATTTAAAGAAAAACCTATTGAAAACCCTAGATAAAATAAAACCCCATCTTCCAAAAATACCCCTGAGTGAACAGTGCCGCGGCTACAGTACGTCGCTACAGTAACTCAGCTACAGTAACCCTAACCCTAGTTCAATAAAATAATAACTTTCCCAACATGCCCTTACATAGGCATAAACCCAATTATTCTAAGCAAATAAAATAGGTCCTTGAAATTAATTAAATAAGTTGAAACCCTTCAAGAGTTCAAAGCCTTTAAGTCTTGTCGTTGCCCTCTTCCGTAGCTAATCTAATGAATTAAAACTGGATCTTCATCCTTCAAGCCCCATCTTGAATGTTGGGCTTTTGCTAAACTTGTCCCAGGTGGATTGCATCAATTCTTGCATTGTCTCCTTGATCTTCTTGGCCCATCTGGAAGTTGCAAATGATCTTTAAGACTAGGCCCATCTTGGTTCCCATCATTTCCCTTAAATCCCAACTTGCCTCATACCTGAATATCTTTGTTCTTCCACCTTTTCCATTTCTACTCATTTCCCTCTCATTTTCCATGGAGAACACTAAAGGGCAATGGTCTGAAGAATGTGCTGGAAGAGATGTGACCCCAGGATCAGAAAATTGGTTAATCCATTTAACATTTCCAAGAACTCGATCCAATCTTTCCTTAGTGAAGTAAGCTCCCTCCCTGCCATTATTCCAAGTATACTTTGTCCCAACATACCCTAAGTCACTCAAACCACTAGATTCCACTGCCTCCCTGAATCTTTCCATCTGGTTGTAAGACCTTAGAGCTGCACCTTGCTTCTCATGTTGATGCATTACTTCATTAAAATCCCCAAAACAAATCCAAGACTTATATGAGTTAGGCTTAAGCACTTTCAATAACTGCCAAGTACTCTCCCTTTGTGATGTGGAAGGGTGTCCATAGAATCCAGTAACCAACATGTCCTCTTTGGTCTCCTCATTTTTAATAGTCAAAGATATATGGTTATTAGAGTAGGTATCTAAATAAAAATCATCAGTATTATTCCACAAAAAAGCTAGCCCTCCACTAAATCCTCTACTCTCCACTACAAAACTTCTATCAAAACCCACTAAATTTCTTACCTCTTCAACTCTCTTCCTTCCACACCTAGTTTCCATTAGAAAGACCACCTTGGGACACTTAGATCTCACCCAAAATTGAAGTTCTCGAACTGTACGAGGGTTCCCAAGCCCTCTACAGTTCCAACTCAGACCTATCATTGTTGTTGGTGGAGCTGCAAAGCAGCCTCCACTAACCCAGTATCAAAACTGTAATTTTCCATCACATCACTAAATTTCTGTTTTTTGCCAGTTATAAACTGATCACTATGCTGAATATTCCTACCTCTCTTATTACTACTTTGAGACTCATTCTCAGAATCCATAGATTGGTTACCTCTTGGTGCCCTGGCTCTTTTTTTCCAAGTGGACCCTTTAGAAATAGTCCCATTCAAAGCAATGCTTGTCTGGTCTGAATCCTCAGTGTCTCGAGGTATGGTGAATGAAGACAAAACTGGATGAGAAGCTTCCATATCCATAATACCCTCATGACTGTCTTGTAGTAACTCTTTTGACTCCTTGAACAAAGAGCATCCTTTTTTGTCCTTATCATGAAGCAAATTAACTATGCCATCTCCCCTATTATCCTTAAAGTTACTGACAATAGGGTTGTTTTCTTTCTCAGCAGCAAATTGTACCTCATTTCTCACTGAATTCTCATGTTTAATAGCCTGTTTTTGAGCAGTCTCTGACTTTTCCTCTTTAGAACCTCCCAACCCATCAAATATGTCTGCCTTAGCCTCATCTCCTTTACCAGCTCTTGCCTCTGTCTCTGGCCTCGACTGAAACTGAGTTGAAACTATTGTATCACCATATTTCCTTAGATAAAAAATATTTGTGTTCATAGGTTGTGCACAAAGCAAAGGGCCAAATTGCTGTTTATACACTTCTTCTCTCATATGTTCACTCAGGGGCCTATTACAACTCTTGCCTTGATGATATAAAATACCACAGTTGAAACAAAGCGATTGTAATCTCTCATACTTGAAAGAAATCCAATAGTAATGCCCAATGAAATTCAGCCAACGACCTCTGAGTAATGGCTTATGGATATCAATTGCTACTCTAACTCTAAGACATCTTCCCCATGCTGACCCATCAGAATCAGCATCTACCTTGATAATATGTCCAAGAGTTGCACCAAATTGAATACCAAGTTCTTCAGACATAGCTGCTAGTGGTAGGTTATGTAATTGGACCCAAAAAGGTTCAAATTTGAACTGTATAGAGTTTAGAACATCAGAGTCATCCACTTCTTGAACTGTCAGTAACTTCCTGTCAAAAAACCAAGGCCTACCACTTAGCACCTTATTTTTATCAATTAAGAACTGAAATTCAATAAGGAATTGATGATCCCCCAACTCCTTAAATCTAACCCACCCCTCCACTCTCCAAACTTGGGCCATAGTTTTCCTAAAAGCTTCATTGCTCAAGCCTTTCTCAGTCATCACTTTGCCTATGATACAATGTTTTCCATGAACTCCATATCCCTGATCATTAATAGCATGAAAAAACTTCACTTTTTTCATTAGTAAGATTGAGATTTTCCCAATGTTTTGATAGACTTATCTCTTCCGCCGCCATATTGTTGTAAAGAAAACTATACTCTCTGCAAGGAGAGACTAAACCCCTTGCCGAAGGAAAGGGAACCGCCTTACTTTTCCAAAGAGAAAAGAAGGACCCCAACTCAGATTTTATTTTCAGAGAAAACACACTTCCTTTTAGGGCGTCTCGGAGACTCTCAAATCATTTTTTTTTTTTATTTGAGGCGGACTCTCAAAAAATATAAATATAAATATAAATATAAATGAAGGGATAATGCAATTTTTATTTGATATTTGAAGGTTTGGCATATATTTTGTTAAAAATTTATTATATACATTTTGTTAAAAAGTAAATGAATAAGATTTGAAAATTGATTTATTATATACATTTTTTCACTTAAAGCAATTTTTTCGTTTCATTTTTCAAATAGGATGTATTCAGTAATTTTTTAACAGGATGTAAGCCAAGTATGATATTTGAAAGATTTTTTCATGTAAAATATGCCTTTACAATATACAAAAATAAATAAACTAAAAATAATTTCATGGCGATTACCGTCAACTATTTCATAATTTTTTACACAACTATTCAATAAAATGTTATTACTATTTTAATTCAAACCTATTAAGTCAACAAGATTTTAAATAAACTTAAATAAAATATTATTTAGTGTAAAAATTATAAAATAATTGTGTCTATATATTTTTGTTTACAAAGTAAGAGAAAAATTCTAATTATCATTTTACAACACATACTAATAAGTAATTTGTTATTTTTATCCTTCTATTTAAACACACGTATATTGATATGCAAATATATATATTTAAATTGAAGGACATAAATTATAAATCACATGTTAATATATGATGTAGGAAATGATAAATAACATTTATATAAGTAAAATGTCAATGACTCTATTCGTTACCTATTAGATTGATGTGGACGGTCTATATTTATGGTGTGTCACAAAAATATAAATAAATATAAATAAATTAAATAAGAAAATTCTTAAAAAATCACTTTAACAAATGGTGGTGTGTCTCAGCCTCGTTTTGGGAACAAAAAATCTTCACAACCTCCTAACACTTCATACTACACACTATTTTTAATTTTTATTATTTTTTTCTTTTATTAAATATTTATTATATAAATAATAAATAAAAAATTTGAAATAATTTAAAAGAATAAACTCAAAATTTTTTTTTTAAATATTAAAAATTTAAAAAATTTAAAAAATGTAAAGTGTGGAGTGTGGTGGAGGTTGTGTAGCAAAGCTCTTTGAGAAAAGGGTAGGCGTGCAATCACCCCTTACCATATGATAAGCGTGGTTCCACTTTTATTAAAGAGTCAGACGTTCAGAGTAGTCCGCTCCACTTTATCGTTAGTTGTATTTTAATTTTTCTTAATTTTTTTATTCATATTTTTTTAATAGATTTAAATATTTTTAAAAATTAAGAAAAATACATCAATATATTTAAAATTACTTTCTTAATTACTAAGTAAAAAATAATTAAAAAAAAAACATTTGAGCAGTTAGTTTATAACGACATAGTAGCATTTTTGTTTATTAAATTGTTGTACAGATTCCTCAATATTGTTGTCAAAAGTGTTCATGCGGTGTCCCATACGCATGCATTTTTCAAGTTGGTTGAGTTACTGACGTGGCAAATGTCACGTGGGCTGCTAGGTCGATTTATAAAGCATGGACAGCAAATTTTGTAGCACTTGATCGTGATATAGACATAATTAGTAAATTTTGTATTATTATTTAATGTTTTATTATTATTTTTTATTACTATTCATAAAATATCTGAAATCATATCACTACCTCTAAAATCACTACTTATCTAAAAAACTTAAACTAATGAAAAAATATATTTTATTATTTATTTTTTATCTTAGCACTTTCCATCATATGTAGGCCAAACTCCTCTTAATGGGTGGCTCAACACGTGAAATACTTAATCAAATGAGATAGAATATAGAGTCAAGATTCGAAGTTAAGACATTTGTTCTGATATCATGTGAAATCACTATTTGTCTAAAAAATTTAAATTAATAAAAAAATATTAATTTTATTATTTATTTTATATTTTAACACTATCCAAACGAAACGTTAAAATAATCTAGGATACTGAAGCTAACCCACCTATACTCGATTAAAAATCTTAAATTTTAAAATAAATAGAACTAAAGAAATGAATCCCAACGTCCTTCCCATGCAAGAGGCTGAAAGTCACCCCCAGCATCGGAAGGCACTGGATATGGCTGATGAAGTGCCTTCCCAACACTGTATGGCAAATTTGGCGTTAAGAGTGTCAGATCCGAATCCAGCAACACTGCTATCAAAATTTCTTTAGGAGCTCATGAAAACAGTGCCGGTGATTATTCTAGCCGCTACTCATGGTGGCAACCACCATCCCGAGCACCGACCGGACTAATATTTTATACAAGTCTTGGTAGGAGTATATCACTCCCATCAAACAACATATTTTATAAACAAACTTTCATAAATAGTCATGATCTTTATCTATTACCTATAACTAAATATTAAACTAATACTTAATTATTATATGGGGACACGTGATCTAGTCTATATATTAATATAATAGACATGAATTTTTTTTTTTTGAATCAAACCATACCTCCGAATTTCATTAATAAGAATCAGTTACATTTTTGTCCTGTAGAATCAAATTGTACAGACCCTTAGGACCATCTTCCATCCATATTACCTCTTCACTTACATTCAATGAAAACTTTGCTAAAAAATCAGCTACTTTGTTTGCCTCTCTAAGAGTATGAGTAACACGCCATTGAGGTCTATAATAGACATGATTTGATCTCATTCCACATAGCACACATTTCTTATATATGAACTTTTTAATGGGTGATAAAAATTGTAGTATGGCCGAAACCCCATTCATTTCACGTTCTCACGATGACTCGCATAAAGAGTTTAACACAATAGATAGAAAATTAAAAATTGAATAAAATATTATTAAAATATTATTTTTTAATATTATAATTATTATTTTAAGATTTAAATAAATTGAATTATTTATTATATTTTGTGTGAAAATTTAAAAAAATTATAATAATAAGATGAGATGAAACACTTTCAGTACTATCCAAACGGACCCGTCCTTATACTCCCTATTGACATTAATTTTGTCTCCTATTATTCTCTCTCACACTAAAATGCTTGATGTCAATGTACTTTATTCTACTTAATTCTTTTCCCCAAGGATTTAAACCATTCATTATGAGCTTGAAACGTCATAATGTCTTTATCAGTAATGCTACATACAGTCGTGAAATGTGCAAATGCCATGCAGTCGCTTTGAAAAAGAGTGTGGTCTACAATTAAAAAATTAATTTCTTTTCATGTGGGTCCTATATTTATTCATTTTTTTCAAAGTGACTGCACGGCGCTTGCACACTCACGACTACAAGTATCATTTCCCATTAACTAATGCCTATGTAAAAACTTAATGGCATACAACCTTAATTTCTTCATGGTAGAGTACATAGAATTCAATTTTCTTGTTGTCCGCACATCTAGAAAAATGTATCCGAATAACAAACTAGCTACCAAATGATCAATGTTGTCTACATGTCAATCTGTAATCCTTACTTTCCGAGCTTGTAGAGACCGAATGAATTTACAATATATAATCTACTTATACCAAGCCAATGCATGTCAGTCTTAACGCAAACCTGCGCATACTATTGTAACACCCCGAACTTTGAGGAGTTTTTTATTTTTTTATTTATTTAAGGTTATTATTTTACGTGAGAGTTTTATTTTTATTATTTTATATAGAGTTTTAAGGAAAAAATTAGAGTAGAATTATTATTAAGCTTTTATCTTCATGTATGGATTCCCAGTTACGGGAGGAATCAGAATTTTCAAAATTCACTAATCCTAACTCATAAGATTAATGGTGGGTATTGGCCAATAAGGAAAGTAAAAAAGTAAGTTAAGGTATTATTATGCACAGTTCATGATAATGTTTAATTATGTATTTATGAGTATGTACGTTTTTCAAAAAAATCCTATATTGTGTGTATTATATTTACTATATGATACGTTACTTATTAAATATTTGCCTTGGTTGTGTATTATATTGTCTCATGTGAAGATTATTATGAGAATAGAGCTGCATGACGGGAAATGGACCAGGAAGACAAGGCAAAGGGCTAGACAATCATGGATGTTCAATTTTATGCTTTCAGTACTAGTTTACAAGTTATTTTTAAGTACATGATACTCGAACTACTTTAATAAATACTTCCGCAGACTTACTTTTATACTTTAGTATTTTAATAAAAAATTATTTTGTTTATTTTATATAATATTTTATATATGATTATTATAAGGAAAAATGAAATATGGTTTCAAAATTAGTAGCATTATGTTACATACTATAGACTACTTTAGTACTCCAGCAACCTATCTTTTGGAGGAGTCAGAAGTACAAAAATGAAGCTAAATTGATGGTGCATTCGATGGTGGTTCGGATTTTCCACACTTTTAGAAAAACGAATCACGTCGCAGATAGATTAACCAAGTTGGGTTCTAGTGGCAAGGAAACGTTCTTTGAGAATAAAAGCAGCCTGTCTAAAGACATCCTTGGAGCTATTCGTATGGATCAAGCTGATTTACACGTAATTCGACATAAATAATAGGTTTGTATACAGGTTTGGTTAGTTTTATTCTATTAAGGTATGCATCTTGTTTTCTGGTTTGTTTTAATGCTTATTTTATTATGCTTAGTTATTTCTATAGTTTTTTTTTTTTTTTTTTTAATGTCTGGATTTGTAGTTTATGGTTTATTATAACCACCAGGTATTCAGTTGTAACTACGGTATTCTCCTGCCATAATTGAAGGTTATCAGTAAAATTGGGATACCGTACGTCATTTTCCTAAAAAAAGAAAAAAAAAATGAAACTCCACAGCAACCTTGAGGCATACACAGTGATGAACAATATTCTCAGTAAAACTATTTAAAAGACCTTGTGTGAAATTCAATATACAATTCTTGGGATACTAATTTTAGTCTATATATAAATTTCCTAAATTTGGAAATTAATGAGTTTTATCATCGTGATGTAGTAGGTATAGTTGTAATACCCAAGGAGACGACGGACTACTTAAATGTTATGAAATATGTTTAATTTAAAATGACCAATATCAATTTATAGAATAACCCAAGGATAAAACTCCCAATTAAGAAAGAAAATTGCTATTATGCCTCCCAATGTGTACAGTTGGACGTGTCCTATAGTGCATTTTTACTTTTATTTTATTTTTATTTTTTCTTTCAAGTATTTTTTAAATATCTTTAAATATTTATTAAAAAAAATACATAAATTTATTAATAATCACTACTTTAATTATTAAAGAAAAAATAAAAATAAAAATAGACACAGTCAAACTAAAAAACAAACTCAAACAACATAGTCACAAAATCATCAAACACAAAACGGAAATCCTTTGTTAGGAAATCTTGAATACTTGTTTTTTTTTAGAGGATGTTGAATGAATACTTGGCTTAGAAAAGACCACGTAAAACAAAGGACATCAAATCATAGACATGTAGGCGTAATACTTATCTCCCGAATGAGAATACTTGGATGTTTGGATGAGTGTTCCAAGTTGCGTTAAGGAGTGGTAATGCTCTCGCATGATATGCATTAGAACCTGATGCGAATGTTGTTAGAAAATCAATGGTATATACGTATTGTATTGGACAAAACGAAAAGATGTTTTGCCCGTGACACTGCCTTCTCTTTTGATCGAAATTATATATGTCTGGATGGTATCAATATGAAGTGATAATTAAGGAAAATTAATTTCAACTCAACTCATATCATCTTATCTCATCTTATTATTATAATTTTTTTAAAATTTTCACATAAAATATAATAAATGATTAAACTTTTTTCAAATTTCAAAATAATAATAATATTAGAAAATAATATTCTAACAATATTTTAATCAACTTTCAACTAAAATCATCTTATTTCACTATCCAAACAGTTCTACTATGTACAATCGATCCATACAAATGGTGTGTAAACGGCTGACCATGTAAACTGATATTTATTATAAAAAAAAAAATCATTGACTCGATAAAAAGAGAGCTTTTTCAACTGTGCTATTTCTTCTTCATCTTTCATGGGTTTTTCTTTACCATTTTGTTTACCTCTTCGGTTAACTCCCAAGAGGAGCATAAACAGACTTGCAAGAAATGGTGGATACCAGTCTATTATCTGTCTCTACCTCTACCTCGCTTGTTCTTGTGTTCTTCGTCCAAGTGAAACTTTGCAGGTATTGGAAGGTGTCGAGGCAGTCGCAGAGGGAGAGAAACGATGGGCGATCGCTCACGAGGTGCATTTAGGAACTAAGGATGAAAGGAGCTAGCTTTGATTCGTCGAAGGAGCCACAGAGATGGAAAGAGGATGAAAAGCTCGAGTGTGGAGATAAAATGGAAGCCGATTAATTGGTGTTGGCTTCGTGGGAAGAATTAGAAGCTGAAGACGAAGGGAGGTTTTGCTTCTGTGGGGAAACTTGCGGTGGAATTGTCTTCGGCTCAGTGTGGGTCTGAGGAGGGAAGCTTTAAAAGGAGGGACGTGCCATTGAGGGAAGGGAGGGGGAGGGACGAAGGAACAACGGTGCACTTCAGTTTGTGGAAGGTTCGAGAAAAGAAACCTAGAGAGAGAAATTGAGGAGGGAGGTGCCTCAAACGGTGCGGTTTTAGTTAAACAAAATGGTGCATTTTCCACATCAGCATTGTTTACACACCGACTGTATGGGTCAACTGTATATAGCATTTTTGTTATCCAAATAGCTCCTAAATGTTGTGCGCATTTAAAGGTAATAAATGCGTATGACCAACTGCTGCATCATGGACTTTTTCCATCCGAGTGTTATCGGTCTAAAAGAATAAAAATGAAATTTGCAGTCGTAAAGTGCGCAAGTGCCATGTAATTTATTTGAAAAAATTGAGTAAATATGACTCACATAAAAAAAACTAATTTTTTAATAGTAGATCTCACTCTTTTTCAAAATGATTGTACAGCACTTGCACACTCTATGACTGTATATAATATTACTAAACATACGTAATTTTTTATAATATTTTACATAATATTTTACATAATAATATTTTAAAATAAAAAATATTTTTATAAAATATCTTATTAAAATAACATCATTTTATAAAAATATCGTTACAATATGTATGATAAAAGTAACATTGATTTTTGCGTGGGCGTTGCTATAGATTTCTACCTATAAATAGAACTTAACTCCTGTTCATTGGACTCTCCCTCTCTCTCAAAACTTGTTGAAGACTCTACCCATGTGTTATGGACATGTTTCACCACCACACCTCACAATCACCTGCAACCAAAGTGTAGGGAGCACGGGGGTCCGAGGGAACGTCTTCGATGCCTAAATCAATAATTTGAGAATAACAATAATAATAACAATAATTCGATTCATTTATTTACCTAGGCTTTTCCTTTATATAGAGCTATGTGATCTATCTTTGTTCTCTCATGGATAGTAGTTATCATTTTTTCAAATTCAAATTTAGAGATGAGGATGGTCTACTAGGTGGGGGAGGAAACTTCTTCAAGAAACTTTGCCAAGGTGGCCAAATTCGTGGGCCTTGGTGGGACCCAACCAAGTGGGCTTCAATTTGGGGTTTAAAGGGGGTTTGGTTAGAGTTTGAGGTGTTATCAAGCCCAAATCCAATTTTTCTTGGCCCAATCAAATTTCCAAGGTTTAAAAGGTTAGATAATGATGTCATAACAAAGATTTGATTAATTAATAGCATGTGGAAGTGATTTAATCAAGTGATTAAACACACTGCTAGAAATCGAATTAGAAAGGGTTTGGAGGCCAACTTTAGGGTTTGGGAAACCATTTAGGGTTTTGGTTTCAACCAAGCTTTTGGGGTTTCAATTGGATTCCAACCATTTAGGGTTTCACTAGGATTGAAATCTTCTTTGGTCTGGTACAATTTGGTTAATCAGATGAAACAAAGTTTTGCTTAGGTGGCATGATCTCACACCATGATTTCCTTCACAAATCTATCTAATGGTTCCTCTTTGTACCAAGTGTCTAATATTATTCACTATGTGTGATTAAGATCTTCTCAAGTGTCCAAATAAAACTTCTCTAACCTAATTTGGACATTTCACATTGTGATTTTAAAAATATTGCACTGGGTGCGTTTATCGAGACTACTATTCACTCCAAAAAAATGCATAATAAACTTAGTACTGAAAAATTCTAAATATTCATATTAACCTATAGTGAAAATCGTTTACCGAAATTCAACCCCGAAGTGCCCCTAAAAATAATTTCACAATTTCAACAAGCGTTTCGTCCGAAATTATGAAAATTAGTTATTGCGCCATAAAATCTTAAATAATCACCTGAGTCTAATGGCGTAGACTAAAACACATTCTGACACCTCTAACTATCTCAAATAATTAAACTTATATTTCTAGCACCATAGTGAGTGATAAAACTGACTATGTTGACAGACTAAAACCTGTGCGATTGGTCGATTCGTAAAAATTTATAGGGTTTTCACGAGATTCCTAAAGTCAATAGAATTCCACCAGTGAATTTCTAGCGGACTGTTACAATCTTCATCCCTAGTCTCTATCTCTGTCGCCATTACCTGTGGTCCTAGCGAGAGGATCGTATAATTTTCAGAATCCACCATACTGACCTCCCTTTGCCCTTGTCTGAGCTACCGCACATAACATTCTCTGGCCAAGACCTGCTCGCCTCGTACTTCGCCTATTCCTCTTGGTCCGTGTACCTCGCCTGTTGGGAACTTCATTTTTAGATTATAGGTCGAGGTAATGGCCTTTAATGCATTCAACGTGGCCGCCCAATGATTGCATTATATGTCGACCGAGTTCTCAGTACTAAAAACTCAGTTATCATCGTGGCAACATAAGAACGTAAGGGGTTTGTGCCTATAGATATTGGTAATGTAATGGACCCCATTGGTTGCACCGCATTTCCAGTGAACCCTTTCAGCGTAGTTGGTGCTGGTTTCAACTACTCTTCGCCAATTCCCATTTTGCTAAAAGCATCCCAGAACAAGATATTCGCCGAACTTCCATTATCAATCAGTATTCTCCTGGTGGTAAAATTTTCCACCAACATTGTTACCACCAAAGCATCATCATGGGGGTACACAACCACTCGGCAATCTTCCTCGTCAAAAGATATTGTGGGGGATCATTGTACTCGGGGCTGTTTGACGGGCCTCTCTATGTTATAGATTTCTTTATATCTTGCCCACTTTGCATAGGTCTTTCTCCCTAAAGAAGTTGGGCCACCTCCTGCATATCCACCGGCGATAGTGTGTATCTCGCCTAGAGGTTGGTTTCTTTGGTTTTCATCTGCTCTCGTTCTTTGGTCCCTAGGTTCATTTGACCGCCTCTCCCTTTTTGATGATTCTCGTCGCTTAGGGCTCTTACTTCTTCTCTTCTTGTGCTCATTCTACCTTTCATTTGTTCGCCATGGGGAGTCAGGTTCTAGGCAATCAATCGTTCTAACTCATCATTGTTCCTCATTTCTTCTACTTTTCATTTCAAGTTCTAACAATCATCAGTTCTGTGTCCCCTTGTCTTATGATAAGTAGAATACTTCTCGATTTGCCGTTCGTTCTTAGTTGGTTCTTCTTCCTTTGTTTTTTCTGAAAAGTGTACATAACCGCCACTATAACTTCTTACATTACCATCCTGCCTTAACTCTTCCTGGTCTCTCTTTGCCATTTGTCCTCCATATCGATCTTTCCTCTGTCCTCCTTTCGTTTCCCGCTCACTCATTCTTTCTGTTTGGGTGGTCAAGTCAATCAAGGTGTCTTTAGCATTAACAAAATCATCAGCTCTGTCCATAAACTCTCGTAAGGTGGAAGGGGTTTTTCAGGCCAGCTCGGCCATAAAAGGGCTCCTTGTCCAAACACCTCCCAATAGTGCTACTAGCATGATTTTCTCGTCTTGGTCAGCAGTTGTCATCTTTTTTTTATTGAAGCGTGTTAAATACACTTTCAAGTTTTCATCCTCCCTGTGTTTTCTACTTGCCATGAATTGGGTCAAGAACTGTCGGCCCAATTCTTCAAAACTCTCTATGGAGTTTGGTTGCAGTGCACCAAACCATCCTCTCGCTGATCCCTTTAGAGTCAAATGGAAAACTCTACAAGCAACTTCTCCCGGGAACTTGTGAAGCGTCATATGAGGTTTGAAAGTCTCAAGGTGCTCCACGGGATCTTTCGAGCCGTCGTTTAGCTCCATTGTCGGGACTTTAAATTTCGCGAGCAGGGGCATTGCCAGGATTTCCGTAGAAAATGATAGATTTGTGCTCGACAACAATTGATCTACTGAAGAAGACGTTCCTATCTTCTTGGCCATCTCCTCATATTTGTTCATCAAGTTAAGTATGTCGTGGTGCAATTTCTTTGCTTCCTCGTTCTCTTGATGGCCTTTTCCCGCACTATTTGCCTCCATCTCTATCATGTCAAACTAACTGGGTGTCACATCCTCGCCTGAAGACCGAGTAGTGATGGGCATGTGAAAAGCACGCAAAGTGTGAGACTTAAACGATCCCACAGACGGCGCCAACTGTTATGGACGTGTTTCACCGCCACCACCTCACGATCACTTGCAACCAAAGTGTAGAAAGCATGGAGGTCCGAGGGAACGCCTCCGATGCCTGAGTCAGTAATTTGAGGATAATAATAATAATAACAATAATTCGATGCCTTTACTTACCTGGATTTTTCCTTTATATAGAGCTTCATGATCTATCTTTGTTCCCTCATGGATAGTGGTTATCTTTTATTCAAATTCAAATTTAGAGATGAGGATTCATCTCTTAGCAAATTCGAATAATAACCTCATTTATCTTTTACCATTGGCTGGATAGTTATCCCGTCGGAATTAGCTTATCCAGTCGTTATTGGCCAAGGGCTGGTTTCCTTTGAACTGAGCTGGGCTCCTCGGTTATGATATGGGCTTTAGTCGTTGGTAAGGGCCCTGGTCCATCTTAGGGGCTAACCAGTTGGGAATCCTCTCCACCCATAAGTGTCTTGAATGACTCCTTAGAGCATTGTCAAATGCTTTTTCATATTCAAATTTAGCTAATATCATCCACATTTGACCTAGAAGTTGGTTCGAGAGTTTAGAAGCAGGTTCCAAAACTAACTTCGAGGAGCTTTGTCGACAATTTCTGACTCTATTCATGGCCAGCAGGAGGAGGAGATGATTGGCCGCATACCTCCTCATTGTGAAACAAAGAAAAATAACTCTGGCAGCCTTCTTAGGGTAAATTTGCCTAGAATTCCCTTCATAACTAAGTTGGCAAGGAAGACGTCGACGACCCTAGGAGAGTTCATAGATAGGGCAAATGAATTCGTTAATTTTGAGGACACTCTTAAGTCTTTGAACAATCCCCGAAAGACAGAGATGGACAATATCGATAAAAGGGTGAAAGAGACGAGAAAAAATTAAAAAAGGGTGAGAAAAGGATGTGAAGGTGATAAGCAGCCACTACGACTGGAGGAAGGAAAAATTCTCCCACTCTAACCACCAAGGGTTTCAAACGACACATGCAAGCATCAGCGTAGAATGTGGCGAGGAAGTGTGGCCACGCCAGAACAACAACAAAATCCTTGACGGGTGTGGTCAAATCATTATTGAACATATCATAGAAGGCGAGGCCACATAACTGAGGATTGTCGCAACCTTAAACACATGAGCTGCCACCAAGATAGCAAGCTTGGAAGAGGAGAGAAAGATCGATGGGTAGGCACAAGAGTAAAAGTCCAAGAAGGAGCAAGAGTACCAAAAGAGAGCGCACTACCCGTTGCAGCCCAGTTAGACCCCATCTGCCACATGGCAATATCATAACAATAACGGGAGAATTGGTCGGAGGTCGAGCGTCATCATCCGCAAGGAAGGCCCATGCCAAAAGTTTTCGTTGTCGATAGGCCTTTGAAATAAATTAGGGCCGAAAAGACCACTCCCATATCCTTTGACGATGATGACTATGAAGGCGTGATGGATCCACATGACAGAGGTACACAATTGGCTTCGAACTATACTACTCGTTGTATTCTAATTGACAACGGAAGTTCGGCAGATGTCTTTTCCTAGGATGCATTCTTGAAGATGGATATCGAGCATAACAGATTCTGGCTAGCCCCTACATCGTTGAAGGGGTTTTTTTGGGAGAAAAGGTGCAGCCAGTCGGTGCCATCATGTTACCCTTTATAGCAAGAGTTGTATCCCTCCCGCATAACCACAACGATGACAGACTTTTTGGTAGTGGAAATCTGGCCGTCATACAATGCAAACATTGGTTGCCCAATGCTGAATAAGATGAACTCGGTCACTTCAACATAATACTTGACGATGAAGTTCCCAATGAACAACAAAGTTGGGGAAGTATGGGGTGAAAAAGTGCTGGCATGCTTGTCTTATGTAAAATAACTAAAGAATGGAGGCTTAGAAATTCACATTGCTGAAAACGTAAGAAGTGAAGAAAAGATTGTAACACCCTGAACCTTCGAGCTTTAAGATTAGGAAATTTAGGGTAACACTAAGATTAGAGTTTCTAGTTTTAGCAAGTAAACCTAGACTTAACTCAACAAATGGGCCAAGCCCATTAAAGAGTCCATAGGAGTAAGACGATTTAGGTTAGTACAAAAGCATTCAAACAAAACTCCTAATCCAAGCATAAATCTTAATACCAACACAGTTTCTAGTTCAAGTATGAATCCTAATCTAAATGGAACTCCTAGTTTAATTTCGGTCCACCCACTTTCCACCCCGAGACTGGACCAAACTTTTATCTATCGGTTCGGTAGGTCCAATCAGTCCAATTCGATCCACGCCAATGCAAAATGGGCCAACATACAAAAAAGCCCAAAATTACCTTCTATTGTTTATTTTGGCCAACATACAAAATAGCGCAACATTTTTCTTCCTTGTTCTTTTCTTAGCAAATAAATTAAACGATAAAAATCATGTAAAATAATAAAATTAAAATTAAGTGAGCTCTTTAATGTGAATTATTTAATTAACTCATTAATAAAATGATTAATTATAATTATATTAATGATGTTACTAGAGTTTGTACCATTGCATATAATGGTATGATTTATCATATTATATTTTAGTTAAATGTCAATAGCATCTTAGTTAATATTTAATATTATATTTGACATATATGGCCAATCATCATAGTTTAGATGAAAATTATATAGTTATGTTATACAACTACTATATAAAAATAATTAAATATATATGTATTTTGGTTGGTCTAGTGTGGTCCAGCTTGGTCCAAAAAACCATAACCTGGAACGGGAACGAAAACCAAACTTTTGCAAACTAATGGATTGAGAACGGATCATTAGTGTTATCGGTTTGGTCCGGTCAGTTTCTTATCCGCTCCAGATAACTTACACCCCTAATTACAACTCCTAATCTTATCAAGACTCTTGTGCAAATCACATCTCCCAGCCTTATTGAAAACCCTAGGATTGACCTAGTCTAAAAGCTCGTTTGAATACTTGGTGTATCTCAAACTTTTGTAAATAAGAGTGAAATGATTTGAGTTAAGATGTTTTATTAGGTTTTGAGAAATGAAAGAGAAAACGTTGAATAAAAATATTATAAATTTAAAAAATTGTTTGAATATATTTTTTTAATATAATTTTTGTTTTGAAGTTTGTAAAGTTATATTGATTTTTGTGTTTTGTTTTGAAGTTTTTAAAAATTGTATTGATTTTTGTGTTTGGATGATCTTTAAAAAGTTAAAAACTTGAAATTGAAAAGTATTTTGTGTTTGAGTGATATTTGAAAAAGAAATTAAGAGAAGTTTTGAAAATTTTGTATCTCATCTATGTCTAAAATTGAGCCCTAGGTCAAGACCCTAAACATCCTAGCCCTAGTCGAAAACCCTAAGATTGAACTAGTCTAAGCCATTAACCTTAACCCTAGCCAAAAATCCAAGGATGACTAAGACATGAAGCATGTTTTCGGATTCCTCTATGGCAACACACTAGAAGTCTTATCCCACTTGGACCTGCATCCTACAAACTATACATATAGACCCTAAACTCGACACACACACACACTTCATTCCCCTTATTGGCATCGCATATCCCTTGCTCTCTCTCTCTCTCTCTCTCTCTCTCTCTCTCTCTCTCTCTCTCTCTCTCTCTCTATCTCTCCACAATTCAAACCACATATTCAACCACCATGATTAAGCACCCCACGCCTTGCACCACCCTACTCTATAGTTAGGTTTCTTCTGTATTTTCTCACACCATCACACACACATGCATATCAGAGGTTAGCCTTCCTCTACCTGAGCACATGCAGACACTTAGGTCACGAGTTGAGCACCCTATATATCACATATACACACATATATATCACGGGATTGAACAACCCTATGCCCGAGCACATCATTGTCCACAACCATCATGACCATCATCACACCATTACCCTCAACCACACACTCATTATAGGTCGCAACCAAGCATGTTAGAGCTCCCTTAAAACCAACCATATGTCAAGAGGAATTAGGGTTTTTGAACCTTTAACATGTTAGAGCATGCAATAATGCTTAAAGAATTAGAAAGTTTACATGATTACTTAATTTTTTATAAGATTCAGTTGAAAGGTTTGGAAAAACAAACAATTAGCTTAGTTTGCATAAGGATCGGGGTAAGTAACTATGATCACGTTCTTCTATACATCGCTTTATAATCAACTATAAAAGATTTTTTTGCAAAAGTATATATCTATATATGTAGTACAAGTTATCAAAAGTATATATGTATGTATAAACCCTGTATTTGAGAGCCCCTTTTTATTACCCAATGAATGATGGTAAATGCTTTAGGAAGTTAGATTTTTGCATGACTAATTGTATGATTGAATACTATATTGCATGAATATTTATTTTAAGTAATAAAAAGTAAGGCAAATGTTAACGTAAAGAAAAGAGAAAGAAACTATGAATGCATGAGGTTAATGAACTAGCCATATGAGATTAAGGATGATACCATGAGGTTGGGACATATGGCAACGTCGGAATGCATCACTAGTTGTACACCTAGTAATGACCCATTCATGAGATTTCGATTCTTAAATAGGTCACTACGAGAAGAACCATTGATTGTGAGGGTTGCCAATCCTAACACACGGGGGTTAAGAGTGTGTGACGGCTATAATAATGAGGTTAAGATAACAAATGACTAATAATGTTAAGGAAGATAAATGCTTATGCTTGAAGATGAGGTAAAGGAATGGTTTCTTAATACTTTAAAGTTAATGTTTTATTTATGATTTATGCTTGAAGTAAGTTTTTCAAAAGAAAGATAGTTTAAACGAGAACCCTATATATTATGTTTACCTCATGATATGGTTCTTATTGAGTATTCAACTCACTTTAATTTTTTTTTAAATATTTTCTCACCCCTGCTGAGGAAGAGTTGAAGGAAGCTGCGAGTAAGGATGTTATCCAAGAGCTTGACATTGGCAATGAGGCTTGAGCTTAGAGAAAATATTTAGATATTTATCTTTACTATTAAATGATTTATGCTTCTATAATGCTTAGAACAAGTTTGACTATTATGTTTTAAATAAGTGATATTGAACAAGCTGTTTATTTTGAGATATTTCTTTTACCAAAATATTTAACGAGGATTTTATTTATGGTATTTTCTATGCTTGGTGAAAAGAAATAATGTTTTAATGTTAGTAAAGTATAGTTCCTTTAGCTCAATGAGCCTCAGAGGGACGAGGTGTTACAAAGATTCCTCCACCATTGTAACTCATTGAGTGAGCGATAGAGACTTGAGAAATGGAAACCCTTAAGCAGAGTGAAGCTGCAGAACCACTGGAACTAGTAGCCTTGGACCCACCAGACTCCCTGGTAAGGATTGGAACACGAATTGCTCCAAAGCTTAAAGAGAAAATGAAGTAGCTCCTCGTTAGACACAAATATGTGTTCATGTGGAACCACAAAGATACTCTAGGAATAGACTTGGGGATAATAGAGCATCGCCTCTATGTCAATTCCCATGCCAAGAAAGTATGATAGAAGTATAGGAGTTTTAGTGTAGAAAAACGCAACGATAGCAGAAGAGGTAGATCACCTACTAGAAGCAGGTTTAAACTGGGAATCATATTACCTGGAGTACTTTCTAACATGGTGTTGGTTTAAAAAAAAAAAAAAGCAAACATAAAAAGGTGGATGTGTGGGGACTTCACCGATCTTAATAAAGCTTGCCCAAATACAGTTTCTCGTTACTGCGGATCAACTTGATTATCGATTCAATTGCAGGGTACTAAATGCTAAGCTTCATGGTCGGCTACTCTGGGTACAACCAGATAAACCTCTGTGATAGTAACCAGGAAAAGATATCCTTCATAACAGATTGAGGGCTATACTGTTACCGAGCAATGTCATTTGGGCTAAAGAATGCAGAGGCAATGTACCAAGGACTTGTTAACAACATGTTCAAAAAACAGATTGGGCACAACATGGAGGTTACGTAGACGACCTCCTAGTTAAAAGTAGAAAAGATAATCATTATTGGGCAAACTCGAAAGAGGCATTCTTTGTCCTGCAAAAGTACAACATGAAGCTCATTCAAGACAAATGTGCGTTCGGTGTTGGCTCAGGGAAATTCTTGGGCTTCATGGTGTCAGAGAGAGGGGTTGAAGCCGACCCATAAAGAATTCAAGTGATAGTGGATGTGAAATTGCCACTAAATTTGAAGTGTAGATGTTAACCAACAAGATTGTGACATTGAATAGGTTTGTATCAAGGTCCATGGATAAATGCCTCCCTTTCTTAAAAGTGATGCAAAAGACCCACAAGTGGTACGATAAATGCAACAGGGCTTCAGAACAATTGGAAGCTTACTTATCCAATCTCTCCTTATTGAGCCAAACCAAATAGAGGGAGACTTTGAACCTCTATCTCTTGGTTACGCCGGAAGCAGTAATTGTAGCATCGGTAAAGGAAGAAGGAAGAATGTAGAAGCCAATGTATTACACTAGTCGAAATTTAAGAGGAGCAGAGATGATATACCCACGAATGAAGCTACTAGCATTTGCATTGGCAGTGGCGGCACATCGGTTAAGACCATACTTCCAAGCACATGTTGTGAGGGTACTAACAAAGTTCCCTTTCAAAAAAGTTCTGCATAGGCCAAACATGATAGGGCAAATTGTGTACTAGTCGATCGAACTCAACGTTTCAATCTCGATTAACTCCAAAGAAGCATGATGAAAGGGAAAGTCTTGGCAGATTTTATCGTTGAATTCAAAAACTTCCCCAAAGATCCTCATATTTCCCCAAAAGGGACGCCATGGAAAGTATATGTTGACCGCTCATTCTGCCACAATAGCAGGGGAATAGGCATTTACTTCATAACAGAAACGGGTGAGGAAATTCACTACACTGTGAGACTAGCATTTGAGGCGACCAACAATGAGGCGAAGTACGAGGCATTATTGACCCTTCAGTCCTACCACTTCCACGGAGTCACTAAACGCCATGGAGGAAGTGGAAGTGGACCCAAACTGTTAAGGAGAAGGGTATGAGAAAAAGCTCGAGACGTTGTCGGGAATAAAGTTGAAAACGTTAGGGTCCAAGATTGGTTCCAATTCTTTGGCCCCTTGGTTGAACACATTTGCAAGATGATCAGCACGCAACGGAAGTGGAGGTTGCTCAGTTTCCTGTCCACCTTCAATAGCAGGCACAACAAGTGAAGATGGAAATGACTCGTTCCTCTCAGGACCATCCAGGTCGGCACGAGCGCGGGAACCCAGCGACCAATTGGACCCCTCCAAATAGGGTCTTTGTCCCTTGGAATTAGAAGGTGATGGGACTTGAAACCGAGCAGCCCACAACTTGTGATCGGTCCGGCACGATCTGGAAGCAGTGTATTTTCTCCTAAGTGAGGATGGTGTTGGAACTAACGGAGTTGTGGTTCTCCTTCCATGAGTAAACGAGCTCAAGGCGCAACATCTCATTGCGAGTTGGAGTCACATCAAAAGCACGGTCGTCGGGAACTAGATGTCAATAGGCACTGACCAGAAACTCACGAAGGGCAGCTTTATAGTGGGGGAACTCCCAACCTTCCCCAGGCACAAAGAAAAACTTATGATCCCAATTCTTCACATGAGAATATCGGGATTCCATGTGAACTCGGTAGCTAATGCACGAACAAAAGCTGCATTAATTCCTGCCACGCCTCCTCACTCCATGGATAAAAAGGAATATATGGGTGGTCAAGTATGGATTCTCAACCTCAGAGGCTTCAAGGGCTTGCCTCCAGCTAGACTGTAAGACAAGAGAATCCTCTAAGTATTGGGCGTCAACTGAGCAAGGGTCATCCCCATATAATCTGAAACGTCATGAAGGGGGCGGCAAAAGGGAAGCCTCAACCCCATCTCGAACATGTCGATGTAAAGCCTGACTCAACTGGCAGTCCCATCATAGTTCACTATTTCATCGTGGGAATCGGGAAAGCTCAGCCTTACTGAGTCAAGGAACCCTAACCAATCTCTCACAGAGTTCAACTCCGTTAAGGAAGTAGTTGCCAGCCACCGAATCCCTTTGATCGACGCACATGAGGAGCATAATGAGAAGCATTATGGGGAGCCATTTAACTGTAGGGAAGATAACTCGGTTGCTAGTGAAAGAGATGAAAGAAGTGGAAAAAGAAAGAACAAGAAAATGAGGTGAAGAATGCGGGAGAAAAAGTGATGTGATGGTTACAGGGAGACAGAACTATAGACAGGGCAGAGTATAAAACCAAGGAAAGAATGGCACATCTTGAGGATAGAGGAAACACGTAGAACAAATCCCACATTTTGCACTTCACAAAGAGACGTGTATGACTAACCATTTTATTTTGCACAACACGGCAATGAACATAGACGCAAAACCCGTACAGGGATATGTGTATAGAGAAGTGCATCAAATTCAAAAGAAGAAGGAGGAGCAGGGAAATTCCCACAGCACACATGTGGCAAAAATTTACAGTGTAGCTTTTGGGTCTAAGTTCTTTGGGTAGGCGAGGAAAGAGCTGCGGACAACTAAAGACTTGATCGTGCACGTTTCACATGCATTGAGGAAAAGGTTGAACAAAATAAACCGCATCACAATGGGAGTCAAATCCCTTAGTTATGCTCAATCTGCAATCACCGCCGAACGATCTTTCTATGATCAACTTTCACAAAGGTAAATCCAGGTGAAATACTCGCATCGGATTGACCCCATTAACGGTCGAATCAAGCCCTCAGAGATGTTACCATACTAAATCCCTAGAATCAAGCCCTCAGAGGCATTACCATATCAAGCCCCTAGAATCAATCCCTCTGAGGGACAATGCCATATTGAGTCTCTCATCATCTATAAATACATCAACAAGTACACTTTGAAAACTCTCTGATACCTGAATTATCAATAACGATATCATCATTTCTAACTTAATCATTGGAGGTTTCCCCCTTTCGTGTTCCCAAGCCTTTGTTTTGTTACGCACGTGGAGGCATACCCAGAAATTGCAATAACACTTATACCATACCTATGCCCATTCACATTCTATACTATGTTATAATAGAACTAAATTCTTGATATAGTCCCTATTTAGCAAGAACACTAACTTCTTTATCATTTCTATAGAGAAAATACATATTCTCTCAAATTTTCCAAGGCCCTTGTAGCAACATGGACTTTCTGCATATATTTGATCATACAAGATGTGAGAAAAATATATTTGGCTTGGCTCTTTGACCCAGTTAATTGAAGATAAGTGAATTGACAACTCGTATCCCTTTTCCCATCACTCATTAAGTTGTGTATGCTTGTACAAATGACATTATTTAAAGCATATCCTTATAACAAATTGATGGAATTATAGAGACAATGTTTGTCAATTTTTGAGATTAAAAGACTCAACTAAAGATGTTCCAGTCTTAAGATTGATACCTAATTTGATTATGGGGCAGTGCAATACATCCAATGGAAGATGTAGTCCTTGAGGGGATGCATAACCCGTGGTAGGAGACCACTAAGTTCTATGAGAGGATGGCCCTGGATGGTGAAGGGGAAGTAAATGGCACACAACCCACTTGGGGGGAAGACCAAACATGCAGATTACAGGATACTGTGAACTGTGAATAATAATAAGTATGAAAATTTGGGATAATACAAGTTAAAGATAGAAAAAGAGCATGTTGAGGTAACTGTTGCATCCTTTTCAATATTCTCTTTACGTGATCATGACTCATTTATGGTATAATTCAGTTAATGATTGTTGCATTATTGGTATTATACCTTTACTTAGATCACGGCTTATTATAATCCAATATGAGAATGAATTTTTTGATAATTTTTATGTGTTGGTATCCACGTTAATTGATGAAGGCTTATTTCTACATATTAGACGTCATCCTATTCATTATTACATGCTCATTATTATTTGTGCATTCTTATCTGATGAATGTATTCATATAAAAATAAGCATGTTGATAACTGTTATTGTCATTGATATCTAGTTCATATGATATTGACTCTTTACATATTCAAATGTTCATTATTACTTCCTCCTTAGTATCTGCTCCTTGTTATCTGTTTAATGATAATCTATTTACTTGTTCACACCACCGGCACTGGATCTTCCACTTATGAAGTTTTCAAACTTACCCCCTCCCCTAAAGTTTTTATATAGTGGCACTTTACAACAAAACCACAACAGAGAGTTTTTCAAGGGTGGAATTCACCATCCTTGTAGCTAATCATATCCATATGTCTGGTGGAAGTCTGTGAGTTTTTCCAAGATGGACACTCGTTCAAAGATAATTAACAGCCAATGGCAGGACGTATGGGAAAGCCCTTGGTTTCCCTCTAACCTCCCAATGGTTGAGTTATACTAGGCCCCAGCAGCACCCGTGGTGGTGATCCCTATTCCTTCACCAGGAAATAAGTTCCCGAACTCTCCTATGGAGGACTTGTTCCATGAGGATGGGGATTTAAGCAGAATTTATCCTTAGGACGAATAGAAATGGTACCACTACTTTCCAAAAGAGGAAGTTTTGTTATATAACTCTCTTATGTTCAAGGACATTTTTGTAAACCTCTTTTAGTCACTTTTTGCTAACCCATTTTTCTACTTAGTGCATCTTCCTTAGCTATCATGTTTTCTTAATTGAATAGTTTCTTTCATATACCGGTAATACTAGAAATGCACGAGCATGATTTCCTATTGGATGTAATAGGAAATTGAAAT
This sequence comes from Juglans cinerea, assembly GCA_961763995.1. Lineage (NCBI taxonomy): Eukaryota > Viridiplantae > Streptophyta > Magnoliopsida > Fagales > Juglandaceae > Juglans > Juglans cinerea. The sequence goes on from CAUIVZ010000005.1 coordinate 17,892,197, forward strand.
TACCCAAGTACCTCTATAACGCAGAGGAAATATCTACCAATTCACTCAACAAATTGGTTAGTCGTCAAGTATGCAATTAGTTTCAATAGTTAAGCAATAACATAAAATAAATAAATTGCATATCACCAAGATTGGTATCGAATGGAAACCCTTTAAAGAACTCTTTAAAGGTAAAACCTTACGGGGAAGCCAAACCCAGAAAATTCAATTTTATTATTTGAAAATCAATTACAAGTTCAATTACAAAATATTTATCAATTGACACTCTTACTTGACCAGACAAATGACCTGTTTGTCTTCTACCGTAGTAGTAGCCAGAATCTCTAACAATTTTCAAACATTGACTTTTCTCCTGGAACTCCAGTGGCTAAAACTCGACCAATCAATTCTCCAACATGAAGCACAATCACACTCTTTGAGAGAAACAATATGAAAATTCTCCAAGGAATTTTCTCACCAAAATATGCACTGGAAAGTGCTCTAAAAAATATTTAGATCTCAATCTCTACAGATCCTAACCAATAGGATCCTTTAAATAAACAATCTGAAAGTAGTTTCAGTTTCAGTAGGACTCTGTTGATGGCCACAAAGTCGTCTCCTAACGGAATGCTGACATTTCGAGATAACTCTTCACTGCAATAACAGATTTCAGATCAACCTCTTCTCTGGATAGGTGCAGATTCCTTGGGACTTGATTTTCGCACTTATGACTTATCTAAACAGCCTCTAATACCTCCTAGATGAACTTAATCTTGTTATAGATAAAGTCAATAAATAATTTACATTCATCCAAAATTACTAACTTAATGATGGAATAAATTTTATCATTTTAGTCACCTAATCCTATCCAAACTTATCAACCTAGTCACCTAGTCCTAACCAAACTTTTATATCTGCAATCTCCCCCTTTGGCGGATTGGTGACAAAGTCAACTTAAGGAATGTCTTGCATCTACATAAATCATTATTCCCACATTGGACAGTAGACGAGCAATATTGGCTGTAAGTAAAAGTCCATACTACTAGGTGAGCATTACAAGATACAATTGCTCAGGCAAGCAACATGAGACAAATAGTGCTCACTCTGGGTGAACACCTCGGCAAGAAAAGTAAGGGGAATTGAGTTTGAGTGGTAGGCGAGTGACACCACGAGCAAGGTACTCGCCACCAAGCAAGCAATGTGAAGATCATGGATTTTGCCACTAGGTGAGCAATATTAAAAAAAAAAGAGAGAGAGAGAGAGAGAGAGAGAGAGAGTGAAAAGATAATTGCAACCGTGAATTGTGCAACCACCACCTCTTAATCGTTTTGAAAAAAGTGAATAAAACATGAGACCCATATGAAAAAAATTAATTTTTTAATAGTGGACCCCACTCTTTTTCAAAGTGATTACGCGACGTTTACGCAGTTCACGGTTGTATATAGAATTACTCAAAAAAATATGAGTCATTATTAACTATTTTATGGTATTGGGATGTGACATTACTTATTAGGCTAACATTTCCCATTGGATTGGCTACAAGCCTGCAACTAAATGGGTTGAAGAAATAGGACTACACAAAAAACAAGTCCAATTAAAAACTTTTATTTTTTTTTGTTAAATTTGCAATTTGATTCTGTCATAATTATTTGGGTACAAAGCTTGAAGCCAAAATAAAAACCATTAATTTAAAAACCCTACCAAATTTTGACCCACAACCCAATTAAACAACCTAGCTAATTCTTCTTCTTCATTTGAAGAGTTGTTGCTTTCGTAGTGGCCAGCTCCAACCTCCATGAGGCGAAGCCTCTAGTAATCAAGATGATGCCTCAATGTAGCACCTATTTAAGGCTGATACCAGTTCATAGGAGTTGCACCCAAGTCCAGGTCCAAGTACCCAAGAAAATCGGGGCCCGGAACCAGGTTTCATATCAAGTCCGGATACCCACTTTGGTTAATCCAGGTTACAACCTGGGCCAGTACCTGGATGAATCCGGGTCTTTGAAATTCAAAAATTTCGGTACCTGAGTTGTACCCGTATTTCACAAAAGAAGCCTACATTATATTAAAGTATTTTCAAGAAAAATAATAATTTTGAGAACAACGCTCAGATAAAATGATAGAAAAAGTTTAGAGGATCCAAGAAGACGATAATAATTGCACAAAGAAGCATCCTGTTCACATGGGTGCTTTCCATTTCACTTCATTTTCTACTTTCTCCATTGGTATCATATCCATGTACTTAGGACCCATCAAAAGTAATATCATCAATTTATATGGAATGAGAACTAGGGGTGGATGATGGTGCTCCGCCACTCTGCCCACCCTGTCCGAACCCTGCCTGGCTTGGAAGCGTGACTCCGTTCGTAGATAGAGGGTGTGTGAGCAGATGTGTTCACGCAGATGGGAGCCATGGGACTGTGTCCAAGCCCGCCCGGGGCTTACCCTGTCCTCCCGGCCCAACAATTATATATATATGGTTTTCTTTAATAAAATGATATTTTTTTTATGATAGGGTTTGTTTTAAAACAAGTCTCTCTCTCTCTCTCTCTCTCTCTCTCTCTCTCTCTCTCTCTCTCTCTCTCTCTCTCTCTCTCTCTCTCTCTCTCTCTCTGGGTGTGTGTAGGCTAGTTGTGAACTTGTTTTTAAGATGCAAAGTTGTTCGACAGTCGCCATTCGTCGTGGGTGGGCAAACGATCGTGGGGCCAATCCACCCCTGACATCCGAACTAGGGGCCCCGCCCACCCCCCATCTAGATGCCAAGGCCTAGGCTCAGCAGCCCAAATTGCTCCCCCGCCCATGCGGGGGCGAGGCAGGGGCACCCCTTCCACCCTGACCGTCCGAAGGGTGCAGGTAGTAGCCTAAATGAGAATCCAATCCCTAGGATTAGAAAATGGAAGAAAAAAGAATCAAGTCTCCATGAACCAATGATGATAAATGGTGAAGAACTTAATATACCAAATAACTTAAAAGACAAAGAAAACTATCCTCTACTTTGACCTAGGGAAAAGAAACTAAACTGATTTCGTATATAAACCCTTAGCTGGGGTATTGTACCCATAAACAGGTATACCTGAGTATAAATATCTGATTATTGGATCGGGTGAAATTCGGGCCAAAATCGCATACAGAAAAAAGTTACCCAAATTTCGGATCGGGAGGGAAAAAACCTAGTCCAGATGAACAGTCTCACCAGTTTAGTGTTCGAAGCCTCCACATTACACTTTTTTTATGGGTAATTGTTTTGATGGGAATTAACCCTAGTATTGGGGGGTTTGAACCCTAGCCATGGACCTAGGGGTCCCTAAAGACCATAAGTAGTGCCATTTAGCTACAAGGAAGCCTCCACACCTTGTTGCAAGACACTACGATAGTGAAGAAGAGCTTCCCAATGCCAAGCTTCACAATGGTTATGACTTTGAGAGAGGCTTTCAAATTCTCAATTTTGAGTGCCCAAGATTCATCCCAAATCGTTGATCTTATTCTTTTGGTTGTGCTGCCCTCTTAGTGTTGACTAATTCTTCACATCTCCAGTAATATTACTCATGCAACTTATATACATTTGTTCCAGTGCCTTTTAAATATTCTTTAGTTTTTTCTCTCCTATGACCTTGAACGCAACACCATGCCTAACTGAATAAACTCTAAAAGACCAAGTCAGTTATTGAATACAAAAAATGTTAAATAGTAAACACATGAGAGCTAGTTATTCCAGCCTTTTTACATTATGAACTGAGCTATTTCTGAATTGCATATCAAGCCCACTGTTAAGGGAACATTTTTTGTGACTATTGAGCTTGAAGTGATCAAATTTGTTATTCCACTCATTATTCTTGCAACCATTACCTCAAATTTGTTTTTGTGACCATTATGCTCGAGATGACTTATCACTGTATAAAGAATATAATAAGGCTAGTCCCAAGGATGTTGCACGGTCCCAAGGGAGTTCTCCAATTCCAAGATGGAAACCTCCTGAGTGGCCATATTTCAAAGTTAATTTGGATGCAGCTTTCGACAAAGACAAAGGGAGTATGGGAGTGGGAGTGGTGATTAGAGACTCAGATGGCAAATTACAAGCAGTTTTGACAACTCGTAAAGATCATATCTCATCAGCTCTCCAAGCCGAGAGTTCTGCTCTCCTAAGAGCTATGGAATTTTGCATTGAACTTGGTTTTAATCAAGTCTGTTTTGAAAGGGATGCTAAGATTGTTGTTAATGCAGTAAACTCCAAAAGGGAAGATAACTCATGGTTGGGCCAAATGATAGAGGATATGCAGCAATTGATGAAGCACAACCAAGCATGGTGCCTCAAGCATACGGTAGCAAAACTTGCTAGTAGGTGTGTTAGTGAAACTATCTCGTTAGAGGATGGTCCTGAGGAGGTTGTAAACTTAGTACATGAGGATTTACTCATGTATGATGTAATCACTTCCTAATCAATGAAATTTCATTACTCAAAAAAAAAATTACCTCTTTATATGCTAAGTTGGATTCCCACGTACGGCTTCCTCATTAATTGCAGAGATTGTCTCCTCTTCACATTTAATGACTAATACTTTCTATCATGTCCATTAATGACTTTAAGATACATTCATGCTCTGCAAAAATTAAAAAAATCAACTTTAAATTTGACTCTGCATCGTTGAAATTGGAGCTCTAATAAAACAGAGTCAGAGTTGAAGTCGAATTTTTTTTCTAGTCGGAGTTGGAGCTATTTTCTTACCAACTTCGCTCCGCTCTGACTCCAGCCTCCAACTCCAACTTTGACTTTATCCTCTAGCTTTGACTCCAATATTTTACATATATTATAAAAATATTTATTATTTATATATTGATCATATATACTCATATAAAAAATTTATAACTTATATAATTAAACTCGGTATTATACTAGTATGTGTTAATTGTTATAAAATAAGATACCTATACTATTATACTAATAGTTTAATATATGTACACATTATCATATTACTACTACACATAATCAAGTATATAAATAACTTATACAGTAGTATAGAAATAAGTTTAGTATAATAGTTAATAACGCATAATACTATAGTATAATAATATGTAATTAGACACTAGAAATAATCTAGTATAAAAATAAGTTAAAAATAAGTAAGACACTAATATAATAATATGTAATTAGACACTATAATATAAGTCTAGCATGGAAATAAATATGGTATAATAAGTTAATAACAACGTAATAATATAGTATAATAATGTATAATTAGACAATAGTGAATTAGTAATTTTTAATAATCAATACTAATACTTAGATTTAGTGCTGGAAAAATCATAAATAATTATGGCTAAAAAAAATATTAAGATTAAATTTAGGGTTTATTTTTTTTTAAAAAAAAAAGTTTGGTTTAGGGTTTAGGGGGAAAAATGGGTTTAGAAGCCCAAAACAGGGTTCAAGATCAAAGTGGCATTGTTTAATCAATAAAACCACCCAACCCAACCCAAATTAAGTAAAACGGCGTCATTTTAAGAGGGAAAAGAGGCACCGTTTAGAGTAGTTAGGGTTTTTAAGTTTCTAAGCACCCCCAGGCGACCTCAAACACTCTCTGAAGTCAGACCCGTCGCTCTCTCTCTCTCTCTCTCTCTCTCACACACACACACACACACATGTTGTGTTGCTGTCCCTCTAGCCTCTACACATTCGCAGCTCTTAGAATTGCTTCTACCCCTCGTCATCAACTACCACTACCCCTCGCGGTTGGTTCCTTCTCCTCCAGGCATCCCCAACATCTCCTCTCTATGCATTTTTTCAAAATCTTAGATCTATCGTGTTTTATACACTAAAATGCTGCTTTTATTCCTTACAGATATTGAAATGCATGTTTTTTTTTTGTTTGATAGAATATCGTTGTTGAATGCTTAGTTTGTTTTCGGTGGCATGAGAGACACTCATTGAGTTGAGCATTTTCAACTCAAGAAGTCCTCACACTGTACTTGCAAATTCTGAGGCGCGCCCGTGACCTGTCCATATGCTTGTTTGTTTCATATGTTTGTGTGTGTGTGTTTTATTTTTTTCGTAACTCATTATTTTCTCCTCCAACAACTCACTGTTTAACCAATTAAGTGTGGGTTCCTCAACGGTCGACACAAAATCAAGTACTCACATGTTTGAAGGTCACAAAATCACACTTAACAAGCGTTAGTGTTTGGGTTTGGTAGCACTGTTTTTTGTGACTTTAATTTCTGATTTTGTATGTTTGTTATGAGTTGAGGCAAATATCAGAATTGCTGGTTTGTTGTCCTTTTCAAATTGATCGATGTATGTATCACCTGTTTTGTAGCACTCTTTTTACAATATAAGAGGAGTACTACTCCTGTCCCGTCCCAACCGACACCTTGTATTTGTCAACCCTTCTATGTCTTGCTCGTCCTCTTCACAAGCATGTGAAGCCTTAGTTCGAGGGAATTTGAACAGATTGACATATTTACTATCGATGAGGTCAGTCGACATCTAATCCTACATAAAGTTAAAAAAAATCTGTCGTTTATAAGTTCGAGCTTAATTAATTGAGAGCAATAGCAAAAGGTCTCAACAAGATGGTTTAATTAATTGCCGTTGGAACTCATTAAATGATAGTTCTAACATGCATGAACCCAAGTGTATACATATTCTCCAACGGTTCCATTATAATTGTCTATGGGAACCCACAATTGGGGCTGTTTTAGCATGCTTTTACATACACGAATAAATTGGGGTTGTTTTAGGGTTTAGCATGCTTTTATAACTTGGGGTTGTGTTTTTATGTTGTAATGTGTATTGGCTTTGGGAAGACTGTAGGGGACTCCCACCCCACCGAACTTGTGTCTTGTATCCGATAGTTTATCTATAAATGCTTTACTTGCCGAGAAAAAAACAAACTTGGGGTTGTGCATGTGATATTAATTTCTTATATTAATTTTAACATCTTAATATAAAATTAACCACCAGTATGGTGAGTATACTACTACTACGTGAAGATGTTTGAGATTTGAGGTACATTAGTGAAATTATGTAATTGTTGTTTGTTCAATTTTGTTTTATTATTTTTATAATTTATTTTTTTGATAGCATAAATTGCTTCATTCACAATGAAAAAGTATACATACATACATATAACCCATTTAATTTACATAGCAACTTCTAACAAGACTCTAGAAAGGAGAAAATCTAGACATTGATGCCATTGTACAGTGTCATCTATGAATCTAGCATGTCGAGCCAACAAATGAGTTGCCTCATTTCCTTGTGGTCCAACATGAGTCCCTTCATAGGCCGTGAACCTATGAAGGAGAAGTTGAATTTGCACAATCAAATAATTCTAACTTGATATAGTAGAACCCCTTGCTTGAATTACATCAATAACAACCAATGAATCTCCTTCTAAAATTAAATCGAAAAAACTCATTCAAAATCATCTATAAACCTTGGAAGGCAGCCACAGCTTTCTATATTATAAACTTTAAACACACCAACTTTCTTACGACACAGCCAATAAAACGTCACATTTATCATCACAGACAATCACCCTATGTCCCACATTACCAGAAGATTGAAATAACGCACCATCAAAGTTAAGTTTAATCTTACCTTGTGGTGGTGGAATCCATGAGAGTACACGTTCTTTACTTGCTAGCAAATGATGAGACTTAACAGTAACATAACTCTCAACAAAGGCAACACAGTATCCACCATGTCCATAACCCCAAAATCATGTTGCTTAAATAAAAAATGGTTCCTATATTTCCAAAGACCCCAAGAGATGGTAAGAGAAATTGGAACACTACCCAAATCGGCTAACATCAATTCCCATACCAAATTCTGAAAATCAGAAACATTATCCAACATAGCCATAACCTTAGGGAATCAGGTAAACCAAACTGCATGAGAAGCTGAACATTGAAAGAGAGCATAACTACTAGTTTTAGAAGCCAACTTACAATGGGCACACAAATCAAAAGAACTGATACCTCGTTTCAATAAATTCATGTTTGTAGGCAAGTTATCTTGACAAGCCCTCCATGCAAAAGTCTTCACCTTATTAGGTAGTGTTAACTTCCAAAATTTCCTCCAAAAAGTATACTTTCGTAGGGAATCTGAAGTATCAGGATTAAGACTTGCAAATGATAAGTTTAACAACAAATGATAGCCAAACCTCACAGAATAAATACCATCATTGGTATCTTTCCAAAGGAACTAATCTTCACAAATCTAGGGGAGTATAGGAACATTTAAAATCTTATCAGCTTCAAAGGGTGAAAAAATTGCATGCACTAAGATTTGGTTCCAAGTCCTGGAATGTTGATTCAACAAGCAACTAACATTAGCATCAAATGGTAAGAGCTAATGGCAGGGCAGAAACTGATGCAACGAAGAAATTGGGAGCCAATTATCTTGCCAAACCCAAATTTTATCCCCATGTCCGATGCGCCACTGACACCCATGTTGCAAAAGGTGTTTAGACACAAAGATGTTTCTCCATACATAAGAAGGTAATATAAAACAACTCATAGTGTATGTTGGAAATGCATGAACAGTGCTTTGATGAAAATCTCTCTACTAGCCTAGCATAACAATTTTTCCTTCCAACCTTGCAACTTCCCCAAACTCGTTCTTTGAGCTCCTTAAAAGTACTACTACGAGATCTGTCAATAAAAGATGGAAGGCCCAAATTGCAATGATGATGTTGCAATGAATTAACATTCCAAAGATCCTTAATATCATTAACCACATGATCTACAACATTTCTGCTTATTAACAACTCAGTTTTGTCCAAATTAATTTTCTTCCTGATGCAGACTCATAGAGCTGAAGTAAACATTCAAGACACTCATTTGCAACATATGTTGCTTCATAGAAAATTAAACTATTATCTGCAAAGAATAAATGAGTGACAGAAGGAGCACTTGAACACACCTTGACACCCCTAAGCAACCCACAATATTTAGCAAGCTGAAGAAGAGTAGGGGTGGCAAATCGTGTTAATAAGTCATGTTCGTATCGTGTTAAGTCGTGTATATTATACAATATGGGTCAACCCGAACATGACCCGTTAAACTTAATGGGTTAGATTTCCAAATCCTAACATGACCCATTAAAATAATGGATGTACACGACACAATCCGTTTTGACCCGTTATGAATTAATTGAAAATATATTAATACAAAACGATCCGTTTTGACCCGTTTATGTAAATGGTTGAATTAACCCAAATAACCCATTTGACCTGATTAACATAATTTCATATAAAATTTAAAATCACAATATCTCCCAAAAATATAAATAAAAAACTAATTACACAAGTCTAACATTACAATCCAAACAATAAAAATATCAAAATTACAATCCATAAGAAGTGTGGGAGGCAGTTGTGACTTGTAGACCTGACTCAACTGAGAGCTAAGAGAGAGAGTTAGGAAATACGAAATAAGATTAAGGTATTTTTGTTTTTAGGTTAAAAATGATATAATTGTAATTTTGAATAAAAATGTCACTAATTGGTTAAGCAGGTTGACTCATTAGTGACCCGTTAATGAATTATGTCTTAACAGGTTAATCTATTTTGACCCAAACCCGTTAACATTAAACCCAACCCGCTAATTTTGTGTCGTGTTCGTGTTGAGTTAACGGGTCGTATCACATATTGCAACCCCTAAAGAAGAGTAGATAATCCTTTAGCACATAATACAAATAGGTAAGAAAATAAAGGATCACTTTGTCGCAGACCTCTAGATGCACCTAAAGATGAAATAGAAATCCCATTAAGAATAACTTTGTAAGTAACAGAAGTTAACCAAGACATAACCAGCGCCACCCATTTTGAGTTCCCAATTTAAAGAAAACTTGCTGAAGAAAAACCCATTTTACTCTATCATATACTTTGCTCATATCAAATTTCACTGACATGACACCTTTTTTATTGAGTCAATTAGCAATGGCCTTGGAAATAATCTTATAAACTACATTGCATAAAATGATAGGTCGGTATTAAGTTATTTTCGGTTATGTTTCCTATTTGTAATTTATTTAGCATTGAATGATTGGATAATGGACATTTCCATTGAATCATGATGGCTCATGGTTGCTCTTACTTGTTAGTCATTATTTTGGACATTCAGTGTCAGCTTGGGCCTTGGCTGGATGGCTGAACAATCATTTTATTATTTTTAGTTGATTTGAGAGTCTGACTCTAATATGAAATTATGGACGATACTATATCAAGAATAGTCTAAACGTCCTACTGTATAATTTTAATTTTTTTAATTTCTATTTTTATTTTTCAAGTTTACATAATATCTAAAATATTTTTAGTTATATTTTTAATTGTCCGTTTCTTTATTTATTTATTTAATGTTTTTAGTAAAATTAAAACTTGAATAAACCACAAAAAATAATTTATTATATGTAAAATGAGCTAAAAAAAAAACTCAAATCTAACTCCATCCCAATAAATCAAAATCGGAATAGAGTTGGATCATACTCCATGTAAGTCGAAATTATAGTCTACTCCGACTCAGTCTTTGTGTGACGTTGTTTATTTGGTGTTGTAGGTATACAATTCCCAACTTCATAACTTCTCTTTTTTATTTTTTTAATACAAAGGGGTGGGAGATTTCGAACCCAGATTTTCTATTTGGAGAACCGGGTCATATGTCATCAGACCATCAAGCTCTTAGCACATATGGTACGGCCCTAGATTCTCCTAGTATTGTCACCACAGTGCCTACAATTTTAGTGTATAACTCTACTCCTATTTCTAATCAACCATATTCAACCTCATGTCCACCATATGGTCTTTGCTAGCCGGGCCAAGCCCCAAATATGGGTCGTACGTAGTGGCCTTTATTCCCCCAACAATTCCCATTTCTTAGTTACCAATTCTATTTTAGAAAAAACAGTTCCACTATGTACAATCACAGGCTACAGTCATCGCACTGTCAACTGACGTGGCAGCTGCTATTAAAAAAAAAGCGAAAAACAAAGTGCAGTGCATTTCAGATTCCCGTTTCGCTTATCCGCTTCTCATCTTCTTCCTCTGGTTTACTTCGGCAATTTGTGCTTCTCATCTTCGGCCAGAAACTTTCTTCGGTGATTTATGCTTCTCATCTTCTTGCTCAGGTTTTCTTCGGCGATTTGTGCTTCTCATCTTCGGCCATAAACTTTCTTCGAAGATTTGTGCTTCTTATCTTCTTGCTCTGATTTTCTTCTTGCCAGAAACTGACGGCGATTTAAGTGCATTTTGGAACTCCTCTTTCATTTTGGAACTTCTCTTTCATTTCCATACGCATTGACACTTCCATTTCCCTTTTCTTCTTCTTCTTCCTTTTTTCAGTTGCTCCTCATTCTTTCATTCGATAACAACGGAGCCACAACAAAAGAAAAGAAAAACTCTAACTTCACTTTTATCTTTTCCTTCTTTACTATTCATCCTCCTAGAGTCTCAACACTGCATAAAACTATCAAGCAAACCCATCTTTTTTCCCCCCTCTGCACCGGCAAAATCAACAACAAAACACCACCAAAGTATGAAACCGCCATCAGATCAAGTAAGGAAGAAAAGAACATCCCATATAGTAAACGTATATGTCTGTGGCTTCTATCTCCCCTCTGCTTTCTTTGTAGACGTGTTAACGAGGAAGACGACGTAATGTTGTGGCTGAAGACGAAGGCGGCGATTTGTGGTCTCGGACTTCCATCAGTCGGCTGAGGGAGGGAGGGCGGAGGGTTCGAGGGGAGGGACGTGCCGTCGAGGTTTCTTCAGTGCTTCTAGGGGATGGACTCGCCGTCTTCGACGGGATGCGCTTCGTGGAAGGATCGAAAGAGGGAGTTCTTGTGGCAGAGAGGAAGGAACTGAGGAAGAGAGGAAACGCAGAGAGGGAGGGACTGAGGAAGAGAGGAAACACAGAGAGGGAGGGAATGAAATGAAAAAAGAAATTTGAGGGAAGCTTCGTGGAGTGAAACAGTTCGTTTCAATGGCATTTTGCCACATCAGCAGCTGCTTACACGACGTTTACCCAGGTCGATTGAATGTAGAATTTTTCTAGAAAACAAATCTCCCAATGCTAAACACTTTTCTGCATAAATCTCCCACACCTCCCACACGACCCATCATCCACGTCTCACAAACTTCAATCCAATTCCATTATTCTAACTCACATGCAGAAAATCGCATTTTGAAAAGAATTTTCTTATTTATCCATCTTTACTGTGATGAAGTACACAGGTTTGTAATCATTATTATGGTTTGTTAATTAGGGACCATTTTATCCCTTTATAATAGTGTTAGCACCCTTTAAGACATTTTCTCAAATGATGCAATAATTAGTGTACCATCAAGTTGATTATAGGTAGATTACACCAATTCTGTTATTATGATTTTGAAGGTTAAAAGTTTAACCATATAGGTAGATTACACCAAGTTTGTTGTTATGATCTTTAAAGTTAAATACTTAGGCCCGGCCCGTTTGAATAGTGAGATGAAATGAAATGAAATGCTTTTAGATGAAAATTAAAAGATGAATAAAATATTGTTAGAATATTATTTTTTAATATTATTATTGTTTTGGGATTTGAAAAAATTGAATTGTTTATTATATTTTCTGTGAAAATTTAAAAACATTATAATGATAATATGAGATAAAACTGTTTCTATATCCAAACGAGACCAATTAAATTAGTATCTAGCAGTCCTAGAATATTTTCATCAATAATTTGGTCTTTAAGCTTTTAAGTCTACTGAATAAAAAAACACTCTCCTAGGGTTTCATCTCTAACTAATCCCACCGCCCCCTCCTTTTTTTCTTCTTCTTCATTTATTTTTTCCTGCTCCTATTGCATCTGCCCCTACTACCGCTGCCCCACCCAAGCACAGGCTGAGCACCAGCGCCACCACTGCCACCATCCCTCTCTGCCCCTACTGCATCCGCAAGCACCCACCACGAAGCGCACCCAACATGAAAACGCGAGCACCCTTATGTCGTTCCCCTTCACCATGAGCTCACGAGCAGCACCGTCCCTCGACCTTCCTCCACCGTCCCTTCGCCATCCGCCCACCCGCACGAGCAGCTCGCACCACCACAGCCACCACTGTCATCCCTCACCCTCCCCCCAATAGACGCACCAAAGAGGCATGAGTCGCGAGCAACGAATCGCCCCCATCGCAAAACACGAGCACCCTCCACTGTCCCTCGTCCTTCCTCCACCTTCCCTCAGCCATCCATCGCACGAGCACCACCAGGCCTTCCTTACGGCTTCATCCTTGTGGGTTGGTTCAAAACAAGGGGTCGAAACAGGGGTTGTGTAGCAGGGGTTTTGTGTAGAAAGAGGAATAGAGATGAAAATCACCCAGAGAGTGTTCTTCCTTTATTAGATCTGAATAAAACACATAAAACACTAACAAAATAAAACAGGAAAAGGGAGTGAGGGGGAGGAGCCAAAGCTCCCACCCCCTCAAGCTAGTTTCAGAGTGATGAAGTTTTTAGAAATAAGTTGGAAATTCTCTCTCTAAAAAACTAGTTCTTTGTTTCTTTAATTTAATTAAACTTTTAATCTTTAGAATCATAACATCTATCAATATAACATAAGTTTTCTAATTAGAAAACAATCATTTTCAAGATTGGAGAAGCCATGTTTTACCCACAGAATTTCTAGGTTACATCCAAAATGTTGTAGAAGAAAAAGATAATACATTAATAACCTGAAATCTAATTATCGGAGACCAATAGGGATTCGCCACGTAAGGGATACATGCAAAACCAACATGAGATGCGCATCAGAGGATCCTGAATCGAGAGCCCCCGACCCCACCCCCTCTCTCTGCTCTCATTCTCTCTCGAGAAATCGAAATCCCTAATCTCTCTCTCTCCTTCCGTCTCTCTCCTTCCCTCTCGTGGCCTGAAGACTTGCAACTTACCCGTCGTGGACCTCAAATCCTACAACTTTATCCTCATAGTAGTACTGGTACTCATGCGGTGTTGTGGGTAGGCTTTTCCATAGTGCGCACTTTCTTCTCAGTGGTTAAAATACGCCTACGTACGTTGCTTTGAAGCGCCATCTTGAGGTCAAACCCACTTTTTCAAAACGTCTTTTAGATGTCTTTCAAAGACAACATGCATGATTTTTTTTTTTGTTCAAGTTTTCAGCCATATTACTATTTGTTACTTTCAGAGAAAGAAGAAGACGAGGAGGAGGAGGAATAGGAGAATATATTAGTCTAGTACTGAACTAACAAATTGAACCAAAAACAAAAAAAGAAAAAAGAAAAACAGAGATGAAGAGAGGTTGAAAAATAAGTATTCGATGAAAGAGTTCTCAAACATGCAGAAGGGGAAAGAACAATGAAAAAAGAAGAACCCGGTGCCTCTGTGTTGAGTTTGACTTGGGGCTTCCATCTTTTTCAAATATATTATCAAGGATTGCTTGGAGATGCAACGTTCATTGTTTTTTGGTGTTGTGTTTAAAATCTTTGTCATGTTGCACGGGCAGTTTAATCCATGACAGAAGAACTTGCAAAAAGATATTCTAATTTTCTAAACAGTTCTTCTACAGGTACGTGGGATGGGTACATGGGGGGAATCGACTGACGTGGCATTATGTCAGCCGATATATTAAAAAAAAAAGACACAAAATGCTGGTAATGAAAATTATAGAAGGAACCCAGGTGATGTCTCAAAACCTAGAAACCCAGATGCCTCCCAGTCCCAGCTTCAGTCCCATTTTGAGCACACAACTGAAAGCCACCGAATCCGGCCAAATCCCGTCGGTCGTTGGCGTCGTTGCCGAATTCCGTGTTAGCGTCGTTTGCAGGGGGACGAGGCGAAGAGATTTACTTTTGAGACGCTATTGGAGAAGAGAGGATGATGGCACATATGGTCATAATTTTTTGAAGATGCTTTTTAATATAATATGAAGCTTTGGAGCCATTGTTATATTATCTTAAGTTCTAACCTTTTTTTATCTTGCTCCATTACAGTAATTTCATTTTGTGTTTCACAAGAAGTGTCGACCACAAAGAGGCTATGTTTGTGCTTGTCTTAAAAGTAATGCTTTGAATTTGAAATTTAAAACATTTTTATGCTAATTAATTATACAAGAAATTTCCATTTTCACTTTCTTCTTCGTGGGGTAGGCTTTCGGGTTTTGTGGGAAGGGGAAGACGATGATGGCACGACGGCGAAGACAAAATATGAAGAAGATGAAGTTGACGAAATGCTAACCTATTTTCGTGGTGTGAAGAAGATTGAAATGCAGAGAGGTCTCGCCGTGGTGAAGCTCTTCGTCGGTGAGAAGCAAAGAGGTCGCCTGCTTGTGACGAATGGGAGTGTTCACACGAAAGGGAGGATGAGATTTCACAAGTTGAAACGGGGAGTGTTCGCACGAAGGGGAGGCTTGGATTTCACAAGTTGAAATGCAGCATTTCTTCTGGCCTCCACGTGGAGGCCCGTGTACTCAGGAGGTACCCCTCCCGTGTGCAAATAACTTTTTTCTATTCTAAATCAATTTTGACTTGGTTTTATATTTATAAAATTCTCATGAAAACCTTTTTATTTATTTAATGGGGATGTACCACCATTATCAGTATAAAACTCTAGAAGTTTTCATCTTGTTATTGCATGTTTGACTAGCAATTTTCTTGACGATTAGGATGCAAAGCTTCGGTAGCCTGAAGTTTGAAGGAGAGACAAAGAGAGGTTAAGGGGTTTTCAGTTTGAGGGAGAGGGAGAGGGAGGGGGGGTCTCGACAGAAGGCAAATCCCCCACAACGCGGCAAACAGGATGGAGATGCAACCCTTATGTAGCACTACTCTATTAGCCTCCGATAAATCGAACTTATAGGAGGCGAAAGGTTTTTTTTTTTGAATAAAACTGATCTCATTAATCAACTCCAAACTCATACAATTCAAATCAGTGTTACAAAGAAACCAGGATACTAGTGCTGATCTTAGTGCCTCATTTCCTTAGAAACCACTTGAAAAATACAAGATGGGCACATCTCAATGTCATACATGTCTTCAGTACACTCGGCTTGAGCAAGCCTGTGAGCTGCCATGTTAGCCTCCCGGTGTGCATGTGAGATGGACCAAACAGCAGCTGAGTTTAGAATCTCTTTGGCATCTGATATGAGACAGCCACCTAAGCTCCAGTTAGGACTCTCTTGGTTCATTTGGTCCACTACCTGCTTTGAGTCCCGCTCCAAACAGATGTGCCTTACTCCAATCTCCTTACAAAAGACACAAGCCAAAAGTAACCCATATGCTTCAGCATCAAAAACACTGCCCTTCAAAGGTCTGTTGGCACGAAGGGCACCTATCACTAGGCCATGATGATCTCTGATAATTACCCCGATGCCAATCCTTCCCATTCTCGTTTGTACAGCTGCATCCCAATTCACTTTCAGACATCCTGCTGCAAGCTTAGTCCATTTGTGGACCCTTGTCATGTTCTCAGAGTTAGCACCAACCTTCTTCTGCATAGCCTCATTATGAAGAGATAGTTCTGTCCTAGCCTGTGCAGTGATTTCTCGAGGGTGTTTGAAGGCCTTCCCATGTAATACATCATTTATTCTTGCCCATATTAGCCTCATTGTAACGGCTACCTCATTTAACTCCTCTGAATCAAGTTTGCGAATCAATTCTGCCCAGATATTAAAGAACAAATCACTATGAGAAGATGATTTCTGCACTTTTATTGGACCTTGACTCCAAACATCTTGGGCACCACTACATCCCCATAATGCATGCCCAGAAGTCTCATGTTCTTTCTTGCAGATTAAACAGATGTTGTCCTTTACCACCTTTCTTCTTTTCAGGTTTGCCATAGTGGGTAATACTTCACTACATGCTCTCCAAACAAACATTCTGGTGGCAGGGGGTACCTTGAGCTTCCAAATGGACCTCCATACCAGACAGTCCATTGTTTTGCCTGAAGACTCTCCTATTTGCTCTCTTTCCAATTCTTTGCCAAGATAGTACCCACTTTTAACAGTGTAGATTCCATTAGGAGTGAATTGCCAGATAAGTTTGTCTTCTCTTCCTCCTAAGCTGATGGGTATAGCTTTAATGCCCTCTCTTTCCTGAATAGAAAATAGTTCAGCTATGAGGGACTCCTGCCATATCTTCAATTGAGGATCAATAATGTCACTGACTTTGTCACACCAGCAGTCATCATCTCGAGGGGTCACAATTTTTTGTCCAGGTAAAGAGGGTATCCATCTGTCATGCCATATGTTAATCTACTGTCCATTTCCAACCCTCCAACTGATGCCTTTTTTTAATAGAGATAATCCAGCATGTATTCCTCTCCATGCAAAGGAAGGCCCAGTCCCAAGCTTTGCATCAAGCAAATTTCCTTGTTTGAAGTATTTTTGCTTTAGGATTTGTGCCACTAGGGATGTAGGATTTTGGAGTATCCTCTATCCCTGTTTGGAGAGTAAGGCAATATTAAAGCATTTTAGATCTCGAAATCCAAGCCCTCCCATATCCTTCCTGCCACTAAGTTGCTCACATTTGACCCATTGAATTTTTGAAGAGTCTTCATTGCAACCCCACCAAAACCTCCTTAGTATCTGGTTTAGTTTCCTTGTTATAGAAGCTGGTAGAAGGAACATCCCCATTGCATAGGTGGGAATGGCTTGAAGCATAGCTTTGAGCGAAATTTCCTTTCCTGCTGCAGAGAGAAATTTGGTCCTCCAATTAGAGACCCGAGACCAGGTTCTCTTAATTAAAGAGTGGAAAGAGGCAATCTTCTTCCTACCCACCAAAGAAGGTAAACCAAAATATTTCTCAAAATTGGAGGTGGATTGGACCCCTGCTAGACTCTTGATCTGCTGTTGGGTCATCAGTGTGGTGTTCTTGCTAAAAAAGATAGCAGACTTGTCCTTGTTTATAACCTGTCCTGATCCTTTCTCATATAGCTCGAGGATCTTGAGAACACAATTAATTTCCTCATACTTGGCTTGGCAGAACAAGAGGCTATCATCAGCAAAGAAGAGGTGGTTTACTTTAATAGGACCTCTGCCAATAGCCACAGAGGTTAAATTGCCACATGCCTCAGCATGTTTAAGGAGAGAAGAGAGGGTTTCAGCACAAAGAATAAACAAGTAGGGGGACAAGGGGTCTCCTTGTCTAAGGCCTCTCGAAGGTACAAAATTTTTCTAAGGTTCTCCATTGACAAGTATTGAGTAAGAAACAGAAGAGAGGCATGCTTTTGTGATATGGATCCAATGACCAGGAAAATCCATTTTGATCATGATTGCTTCAATGAAATCCCACTCAACCCTGCCATAAGCTTTACTCATGTCCAATTTTAGAGCCATGAATCCTTTCTTCCCTTTCATTTTAGAGTTCATAGAGTGGAGGGCCTCATAGGCTACCAAGGTGTTATCAGAGATGAGCCTTCCAGGCACAAAGGCACTCTGATTAGGGGCAATGATTTGAGGCAGTATGTGTTTCAATCTATTTGCCATGGTTTTTGACACAACCTTGTATATAACATTACAAAGGCTTATGGGTCTGTAATCCACTACTCTTGTGGGGCTTTGAACTTTGGGAATAAGAGTAATAAAAGTGTCATTAACCTCATTGAGAGATCCACCATGATTGAGGAATTCGAGAGCAAAATTACAGACTTGATCCCCCACTACCTCCCAGTTTTTTTGGTAGAATTGGGCAGGAAAACCATCAGGGCCTGGCGACCCCAAGGGATTCATTTTAAAAACAGTTGCAGTGATTTCCTCCCTAGTGAAGGGCTTTAAAAGCCAGGCCTTCATGTCCATGTCTAATTTGGTGTCCATTTCTTGCAGACATTGGTCAATAGATAGAGGTTGGGAAGTAGTGAATAGAGAGGAGAAAAAACCTGTGAATACCTCACCAATTTCAGACTGGTCAGTGACAACCCTGCCTTGTGAATCCACTATGCTTTTGACTGCATTGATCTTCTTTCTCTGGCTAGCTTGCATGTGGAAGTACTGAGTGTTTTTGTCCCCATGTTTCAGCCAGTGTTGCTTTGCCCTTTGCTTCCACTTCATATCATTAGCTGTAATGGCACTAACCACCTCCTCTTGAATTTGTTTCATAGCTGCCACGTGCTCGCCTGTACCATAATTCTGAAGATGCCCAATATTTAGAGTCCCATTTTTAACAATTTGATCCTCTTGTTGCTTAAGAGTTTGCCTCCATGTCATGAGACCCTTTTGGCATAGATCAAGCTGTGTTCTTAAGGACTTAGCCTGACAATCTGTTATACCAGCATTTTGCCAAGCCTCACCCACCACCTTCAGACATTCTTCCTTTACCTCCCAGGCCATCTCATATTTAAAGCACCATCTTTTTTTCTTCCTCCCATTAGAGGTATTGTGTAAACTGACTGATAAGGGGGAGTGATCAGATCTAATGGCAGGAAGAACATTATAGACACCATGCCTATATAAATCAATCCATTCTTTATTGCCAAAAACTCTGTCAATTTTTTCCTTTGTAAAGTCATTACCACTTCTGTAATTTGACCAAGTAAACCTTTGCCCATATGAATGAATGTCATGGAGACCACAGTATTCCACTGCTTGTCTAAAGTCCTCAATCTGTTTATATGGTCTACTGGCACCCCCCATCTTATCACTCTGATGAAGAATCTCGTTGAAGTCTCCAGCACATAATCATGCTATGGAAGTGGTGGGTTTTAGCATCTTAAGTAATTGCCAACTACTGCCTCTCTTCCCTTTGTCAGGATGTCCATAGAAGCCCGTGAATTGCCATGCTGGTCCATTTTCTTTCTCCTGGATTAGAGCACTAACATGCCATTTAGTGTAATTTATGATGTTAACACACAATTCATCTCTCCAAAGGAGGGCAATGCCCCCACTAAGCCCCATACAATCTACTGTGAAGCATCCATCCATTTGCAATAACCTCCTAACTGCCTCCATTTTATTCCTTCTGCATTTAGTCTCTACTAGGAACACTAAATTGGGATACTTTTCCTTAGTAAATTCCTAAGGACCTTAACTGTCCGAGGGTTCCCAAGCCCTCGGCAGTTCCACACTAGAATACTCATTTGTCATGGCAGGGCTGGGAACCAGCCTCTGCCTTAACCATTGGAATGTCTATGGTAATATGCCTTCTTTTATTGTTTTTTGGAACAACCTCCTGAAATGTTGAGACCCTTTTACACCCCCTTGCATACATGTTTCTGGCATTGAATTTTGGGCTGTCATCTATTTTTGGTTTACTATATTGCCTTTTGTGTTAGTTCCACTCTCCCAGGCCTTCCTTTTCCATTTCCTCAAAGTCTAAAGACCCTCACCCTTAGCCATTGGCATTATAATACCTTCACCAGGTGATATATCGAGATCCATCCTTCTCTCATCATGTTGGAGAGAAAAATCTACAACAAGAGTGGTTGCACCCATGCTGTCGTAATTGGAATTTTCCTTCGTACCCCTTTGAAGTCTTGTACTCCTCATAGTGTCATGGGGGCTATGTGTCCCCGACAAAAGATTAGCTGCCAAATCCTCTCCCACGTCGAAACCCTGGATCTCCTGAGGGCCACCAGGGTCTAAACACCTACCACCCTCCTTTCCAAACATAGCCTTTTCCTGGTCAGAGGATTGACTTACACCCTGACTCCAGGCCATCTTCCCGATGCATTCATCCTTAGTAGCTCCTTCTCCTGCGTTCTCTTCTGTAGGTGACCCTCCTTCCTTCTTTCCCGCTGACATCTTCTCCATTTTCTCTACCGCCTCTTTTGAGTGGACGTCTGATGTACATTGCACCAACACATCTTGGACCATAGTACCCTTTCCCCCTTTCTGACCCGTCTGTTGGTTGTTTCCTCCCTTTGAACCACCGTATCTACGCCTATCGAAGATGTTTGTGTTCCTGGGCTGTCCTCGAAGCCAAGGACCATACTGGGGTGGAGGCAATGTTTCTCCTTGCTGAGTATTACGAGCTGTTGAGCAGCCTTTACCTTTGTGATTGAGAATTCCACACTGAAAACAAAAATTTTGCAGCCTCTCGTATTTGAATGAGATCCAGTGTGTTTTGTCATCCAGCCTTAACCATTTCCCTCGTAGCAACGGTTTGTTGAGGTCCACAGCTACCCTTACTCTAAGGCATCTTCCCCATGCACGTCCATCTGCTTCTGCTTCTACTCTAATGACCGGGCCTATAGCCTCTGCAAACTGCTCACCGAAGCCTTCTGTCATGACAGTTAGTGGAAGGTTGTGTAGTTGTATCCAAAATGGCTCAAAACAGAACTTCAACCCATCAATGGACTCTTTCTCATCCACCTCCATCATGGTGAGGAGGTGTCTGTCAAAAAACCATGGACGTCCACTCAGCACCTTTTCTTTGTCTTCCATTTTCTGAAATTCGATCAAGAAGCACTGATCACCAAGCTCCTTAAAGGTCACCCACCCATCCAACCTCCATATTTGAGACATTGTGGTTCTGAATCTTTCACTATTCACTCCCTTCTCTGTCATGGCCTTCCCAACAATACAATACTTTCCTTTTTTTTCACCATTGTAGCCCTTCTGCTGGACATGGTAGCCCTTCTGCTGGACATGGAAGCATGCACTTTCTTCTTTGGAAAGGTGTAATCTTTCCCAACGTGATACCAGGTCTTTCGCCTCCATCGCTTCTTTCTGCTAAAACAATACTATCAAACAAACAAAATCAACTCACCGAAGTGAGACTTAGACCTTTGTTGAGACAACAAAGGCACTAGAGCCTCACACTTTCTCCCAGAGAAAGGGACGACACTCACAGTTTTCTCCGAGCATAGGAGGCGAAAGGTTACTCCCTTTGATTTTTCGTTTTGAAGATAATGTTTAAATAAATTATCTGCTTTGTATAAGAATTGAGAGTACTGCATTAAATAAATTGAGAGTACTCTTTAAAAAAAGTCCAAAAAAATTGATGTGACGTGTGTTTTTCTTTTCTGGTATCACCTAAAATAATCATGCCCGAAGGTCAAAAGGACAAAATAAAAAAGAACAAAAATAAATAAATAAAACACATCATGTTTCACGTGTTCAATGTTCAGGTCGGTCGACGTTGAATTGAGTCTAAATGAATTAAATTTTATATGAACAGTAATGAATTAAGATAGTAGAGTGAGTTTTATAAAATCTACTTAAAATAAGTTTAGATGTATTTAGATATTAAGATAAGTTTAGATATATTTATGAAAAATTAAAAAAAATTATGAGTCACATTTATAAATAGGTGTTGAGTTGAAAAAAATTATAAATATTACGTATAAAGAAGTTTTTAATTGAGATGAATTTAATTATTTAAGAATTATGTATTTAGATATTAGATTCAACTTAAAATTAGACTAAACTGAAATCAAATTTCAAGTTAGTATAAGTTTAAGCTGACCGCCATTTAGGACCAAATGAAAATAAATATGAAAAGAAAAATAGAGCAAATTATGGTCCATCAAATCAAAACATAGCAAATGAACATTATCACATGTTGCAGGCGATTCTAATAAAAACGTGACATCGTTTTCTATCTCAATCATGTATAGAAAATATTTTTCTGGTAAGCTTTATAAAAAATTATCCTTTTTCTTTATTTTAAAATGAGATTCTTTTTCCGTTATGTATGCATAAATGTTGTGCATGTTAACAATATAATATAAATAATTAAACATATATCTTCTCATCAATATAAATATTTTTATTAATTTAAATTTTTAAGATAAGTGATGATTTTACAATAGAGAGAGTAATATATCTGTAAAGAAAAATGCTTAGTGTCTCAATTGTGAATCCCGATAATAGGTTCCAACACTTTTTTTCTTAATAATTAAAGGAAGTGTTTTTTATAATGTTATAAATTTTTTAAAATATTTAAAATAATACATAAAAACAAAAAAAACAAAAATACACTTATTGTGAGAATTTCTCGGAATGCTGTAGCGCCACTCATCTATAAATGTAGTTTTGTTTCTCTGTTCATCAGCCAGGTGTGAAGACTGATTGATCGAGAGATAAAAAAACATGCATACAACCAAAAGTCTTTGAAAAAGCTAGCTAAGATACAAAGTGAAGGTGGAATCATAGATATTGAAAATCTGTGTTGGTGGTTTTATATATATAATTATTTGTTGTGCTGGTCATATTCTTTGTATATATACAAGTCTTTGATTATGTATTATATTGCTTTTTGAAGAAAAATTGCATGAATTGTTAATTATAAGAAATAAATATTTTTGTGAGATCAATGATGGTTGGCTGGCCTGATTAGCACTGTATTTTTCATATAATGTATGTTTTTTTTTTCAAATGAATAGTATAAAAAATAATTAAAATTAAGGAAAAATGTTTTATGGAACTAAATAAATGGAGAAAGAGTTACCGGTAAAAAAGAGAAAATAAAATAGTACAAGGAGAAGTTTAAAGGGAGGATTACGTGCGTTTGAATGTTGAACTGAGTTGATAAAATATTGTTAGAATATTATTGTTTATTATTATTATTATTTTGAGATTTGAAAAAGTTGAATTATTTATTATATTTTATGTTGGGATTTAAAAAAATTGTAATGATGAGTTGAGATTAAATGAGATGAGTTAAACTTCCAAACGAAGCCGTGCTACATCTTATGATTTTTTTTTTCTTTTGCTTAAAAACAGTATATTGCTCAACTTTTTAAAAAAAAAAGGATCAAAAGATAAGCAGATTGCAAACCCATATCCATATTAT
Source organism: Juglans cinerea (assembly GCA_961763995.1). NCBI lineage: Eukaryota > Viridiplantae > Streptophyta > Magnoliopsida > Fagales > Juglandaceae > Juglans > Juglans cinerea. The sequence continues at coordinate 17,915,887 of CAUIVZ010000005.1, forward strand.
TTTTCTAGAGGTAGATGTTGTCATGGGCATGAAAGAAAATATAACATGCGGGATCAGGATATGAAGTTTTTTTTTTTTAAGAGAAACTATAATCATTCATTCATCAGAAAAACTTATATCCATGACCGGATACATGCAGAGATATCTCCATATCAATCATTACCTCATAAACAAATTAATGCATTTGGAACTCCACCAGTACATTATTTCTTTTTGTGACTGATCTAGTCTTCACTATTGCTGAGACTCTCTACAGACAAACATCTAAGACACATCACTTTACCTAAATAGAGATTCAACCTTACCCTTCACAGAAAAAGATGACCCAACCTCAACAGACAAACGTCTAAGAGACGAACTCCTTTTTTTTTTACTAAACAATAAGTAAAGCAGTAAGATAGATGCAAAAAATGACGGATTACAATTTGGACCAACTCTGGTAGGCTTTGGAATCTGTGACGACATGTGAAGGCACCACGCTGGTCTCTGGTAGGCTTTGGAATCTGTGACGACGTGTGAAGGCATCACGCTCGTCTCTTTTCAGCCACAAAAGTCAGATCTGAAAGATCTGATGGTGGCGATTCCGGTGATTAGGCGTGTGTGGCGAGAAAAGCTGCTGGAAGGGGTGGCACGTGAGGACTACGTGCAGTTGTGAGCGGTGCGTGAGAACTACACGCAGTGATTTTTGCAAAATCGTCACTATCTTCCAAACAATTTCTGCAAAACCGCCACTATTTCTTGTGCTGCATGTGTCTCTCGAGAGTTGGCGAAAAACTACAGATCTATTTTTTTCAACCTTGAAGGGAAAAAAAAAACTATAAAAAGAGAACTACCTTGATAGACAAAATGGGTAGATGGAGAAAAGAGAGAATGTGAGGGAGAATGAGAAGAAAGCCAAGGCCTCCTCCTCCTCTAAAACTCAAATCTGGAAGCTTTTTATGAGAGAGAGAGTTTGCCTAGGACTTTTTACGAGAGATGACTTTGTGAATCATTTGACTAGCTATTAACCATCATATCAGAAAAATGCATCTTCACTATTCTCAATTGTTATCAAGATATGAAGTTAGTTATGCATATAAGGTGGGAAATAAATATGAGTTAATTAATGAACCAAGTCAACAACAAAGGCATTAATTTGTGGAGATTTAGGAGTTTTGAATTATGTCTCATGTTTATTTCTATATATAAATATGTTGTTGATGAAGGCAAGCTATTTCATCCTATTCTCTTATGTTAAAAAAAAAATGTGAAAGGCTATAGTAAAAATAGATCTTTCATGACTACCATGAACTTGTCGAGAAAGTCTACTTGAATGAGTAAAGTGAAGCAATATCTACTCAATTCTATGATACTCTTGAGCTAGAGTTCGAATATTGATTAATAGTGGTCGAAACAAGTGTGTTTTTCAGCTCAAACACTAGAGGGAGGAAGCTAAGACCTTTATTTTGCAACAAGTGAATGGACCGAGATGCAATAATTATAACCGATACCTTGGTCTCCCAACTTTAGTTGGGAGATCCAAGTACAACACTTTCAGAATGTTGAAGGAAAAGGTGTGGAAAAGAATTAACAGCTGGAAAACTAAACTTTTGTCTTCAGCTGGGAGAGAGATTCTTATCAAAAGTGTGTTACAGGCCATCCCAGCTTACACCATGAGCGTGTTCAAGCTGCCTAGGCAGCTTCTCAAAGAAATAGAAGCTATTTTGGCTAGATTCTGGTGGAGCAGTAAAGCAGAGGTGAAAGGTATTCATTGGAAATCATGGAGGGCATTGGGAGAGGTTAAAAATCAAGGGGGTTTGGGGTTTAGAGATCTCAACAGTTTTAACAAGGCCCTTCTAGCAAAGCAAACTTGGAAAATGATCAAAGAGCCCAACTCTCTGGTTTCTCTAATTTTTAAGCAGAAATATTTTCAGCATTGCGATCTTATGGAGGCTAAGATGAAAGGAGTTTCTTCATTTATTTGGAGGAGTCTATGGGCTAGTATGGAACTAATCAAGGAAGGGGCTGTGTGGAAGATTGGTAATGGCAATAGCATTAAGATTTGGAAAGACAAATGGCTGCCTAGCCCAGTGACTTATCAAATTCAGTTCCCCATCAAAATACTAGACCTCGAGGCTAGAGTAGACGAATTGATAGAAAAGGGAAGCTGCACTTGGAAGGAAGAACTGGTGACAACAGCGTTTAATGAAGAGGAAGCAAAAATTATATGTTCCATGCAACTCAGCAACAGAAGCTCAAGTGACAAACTGATATGGGCGGGGTTAGTCAAAGGAATTTTCACTGTTAAGAGTGCCTATTTTCTGGAAACTGTGATCCTAAAGAGGAAAGTAGGAGAAACCTCATCTAGGGAGGAGAATCAAGAGATGTGGAAAGACATGTGGAAACTTGAAGTTCCGAGCAAGGTTAAGATGCTTATCTGGAAGTGCCTTAATAATATTATTCCCACAAAAGATAACCTTTTTAGGAAGAACATTAGTGAAAATAACCTCTGCCCGCTTTGTACAAGAGAAGTGGAAACAGTAATACATGTAATGTGGGACTGCCCAGCTACAACAAATGTATGGGGAGGTGAGACAGGCCAGTTCTGTAAATGGAAGAGAGTCCATTCTGACCAAGTACTATGGGCTGAGATGAGGAACAAGCTGAGTAAAGAGAACTTAGAGCTGGCATCACTTCTGTGCTACCAACTGTGGTTAAGAAGAAATGCATTTGTTTTCCAAAATCTGTTTATGCACCCTGGCATACTGGCTAAGAAGGCCCAAGCAGATTTAAAACTCTTTAAAGAGACCAATCTGAATTGCTTAAAGAGTACAGAGGGGAATCATGAGAGAGGACCAACCCCAAGATGGATTCAACCCGCTTGGCCTTTTGTAAAGGTGAACTTTGATGCAGCTTTCGAACAAGCCAAGGGTAGGATGGGCTTGGGAGTAATCATTAGAGACTCGTTAGGCAAGCTGCTAGTTGTGGTGATAGTCCCCAAGGATCATATATCTACTGCTGCTCAAGCTGAAAGCACCGCTCTTCTTAGAGCTATGGTCATCTATACTGAACTTGGGTTTAACCAAGTTTGTTTTGAAGGGGATGCCAAGGTGGTAGTTGATGCAGTAAAGTTCAATAATGAAGATAATTCCTAGCTTGGACAAATGACAGAAGACATGCAGCAGCTGATGAAAAGGAATCAAGCATGGAGTCTTAAGTTTGTATTCAAGTTAGCAAACAAAGCTGCCCATGCGGCAGCTCAGTTTGCTATTAGGGATGTTGGTGAAAAAATATGGTTCGAGAATGGCCCAGTTGAGGTCTGTAACTCTGTATTGGAGGAGGTTGCTATGCTTGATGTAATGTTACCTGTTTAAGGAGAAACACGACATTACTTAAAAAAAAAAATAGTGGTCGAAAATGAAAATGGTCAGCATTCAAAGTATGACAAGGTCTCCCAGAAAAAAATTGATGATGTTAAATATATATATAATGATATTTGGCTCCATGAATTTGCCTCATCAAAATTACCGCACTCTTGAATATTTTATTTATTTATTATTTAATAATTAAAAAAGTGATCTAAATCTATTAATTTCGTATCATATTTATGTTGAATTTATACATCGTATCACATATTATTACCCATATTCATAAGTATGGTTTAACATATTTGACTGCATATTACCACCCCTACTCCTAGAATAAAAAATAACATGATAGAATTTAATTTTTTATTTGCTTGAGGCTATTTTCTCATAGGGGCCTAAGGCAAGTGGCCTTAGTTGCTAACCCGCCTTTGACTATTCATGGAGAAATGTCTACATCATCTTTCAAATACGTATGAAAACACACAAGCTACGGAAACAATAATTTAAGAATATATATATAATTATTGACAACCAAATCAAATGATTCGCTGGCGCACAAAGAAGTACATTTTCCGGCTCTTTCTCTCACATTATTAATTTATATTTTAATTTATATTACATAACATCAAGAATAATTATTTTTAATTCATTCTACGATGAAAAAAATATAAACCAGAATTTGTAAAATAAAATTTTAATTGCTTGATTTTGTATAATTCTCATGCTATAAAAAAAACTGTGGACCCCTTCACATCCTAACTCTTTTATCCTATATAACAAAATAATTGTATGAAAATATGATATTTTTATAACATAAAAATTAAAATACGAGTAATGTTATTTATCATTCTATTATTTATTATTACCTTGTGCCGTGTTGGTTTTAATTATTTAGTGTCACACAAGAAAATACTAATTAAAAAGAAATTGAATATAATATTTTAAAAAATATATATATATATATACCACCTTGGACCCTTATATTCTCTCAATTATTTTTTTCAGAATTTTGATGTTTTCCTAGACACGTGATAGGCCTTTTTTCTAGATCGGATCTTATACTCCCAATTCCAATTTTCATTTTAATTTTGACTTATTAATCGTTTATTTGGTATATTATGTATAAAATTTTACATTATGTTAAGGATTCCATATGCTTCTCATAAAAATCTGCTATTTCCAGCCTACTGAGCCTCGTTTGTTTTCAGGAAACATCTCATCTCATCTCACCTCATTATTACAACTTTTTTAAATCCTCACACAAAATAAAATAAACAATTCAACTTTTTCAAATCTCAAAACAAAAATAAAATAAACAATTCAACTTTTTCAAATCTCAAAAAAAAAATATTATTAAAAAATATATTCTAACAATATTTTATTCAACTTTTTAACTTTAATCTCAACTCACCTCATCTCACCTCATCTCATCTCATCCTAGTCTCCCATTATAAGTTTTTTTAAAAAATACTATTTTTTAAAATAATCATATATTATTTATTAAATATGAAAAGATAATAGTTATTAGTTAAAAGAATAATATTATTGGTTTTAAAAAACAAAAGAATGAATATTATTTTCTATTTTCAATTAGAAATCAGGACAAAGGAGATAAGGATAAATCGAAAAAAATGGAGATAAAAACACTCTTTACTGGCTTATCTAGTCTGTTATTTCCCAAAGTGAGCGACGAGGTCTACACCCTTCTCTCTCCTCTCCCTCTCTCTCTCTCTCTCTCTCTCTCTCTGAAGCTCTCGTCTTAAGAGCGGGTTTTGGGGGATCTTTCTTCGTGTTGGTGGATGCGATTTTTTTCAACAATTGAAACTTTCTTCTTACTCTATTTCTTCGTGCCCACTCTCTCTCTCTCTTTCTCCACAGATTTTCTCGCTCTACACCTGCTCTCTGTGAATTCCCCCTCTACCCATTTTTTCTTTTATTTTGGCTAAGGTTCATGAACGTGGCCCTTCTGTGCGAAGCTGTCGACTCGGTGGCTTTCTCCTTTTGTTGGCATTCTGTGTTGCAAGACTGCCTTGGTTTGTGTCGATTCTGATTAGTTTTGGCTTTAATTTCTGTTGTGTTAAGCTTGATCTGATAAAAAAAAAATCACTGGCTGAAGCGAGTTGGTTTCGTATTGGTAATACTAAATGGCTTTCTGATTCATTTCGGGTCTAGATTTTTTAATATGGAAAGGATTTTGTTTTGGAAGCGTTTTTATCGCATCTTTGGATATGGCAAAAAGTGGTATCTGCAATAGATCTTACTACTTCGCCTCTCTTTTAACATGCCTTTTTTAGCTTTTCATTGTTTTTGTGATTAAATAATAGGTTAAAGGTAGTGGAGATTATTGTCATTGGTTCGTCTCCGAGTCGGTTACAAAAAGTACCTTTTGTTGGTCTTTGATAATTGAATTCCAATTTGCTTCTTGCTTAATTCTGTTCTTTTTTTTTTTTTTTTTTTTAATATTTGGATTGATTCGTTGCACACTTCAGGAGCTTTCAAGGGGTGAATTTCCGGATTGTTATGATACTTGGGCTGTGAGTTCAGAATGGTCTGTGCTAATTGCTTGTAGGATGCGATTTAAAATTTCAAGAGAGAAGGGTGAATCAGCGCTTAAGTCTGATGATTAGGCTGTGAATTCAAAAGGGTTCTATTCAATTAGCTGAATTGAAGAGGTTAATCGGTGACTCAGTGGATTTATCTTCGATTCAGGCCGTGAAATCAGAAAGCTTTTTAGGATTCACCAAACAGTTTCTGACGGATCCGTCAATTGAGAATAGGGGGTGTGGTTGCTTCGCTCCTCTGGAGTGCATATTAAATATAGTCAGGGCCCTCAGAATGGGGTCCTGCTTGTCTGCTGAAAGCAGGAGCCCCCTCCCTGGTTCGCCGTTATCGCCTGCGGTGGGGTTCAGGAAGCGAAAGAACTCGAAGAAAAGGCTGGGCTCGCGGAATTCCTCCTTTGAGTATCGCAGGGATGAACCGCTTCATAGAATTCCTGGGAGGATGTTCTTGAATGGGTTTAGCGAAGTGGCATCTTTGTTTACCCAGCAAGGCAAGAAAGGCACAAATCAGGATGCCATGATTGTTTGGGAGGTGATCTCTTCCTCATCCTGTCATGCTATAAATTCTTTTTGGTCAAAATTTTTGTAGTTTAGTCTATTTAGATTTGTTTATTTCGTTTCTTCAGTGGCATAGCAAGCAAACTATTAATAAAATTCTATTTCTTCTTGGATAAAAGAAAATGTTCTTTTGGCGGTTGCTTCTCTAGTCAGTGGAATTCTAATATAATTGTCTGTAGCTTTGATGGGTATTGCAACTGATTTATTAATTTCATATTCAAGATGTATAATTTTCTTCTTCAGTTTTCCAGTTCTTATTTTATCCGCATAGTTTGCCTTCACGCTTGGTTAACCTTCATTTCGTATATTTAAAGTTTGCCATAATGAGTATTTTGTTGCTTTTTTTTTTTTTTAAAAAGTTACAATGTAAATTTCATGCGGTTGACATTTTAGGTGGCCCCAACTAGCTGGGGCAGTTGTATATGTATGTAGAAGTTAGTTAGACACCCATGGGGGTGCAGCATAGTGGTCAAAGGACGGGCTTGGGATGACCTGTAGAGGCAAACATCCCGAGTTTGATTCCGCCTTGGGAGGCCTTTTGAATTACTTGACTCACGGTTTTGACGGGTGGGGTCATGTATTTGGATTTACTCCCGAGGGGTAGTTTAAAGTGCCAAACCTTGGTGATGTTCCATGTCATTGACAAAAAAAGGATTTTTTTATGTCAGAAATCAGATTGTATTTCTCCCACAACCAGTTTCTTGTTTGATGTTCCTCTGTATTGTGTAAACTGTAAAGAATGGTGGGTGGTGAATGGGATCCAACATTGCTTGGAAGGATAAGTTCTTTCCCTTTTTAATGAATTCTAAGGGGCTCCAATTGTAACCTTAACTAGTTCTTTTGGAGTATGGGCTCAAATGTGGCTTGAGCTTTCGCTGGTTTGTTACACTACTCTATAGATTAAGAATATCCAGTAGAATTGTCTATTTTATATCATAATAATGCTTCGTACTTCATATCCTCAATTAATAGTATTAATATCTTTGTTTGCTTGGTACTGATATATATATATATATATATATATTTGTTTGCTTGCTAAATTGTCATTAACCAACATTTTTGAACTGCGATTTTCAGAATTTTGGTTCGAGAACAGACACAGTTTTCTGTGGTGTTTTTGATGGCCATGGTCCCTATGGACACATGGTTGCAAAGAGAGTGAGAGATTCACTACCTCTGAAACTGAGTGCCCACTGGGAAGTGAACATAAAGAGTGATGATGTCCTCAAAGAGATCAGCCTTAATACTGCTGGAAGCATGAACTCGGAAGATACTCCTTTCATATCTGCTGATGAGGAGTCCAGGCCATCTATTGATCTTGATGAAGCAGATAAACATCCTGAGATCTTTCAGGTTCTGAAAGAGTCATTTCTGAAGGCTTTTAGAGTGATGGACAGGGAACTGAGAATGCACCCAAGTATTGATAGCTTCTGCAGCGGGACAACTGCTGTAACTGTGATTAAGCAGGTTTTTCTCTCGTAACCCTTAGAAATTTAAAATTAAATTGGCATTTTGCAATATATTCTTAATGCTCATAAATGCATTGGCTGCCCTTTTAGGGTCAGGATCTTGTCATTGGAAATGTTGGGGACTCCAGAGCAGTATTGGGTATGAGAGACAAAGATGATTCTCTAATTGCAGTTCAGTTGACTGTGGATCTCAAACCAAATCTTCCAGGTCTTTCTCCCCCCCCCCCCCCCCTCTCTCCAATTATATGAATCATTTTAATTCTTAAAGGACTTTTACCAATAAAAAAATAAAAAGGAAGCTTCAAGTTTTTCCTCCCAAGCAATGTGGGAACCCATCAATCACTTTTCTGTACACAATTACACTATATGGGGTAGTACAATAGGCCGCTTGTCTTTAGAGTAACTTTTAGTTTTGTCATCATTAGAGGTTTTCACTTGTGGGGTCAAATGCAATGTTTGATTGAAGAAGTACTTGTATTGTTTTGAAGCTTATGTATTGAGTGTCACTTAAGAAATTGAGTCATCAGTTTGGGAGTTATAGATATTTTTAGGTGCAGGCGCCTGCTATGTTTTGTTCTCATTGTGTCATCAAATTGCTCCTTTGTTCTTCCGCCTCAGTTTATTTTTTACTATATGAAATGGTAGTGTTGTTGTAGCAGAAGTATTTGGGCATGTAACGGAATAGCAAAGCATTACATTGTTCATAACACATGATCCCTTTAAGTAGTGAGATGCATTTACCAATGTTGATTGGTGTGGTGGTATTGTGTGGTTGTTTTTATAGTATCAATGTAAAATTGAACAAACTCCTTGTTAATAGACATACTGGTTTTTTATAACACGGTAAGTGGCTTTAATATAGTTTGTCAGTCCACTATTTCTTTTAGGGACCGGACTTTCTTGACATATAGGCCGTCTCCATTTACCTTAATGTATCAACAGGAAACACACATGAAAGAATTTAGGGATCAGTTTTCCTTTGGTTGGCTTCCTTTTACCATCATGTTGGTTATCTACATTTTTCTTCTCGTAAACTTCTTGCTAAAGTCTTTTCTATTCTTATTTTCCTTTACAGCGGAAGCGGAGAGAATCCGGAAGTGTAGAGGGCGTGTTTTTGCTCTTCAGGATGAACCTGAGGTTGCTCGAGTCTGGCTGCCAAATAATGACTCCCCTGGCCTTGCCATGGCACGTGCTTTTGGAGATTTCTGCCTAAAGGATTTTGGTCTGATCTCTGTGCCTGATATATCCTACCGGCGAGTCACCGAGAAGGATGAATTTATTGTATTGGCTACAGATGGGGTAGGAGAGTGAACTAAGGAAAACTATAATCTTTTATCATCTGCCTTATTAAGTGTTCCATTTTCTTTTCTGCATTCTTTTGTAGCTTTAGACAAAACTAATGTATGCAATGGTTTTTCTGTAGATTTGGGATGTGCTATCAAACAAAGAAGTGGTAGACATAATCGCATCAGCCCCAACACAATCATCTGCGGCTCGGTTCCTGGTTGAGTCAGCAGTTCGGGCTTGGAGATTTAAGTATCCAACTTCCAAAATCGATGACTGTGCTGTAGTTTGCCTCTTCCTTGACACAAACAGATCGTCTACTGCATCTAATGCTAAGTTAAAAGAACAGCTCAACTCAGTGGACCAGGCCGAGATCTGCAATGAGAAAGGAGAGCTCTCCAGCCCAACCAATTTGAATCGTTCAGGAACGGTCCGAACTGGCAATGAAAATCTGCAAGAAGGAAGTAATGGAGATGCCTTAAAGGAGGAGGAGGAGGAGGAGGAGGAGGAGGAGGAAATACATTCAGATGCTGGAATAGATTGGTCTGCACTAGAAGGAGTGTCTCGTGTAAACACGCTATTGAATCTGCCGAGATTTGTGCCTGGAAAGGAAGAGAAGAAAGCCCGGAAATGATGGAAGGGAAGAAGTCTTTGAAATCCCTCATTAATTTTGTTTTTGTTTTTCCTTGTTTCTGTTTAGCTTTTAATTTTCTACAGAAAGGGGAAAAGATTTGTAGGGCCATCGATGTTAAAAAAAGAACTTGGAACCGGAGAGGTGGGCCCGGCTATATTAGCGCGTCTGGGTAATATTTTTTCTCTCTAGTGGGTGGACAATGGAATTTTGGTAAAATCCAACTCTCCGTCATTTTTTTCTCTTTTAATTGTAATTTTTTTTTTCTTGAAAAAAATTCATGTGTGATTTGTTGGTAATTTTTATTGTTGATAATAATTTTGTGGTAATGAAGAAGCCATCCTCTTTTTAGTGCAACTTGATTGGGTCTAGGTGTTTGATGTCATGTCTTCTCTGTCTGATAACTTTGCAGCATGTCCCTCGTGCATTTTTCTTTTCTTTTCTATTTTTCCAAGCAAAGCATAGCTCATGCATTTGCAAGAAAGAATGTTTTGATCTTCCTTGTTTGTGGCTTGAATTAGTGGTCCAAATAGCCACTGTTCAAGTTACCAATTTTGAAAAAGGAAAGAGATAGAAAGTGCTAATAAGAAGATATTGAAAAGGACTAATTAAGACTCGTATGTTTTTAGAAATGAGATGAGATGAGTTGAGATTCAAGTTAAAAGTTGAATAAAATATGGTTAGAATATATTTTTTTAATATTATTTTTGTTTTGAGAATTTAAAAAAATTATAATATTTAAATAAAATGAGATGAAAATTTTGGTGAATGGGAAGAATGCCTAAAACGGCAAATCGTGGGTGAAAAGGCGGCCATAGGGTTGGCCAATTCTTTTTGACTTTTCGACTTCCCAGCCCACAAGTTTCCCCCATAATCTTTTGTGGCCTAAAACCAGACTTCCCAACCCCTCCCTCCATTGAATGAATCTCTTCCTTTTTGTACTATTATTGGACTTTCCCACCTGGCTCTTCATCTCAACTTGACCAGAAAGAACCCGGATTGTGATTTTCTACCCTCCCTTTTTTATTTTTTTGGTTTTATACATGAAAACAAGATGGATTTTTGATATTTCAAAAAGTAATGAAAGATATTTCTATTGCAATCATATTGGTTTACCTTCCAATCAACGACTATAGAACTCTATCTTATGTGTAAGTCTTGAGTATTCTTTTTTTAAAAGTGAATAAATTTCAGATCATTCATGAGAAAAAATTTATTTTTTAATAATAGATCTCATTATTTAAGAAAAAAAATACGCGAAACTTGCATATCTTACGATTGAATCTTATTACTCTATATCAAATAAGTTAAATAATAATATTATAATTTGACATATCATATCAAACCACTCCATTAATAAAATAGTTTAAATCAATAATATGATTAAAAAATTAGAGTAAATGATATTCCTTTTTGTACAAACCAAATAAGAACAACATTTTGTTAGAATCGTGAAAAAGGTGAGATTATTTTCACATCGTTGTAAGCATCTACAAAGAGACCCTAGGTTCAAGCCACTTAGCTCCAACTGGATTATGCAATGTTTTGCAAAGATGATGGTACCAGGCCCTGGTTTGACATCTGTAGCCGTTTTTATTGGAGCTATCCGAGGAAGATGCTATGAAATTCGGGCTTATGTTACTGAGTCTTGCTAGCGTGCCGCCCTGATTGCTAATACAAAATTATTTTTTTATTTTTATTTTTATTTTTATATTTTTTTAATATATTTAAATATTTTTAAAAAATAAAAAAATATACTAATACACTAAAAATTAATTTCTTAATCATTAAGTAAAAAATAATTTTAAAAAATTAAATATATGATAGGTCAAAATGAGGAGGCAGATTCAAGGGGCATCCTAGTTTTTCCTATATTTTTTGTAGGGCCTTGAGGGAGGAGCTAAAGCACACCAAAAAAAACTTTCATGAGAGAGTAATCTTTAAAAAGCTTGGCGAAGGTTTGGAAAATTAAATGGTTCTAAAAGGCGATTTACTGCAATATGGACTGCCTCAGCCCAATACTTAGAACGAAGTTTAGCCTATACTAGTAATGTTAATCTAGTCCCATTTTCTTGGGATGAGTAAGGGATATAATTGAATATCCAATGGTCAGCCAAGTATATTTCAAAAACATATGAAGTGTATTCTCTACCACCATCTGTTCGACGTTTTTTAATTTTGTGAGATGACCGTTTTCTACTAAGTATTTGAACTTCACATAGCATGAAAAGAGAGTAGACTTGGGTTTGAGAGGAAACAATTAGGAATATCTTGAAAAATCATCAATAAACTAATGGGCGATGTCCATACTTCACTGAGGACTAATTCTGAAGAGGAGGAGGATGGGACTTGAATCAGGGAAGGAAAGCTGCCTACTCACTCCTAATTGGCAGGGCATGTTGTGAAATGTTATGCAAAACACACACACCAACGATGACAAATAAAGTAAAAGCAACAAATCAAGAACACGACACACAATATACGTGGTATGGCAAATTGCCTACGTCCACAGAGCTGTAGAAATCTTATTAATCAGAGAAGATTACAATCACTCAATCTCAACTCAGAGGAGATTTACTCTCACACAATATGCACTCACTAGACAAGAGTTCTCTCTCAAAATATGCTTGAGGCCGTCTAACACAAGTCTAATATGACGTATTTATAGTGAGTGGAGCTGGAAACCCTAATTTGGGAGAAACTGCGTATTTCGCTCGAGCGGACTGTCGAGCGCAACTCGAGCGAACAACCAAATGAACATTGGCTCAAGTGGAGTGTCGAGCGGGATAGAGCGGACTCTCGGACTTGAGATTCGCTCGAGCGGTATGTCAAGCGACTTCGAGCGAACTTTGGCTCGAGCCAACTGTCAAGCCAACTTTCAGCAAACACTTTTTCAGCTCCAAAACCAGTCTCCACGTATACCTCAACAATCTCCCACTTGGAGACTGGGGCTATGTTTGGGTACCAAAGTATTCTCAACACTTTCCAAGTATTCTCATACTTTTGAAAATACTTCACATGCCAAACAACTTAAATACTCTCAATGGGACCCACAAACCCACTTCAATCTCTACTAATATCTATTCACAAACATTCTATAATACCTATCACTATTATATATAAATAAAAAATAAAATCACTATAATATTTATCACTATTAAATATAAATAAAAAATAAAATCATTATAATATATAAATAAAAATAAAATCACTATAATATATAAATAAAAAATAAAATCGCTATAATATTTATCACTATTAAATATAAATAAAAAATAAAATCATTATAATATATAAATAAAAAATAAAATCACTAAAATATATAAATAAAAAATAAAATCACTATTATATATAAATAAAAAATATAATACTATAATATATAAATAAAAAATAAAATCAGTATAATATATAAATAAAAAATATAATACTATAATATATAAATAAAATATAAAATCACTATAATATATAAATAAAAAATAAAATACTATAATATATAAATAAAAAATAAAATCACTATTATATATAAATAAAAAATAAAATCGCTATAATATATAAATAAAAAATAAAATCACTATAATATATAAATAAAAAATAAAATCACTATTATATATAAATAAAAAATAAAATAAAATAATATAATATATAAATAAAAAATAAAATCACTATAATATATAAATAAAAAATAACATTACTATAATATTTATCACTATTATATATATATATATATATATAAATAAGATCATTATAATATTTATCATTATTATATATAAATTAAAAATAAAATCATTATAATATTTATCATTATTATTTATAAAAATAAAATAAAATCACTACAATATTTATTAATATTAAAAAATACTATAATAAAATCATTATAATATTTATTACTAAAAATAAAATCACTATAATATTTATGGGACCCACACATTTTTCAACTACCTACTCAAAAATCAACAACTCAACATACTTCACACATCCAAACAACTCAAAATACTCTCAATGGGACCCACAAACTCACTCCAATCTCTACTCATAACTATTCACAAACATTCTCAACACTTCTCAAGTATTCTCACTACCCAAACGTACTGGGTCTCCACATGCCAGCCACTGTTTCCAGCCAAGCCCTATCATCTCTACAGCTTACAGCTCTCATCTTCAAGCTCGAAGACGCACTGAAGTCAAGCCCGACGTTAGTCTTCCACATACATTGTCCTTAGTCAGCACATCCACAGGGCGACTCACAACTCCCACTACACTAGGAGTATCCGGTCTCGAACTGATCTTAGCAACCTTAGTCAACTTTCCTAGGCTTTCATGAGGAACGACAAAGCTGACTCCCTTTAGCTTCCTCACATGTTTTCCGCGATCAAGCCTGCCTTTTTGCACTCTTGTATTTCACTGCACATTACTGGATCCTGATGTCAAATACAAAGAATTAGATCTCTTACCATACGCTAAGACCAGCGCACCCTAAGTGATCTTCCAAGCTCCTCCAGAGAATGCTACTACAAAATCGCTGTCATCAAGCTGTCCCACAGAGATCAGGTTTTTCTTCAGGTTTGGAACATGTCTGACTTGCTGTAAAATCCACACGCTCCTATTTGGAAGTGTGATATGCACATCACCCACTCCCACTACATCCAATGCCTCTCCATCAGCCGCATACATCTTCCCAAAATCACCATCAACATAATTCTGCATGATTTCTCGATGTGAAGTGCTATGGAACAAAGACCTTGAATCCAACACCCAATCATCAATCAGACTGTGCACTGCAAGAAGTAAGGTATCATGAATTTCTTCTGCCACTACATTCACAGCATCATTATCAGAACTTTCTTGATTCCTGCAGTTTCTCTTGAGGTGGCCCGGCTTGCCACAACTCCAGCATGTGATCTGTTGCCCAGATCTCATCTTGTTATTTCCCCTGCTCTTGGAGCTTGACCTGCCATGTCCTCTGCCCCTATTGTCAACAATCAGGGCCGATCCAAAACCCGAGGACTCACCCAAGTCTCTCCTACGTACCTCTTCAGCAAGCACCATGTCACGTTTGTCATCGTAGTTTAATTTTGCCTTGCCGCTGAACTACTCACAGCCATCCTCATGGCCTCCCAACTATTTGGCAGCGATGCCAACAGAATCAATGCTCTAATCTCATTATCAAACTCAATCTCTATAGAAGACAGTTGATTTGTGATCGTATTGAATTCATTCAAGTGTTGGGCTATAGACATACCTTCCGACATCTTCAGATTGAACAATTTTTTCATCAAGTGCACCTTATTGTTCGCAGACGGATTTTCATACATACCTGACAAAGTTGCCATGAGATCCACCGAGGTTCTCTCCTTACTGACATTGTGTGCCACTGTTCTGGACAAAGTCAGCCGAACAAGACCTAGAACCTGTCGATCTAACAAGGTCCACTCAGCATCAGCCATGCTCTCCGGCTTTTTTCCCAACAGTGGAAGGTGGAGCCTCTTCCCATAGAGATAATCATCAATCTGCATCTTCCAATACCCAAAATCAGTGTTGTCGAACTTCTCGATCCCGGGTGCGTTCACTTTATCTCCAGCCATCATTCTCCTACAGATCCGACCTTGGCTCTGATACCAGTTGTTGTGAAATGTTATGCAAAACACATACACCAACGATGGTAAATAAAGTAAAAGCAACACAATCAAGAACACAACACACAATATACGTGGTTCGGCAAATTACCTACGTCCACAGAGCTGCAGAAATCTTATTAACCAGAGGAGATTACAATCACTCAATCTCAACTCACACTCTCTACGGCTTTTTGCTCTCTCACACAATATGCACTCACTAGACAAGAGTTCTCTCTCAAAATATGCTTGGGGCCATCCAACACAAATCTAATATGATGTATTTATAGTGAGTGGCGCTAGAAACCGTAATTTGGGAAAAACTACGTATTTCGCTCGAGCAGACTGTCGAGCGCGACTCGAGCGAACAACCAAATGAACATTGGCTCGAGCGGAGTGTCGAGCGAACACTAGGGTTTCTGTCTCACTCGAGCGGTATGTCAAGCGACGTCGAGCCAACTTTGGCTCGAGCCAACTGTTAAGCCAACTTTCAGCAAACAATTTTTCAGCTCCAAAACCTGTCTCCACATATATCTCAACAGGGCATACATAGAGATGAAGTGGGGTTACTAGAAGACACAGGAAGTGCTTATGCTTGAGCACAGGCTATAGAATTTGGATATCTCGATGTCCTTTTGCTACAGTTGATGCTAGAAAAGGCATGGCCAATGTTGTTAAGAACTTAAAAAGTTGTTTCTCAACTGAGAAAGAAAATTTGGAGATTTATCCAAACCCCTAGGGGATCCAACAAAGCTGAGAGATCGTTTGTTATTTTTGTGACAAGGGTGTGTATTGTTGGGGGTAAATATATCAGGCTCATTATAGCATTCCAGGCTCAATCCATTGGATAGCCCTCAGCAAAAGTAGGAAGGAAAAGAGGGAGGAAAAGACAGAAAATTTATCGATACTCAGGCCACCTCCGTGGGCTGAGAATGACTCTCTCTCATTCCGATCTGTTGGGCGATTTTTGTATTTAACAGTGGACATCGTTTGTGGGATTGTCTTATCCTCTACACTGGGAGTGGGAGAAAGATGATTTTTCGACTTCCATAATCATTTCCAAATGAGCAGATAAATCTCCCCTCATATAAGTGTTCTCAACTTTCCATCCCTTGTTTTTATTATATATACTGGTGCTGGAAAAACAAAAGAGGCAAGAACCAAGTACACGGGTGTGCATTGTGCACTTAAAATGCACAATACACACAAAGCAAACATATATCCACATGGGTGTGCACTGTGCACGTAAAGCACGTCTCAACTGTGCATGGCATGCATGCACAGTGCATAATGGGTGCAGGTAGCCGTGCACCTAGGAGGCTCGTGTGGGCCAGCTGCGAGCCCAGTGAAGATGTCTACGACCACCATGTGGATCGTCGGTGACTTCTGTCCCCACCCAACTGGTCTCCATCCACAGAGACCGTGCATGTCATGCATACTGGATGCAAAGGAGATGCACGCGATCAAAGATCCACGAACCAGGCGTCTACAGCCATCACCAGGGCCATCTGACCAGCTGGCATGTTCTGCCATCGACAAGGGGCTCCTCGACCAAGGACTTTGATCCTGCCGTCTAGCATGGATTCCATGCTACCCATGATGACCGTGAACAGATGAAGCCAACAACGACCACTACCACCCGTCGACTTTTTTTTATCGCCAGCGGGGTGGTCACCGACCATGGAAGTTTTGCTTGTCACCATTTCCTTGCCCATGAAGGTCTTGCCCGAACATAGTTGCTCGACAACAGATCCTCGGCACATGGTGGACCATGTGCTGGGTGCAATGTGCATGTTCATCATGCATAGTTCACCTATAGCTTGCACCTTGCATCATGCACATGAGTGAACTTGCACGGCTAGCAGGCGACCTCCACGACTCAGCTCTTCTTGCAAAATCCATGACCGAGCAATGCCACTGCCACCCACAGAGAGCATCACCTCACCTGGCAACCCACGACGGGCTAGCTTCCTTGCCCGCCCAAAGTATTTTTATCACTACGGCGGGCAAGCTTCCTTGCCCTCTAAAAGTATTTCATCACCACAGCGGGCAAGCTTCCTTGCCAACGCAAAGTATTTCACCATCATGGCAGGCAAGTTTCCTTGCTTGCCCAAAGGTGTTCGATGTCCATACCGGACCAACATGGGAGGCCTGCGAGGCCTCCATTGTGCAATGGGACCAATGTTTCCATCGTACAATGACTTACTAGCCATACCCCATGCGCCATCTCACCAACTTATGGCAAATGACGTGCAATAAACACCCTCCCTCTCATGATGAGCAACATCCCACCGATTGCACCACTAGGCAGCACACGCAAAGACCCAAGGCGGGCACGTCACTGTGCACCCAGCAACCATGCATGGTGGGCATAATGCCCGCCACCCCTCACAGCGGGCAATCTCTTGCCAACCAAAATGTGTTCATTGAACACCAATGGCTATGAAAAAGCCTATCCAAACTCGTTACTATGTGGTGAGTAACAACTCCGGCTACTAGTGGGCATGTATATATATCTTCTTCGTCTATTCTTTAATGCAGCAACAAATCCATCACAAGCAGCTGGACCAACGTCCCTTGGCGAGCACTCCTCCACCACTACAGATCCTTTCTCGCCATGAGAGTTCAGCCCATCAATGAGCAACCTTCCCATGCACAGCTCTTCCTCTTCACAGTTGCACAAGCACCACGGCCACCAAACGCACCGGAAACCCGAATAAACTAGTTTTGTTCCATGAACAGTAGATCGCCACTTGAAAAATTGTTGCCTCCTGAGTCAAAGCAAAATAAACGGGACATGATGATAAACAGGCAACAAGCTTCCCTCGGCGTCCCTTTAGCGTACATTGGAGACAAAAATTCAAAAATTGAGCCACTTGACTTGAAAGGGTGCAAGCTTACAAGAAAGAGAACAAACAAGAATTATTTAGAAACTGACAATCTCCATTGCTACAAAAATGCTCATAGAGGGACAACTACCCTATACAAAAAACATTTAGCGGCAAACGATCTCAATTGGAAAAAATTGAAAGCATTGGCTAATGGCTCAAGTTTGCAAATCTCAAACTTGTGATTTGGATTATCTACACTAACCTGTTTGATGTTTTGGTGTGGTTGAGATCTGTCTCTTGTTGTAGTCGTGCAGTTGAGAGCCATCATTTGTCATAGTCGTGAAGTCGAGATTTGTCTACCGTCCCAGCTGTGTGGTCAAGATCCGTCACCCACCACCGTCTATTAAGCAAGCATTCGTACGAATGAACTTCCCAGTGGCCCATCCTCAAAAGTCGTTACTACATAGTTTACAAGTGTTCTAGAGCTCCGCACTTGCACCTAGCACTGTCGAGCACATCTCCCGCTTAGATCTCCAAGTTGAGCTTCGCGCTCACACCTAGTGTGGTCAAGCACATCTCCTGCCTATCTCTCCAAGTCGAGCTCAATGCTCACACCTAATGCGGTCAAGCATATCTCCCGCCTAGCTCTCCAAGCCGAGCTTCACGCTCGGAGTTCTTCATTGCTTGGCACAAACAAACAGAAAATCAGGGACCAGTTCCCGAAATTAATTCTTTTACAATTTTCCACAAACATAACGACCCGACCCAATAATTCTAATTTTTTTTTATTGGGCCCAAATTATTTTTTTTAATGGGCCAATAAGCCCAAACCGTGAGATGTTGTATCAGACTCCACGTTATACATGATACACTTCCGTTTCCACTGCATGCACGCCTCTTTCTCTTTTTCCCTAGGGTTTTCTTTTCCCATCACTTATTTATACAGGTATATTGCACGTAGAAATTATCTCCTCTATCTCTCTCACTCACAAACATTTTGCCGCCTTCATGATTTGGAAACTGCTGTGCACAAGCAAGCTAGCAAGGATCACGGCAAATCCACCATCGTTTCTTTTTTTTTACCTACTCACAAGCACCATGAGCCACCTCACTGCAGAAACTCCCCCAACACAGTAAGCCTCACCATGCGCCACCCTCTTCACGGACTCGTCATGGCGATCCTCTGCTTTCCACTTCCAAAACAGAGCAGTCACGTCTCTTCCACCCCGAGTCACTTGCTTCGCCAGAGTCCACCACAGAAGACGTCGGAGCACCACTGCCGAAAAACCGGTTCAACCATGCTGCGGCATCTTGCACCGTTGACAAACGCCTCAATGCAACCAGTGGCCATTCTAGTTTGTTCCGCCACCAACCTACATTGGGGATAGCTTAGGCGTCATAGAAACCGCAGACCGATTACTCCCCGTCGAACCCACTCCTTTTCGATAGCCCATGACTGTCGCCACCCTCCTCTCTCTCTCTCTCAGTTGTTTTCGGCTTGACAGAACTCTCCCACTCTAACTCTTGCTTCCTCTCTCAGTGTCGCACTTCCCTGCCCAAAGGACCACCCAGTCGCGTTGCCAGTCCTTCCCCAGCCACCCAGAGCCGCCGCACGTCAGCTTCTTCTTTCGGTAAGTCCCCTGCCTCACACGCCTCTCGTCGTTGCCCTGTGTTTCTCTTCACAATATTAGTTGCTTTAGGTTTTTGTTTTTAGTTTGCTTCATACAAATGTTATGAGTTTTACACAAATACCCTTTTGGCTTTAACACCTTGCCTTGTAACTTTCCTATACCTACAGTGAAGATTATTTTAGGGTTATTACGTTGCTACCCTTTGGTTATAAGCCATGGCAGATTACTTGGACTTGATTTTTATCATACTTATATTTTGAGTTAAGTTTACTCTGGAAGGATATTGACTTGTAATCTTAGAGGCTTATTTTTAATTTGAGCTTGGTTTACGTTTGTTTAGCCATAAACTCTATTTTACAGAAACCGTACTTTCCTATAGAAAACAATTAAGGAATTTTAAACTATATTATTTATTATTAATTTTACAAAATTTCAATAGTAAATAATAAGTGTTTAAATCTTTTATTTTAAAAACTTTAAATCTATGGTATGAAATGAATCTTTAATGTTATTATAATAGATTTTGATATATTTATGCTATTAGAGTTGTAAATTTAAAATAAAGAAATATGTTAAGAGTATTAAAATGATATTAAGATTTATTAGATTTCTTATAAGATTGAATAATTATGTTAAGAAAGGAAACCTATTTTAAGAATTGTAGTTTTGATGACTTATTTAAAATAGCCAAAGTATTCTACTAAATTATAATATGTTATTAGTATTTAAGTAATTTAAATACCAGGATTTATTGATTATATTGTTAAACAAAAGATTTATTTAACTATCTTTTAGATTGTGAATTTAATTAAGTAGGATATTAGTACATATTGTTCCCAGACATATTTAGTGATAGTTAATATTGCGTATAGGTGACGAGCTACGAAGTGAAATTCAAGAAGAAGCGCAACGAGGTAAGTAATTTTATCACAAATTAGGATCATCACAGTTCAGCTTATATATAAGTATTATTCAAGCCAGTTCATTGACATCCATTATTTATGCACCACTCATGTTATATGCAAACATGATATCCAGCATAGCATACGATCATGTCATTCCGCATCATGTTCAAATTTAGAAATTATAATTATGTATGTATTATGTCATGCATCTTATGTGTATAAGACACGTAAGCTATCTTAAATTCAAAGTGCAAGATAAGATCAGATCAGTTAATAATCAGATGACCATTCAGATGCATGGTACCAATGCAGTTCAGTTTCAAAGTGGATGTGCAAGCCACGGACTCAAGCGTGGTCCACCATAGTATGCCATAATACTATCAGCGGCTCCCCTTGCTGCAGCGGGATGTGGGGCCAGTGCACAACCTCGCACACAGGGTTAAGTGTGTTGGCCAGTCAGATCAGTCAATTAATTTAGATAAATCAGTCATGCATAGCATAAGCATCAGTATGCACAGTCATGAATTTTAAGCTCTCAGCATGAAAACTTTTATAAAAACCTTATGTTTATTATGTTTACGTTGTGATGGATTTCCTGCTGAGTCTTCGACTCATTTTAGTTTTATTTCGTGTTTTTAACCACCCAGGTGAGGATGATGAACACGAGCAGGCAGGCCAGGAGTAGAAAGAGGAGTTGATTTAGTTTCAGACCTTCTAGAATAAAATTTACTTTTATGACATAAATTTCAGTTTATTTATTTAATGTTTTTGGAAGACATTTTTCTACAAAATAAATCCTAAAGTTCATTTATTAAATATGAGATCTCTTGCCGGGTTTATTTTATGAAAAACACGTGACACTCATAGCCTACGGGAAGGGGGTATTACACTATCTCTTTCGCGATTGACTTGAAAATTCTTAAGGCCATCTTGTTGAGCAAATCGACCTTAAGAATCGGGGCATCTGTTGGGGGTAAATATATCAGCCCCATTATAGCATTCCAGGCCTAGTTCATAGGGTATCCCTCAGTAAAAGTAGGAAGAAAGAGAGGGAGGAAAAGAAAAAGCTGATGGAGGAAAGCAAGTTAGACACACATAGGAGGGGTGAGGTGACATCTTTCCTCACCACTCCCAAGGGCCTGAAGATAAAAGGGGATCTGATTGAAAGATTAAGGGGACTTATGGGCGGCTACTACGGAAAGGGAGAGAGATCTTCTTCAACCACACAACGGGAGACACCATTCTTTTTATCTTCTCTAGGATAAAGGGGTCCTGACCCTATTGTACAATGAGATATAAGGGACCATGATAGACTATAAAATATTCCCATCATAGTTGATTTGCCCTCCAAACAACTCGTGCACATAGATCATGTGCCGAACCACATAAATATGTGTCTCCTTCTCTATTTACTGTTATGGATATACATACGGCCACTGTACCAACGTTCCAAACAACCATTGTGGGCTTTTAGACTGCTTTATCGAGACTCGGGCTACATCCGCGGATCGGGAATGACTCTTTCTCTTGTTCTGGTCTGTTGGGCAATTTTTATCTTTAGCATGTATGATAATTTTAATGGACTTATGAATGTATATAACTCTACTTGATACGTTAGAAATATACATTTATTTTAGGGAGAGAAAGTTCAGAAACATTGCGGGCTGCTCATTGAACTCAAGCCCTTTTGGAGAACAATAAAACAACTAGATAACATTGTTTGAACTTTTTAGAAATTTCTAGGTTGTGAAGACACGGTTCTGCTAAGTAGGTGTTAATTCACCCAACTTACTATATAGTGACAAATCTCTACATCAGTCATGCATTTGGTATGACAATAAACGAGTATAAAAATAAAAAAATTTCTTTAAAGTCGAGCTGCAACAAATAATTAAATGAGAAATAAAAGGTTATCTTCCTCGGTTGATTGAAAGATGATGTCAATTAAGTAAGGGTATAATCGGTCCAGTTCGGTCTAATATTGGATACATTTTAGAACCGAACCCGTATGCACCGGTTTTGAGATTTGAAGAACAATACCACATCGGTTACACTCCTAAACCGATACTTCCGATTTTACCAGTTTCGGTCCGGTATATTATATAGTACAATATAATATAGTATATTATAGTATATAATAATATAGTGATAATATATTGTAGTATATTATAATATATATTATAATTGTATTATCGACTATAGTGATATAGGATTTTAAAATTTAATATTATATTAATTAGTAATTTATCACATAATACAAAGTTATTTTATATACAATTATATATAATATATAATATTAAATTTTATATATTATATATAATATATTATAATATATAATATATAATTTATATAGATTATAATTAGATTATATTATATAATTATATTATAAAATATTATAATTAGATTATAATTATATATAATATATAATTATATATAATATAAAAAATCATATAAAAAATATTTTATATAATATAAAAAATTAAAATGTATATATATAAACCGGTCCGGTGTTAGAAAAAGAAAAATCGGAACTGGACCGATTTTGGCCGGTTTTGAGAAAAATGAAATTGGTACCAGACCGAACTGATGGGCACCAAGATGGACCTAGGCTTAAAGATCCTTTGCAAGTTCCAGATGGGTCAATTACAAGGTCAAGAGCCAACAAGATCATGGAAGCAATGTAAGGATTTGTGCAATCCACTTGGGACAAGTCTAGCAAGAGCTAAATATTCAAGATGGGCTTTAGAGAAGGTGATCCAGTGATCATCCATGTGATACAAGCTATGGAAGAGTTTAACATAAATTAGGGTCTATTATTATGATTATGTGATTGAAGGCCTTGGACTTGTTTATTTCATTAAATGAGCTTATTTTATTAGTTATAGTAATTAGTCTAGAATAATTGGGTTTGAGGATGTTTGGCCCACATATGTCTTATTTCTTATGAATTAGGGATTTTGGACAAGCCTTGTATTTTGGCAAAGGGTTTATTTGAAAAGTTACTTTTTAGGAACTAGGGTTTAAAGAGGTTACTATAGCCGAGTTACTGTAGCGTCGTACTGTAGCCGCGGAACTGTTCACTCAGGGATATTTTTGGAAGATGCATTATTTTGGCTAGAGTTTTAATTAGGTTTCAGTTTAAATACTCTTTGTTGCCTCATGTTAAAAAGTTTCTGAAATTTGATGAATTTAATCATTGTGAGTTGAGTTTATCTCTTCTTGTTCTTAATTGAACTTTTGAACTTATCAAAGATAAATCATAATATTTGTGGTGTTCCTCCTTTGTAATTTGGGTTCTTAAGATGAATTCTTCAACGGGTTTAGATTTTAATATAATCTAGGTTCTTGAAACGAGTTCTCATCGGATCTAGATTCTCCATCCATTGACTTGATTTTGAATTTCTTGGGTGAGTTTTCGAATTAATTGTGAGTTCAACGGATTTCATTCCTGCGGATTCATATCATTTGGTATCAGAGCCAGGTTTTCAATCAGGTCTGATTCTATCTTTTAATATTTGCATCCCTAATTTTGATTCTAGAGCTTCATTGTTCTTGGGTTGAAAAAAAAAAACAAAACAAAAAGTAGACTGCCTAAATTCTTAGGGTTTTTAGTTTGGCTGAAATTTGCATCACCTAGGGCTTCAAAATTCTAGGGTTTCTTGCATCTCTAAGTTTGTCAATTGCTTGAAGTGCCGTTTCATTGTTTCTTTTGTAGTTCATTGTCAATTCTTGTGTGCTTGAATTCAATTGCTTGATTTTCACAATTGAATATTGTTGTTTGTGATTGAATTAGAGAGAAGAAGAGAAAATAAAAGAAATGAAATGAAATGAAAAGAAAATAAAATAAAAGAACGGAAAATAAAATAAAAGAAAATTTTGAAAAAAAAAAAAGAAGAGGAAGAGAAAAGGTAGCATATTCAAAGGTTGCTATATAGTTACAAAGAAGAGAAAGAAAGAAATTTGTTGATTGAACCTTATCATCAAAGGGGCTGCATACATCATTAAAGTTGGCATCTTATCTTATAATTATTCTTTCATTCGTATAACTTCCTTGATTCTCATGTCATTTTTTTTTATTTCTTCCGTATTTATCTTGTACTTGTTTTCTTGGACCTAATTACTAGTTGGGACAAATCAAGGTTGCATTGTCTTGATTGAGTTCAATTAGTTCTTAAAGAACTTGAGTGGGAAAACTCTTGAGGTAAAAGGTAAGAGAGTATGAGACTATTATCAGATAAAAAACCAATTAAGAGTGAAACACGAGTGGAGTGCCATTATTTGAGTGTAATCACGTAAGGGAGTGCGTGAGGTTTTCCACTAACATTTTTTTTGTGCAGCACATTATGATGTCTCATAGGAGTGACTCATCACCAAAGGGGATGGCAGATAACTCATCCTTTGTGTTGCAAGCCATGCAACAACAGTTTGAGCAGTTAAACTTGGTGTTGGGTGAAGTGAGGTATAGTATGGATAATCAATAAGCAGTGATTAGAAATCTGCAAGGTGAGAGAGATAGAAGGCGGCGTGAGCCTAGTATTGAGAATGGGTATGAGAATGGAGAGTATGGTGAGGATGAGGAAGGCCTAACATCTGAAGTTGGATTGGGTAAACATAGAGGAGTTAGGCGTAAAGAGGACTTAGGGCAAACCCAGGGGGTCGAGATAGAGTAGATAAGAATCTTGGGAGCATCAAAATGAAAATACCATCATTCTAAGGTAGAACTGACCCTGAAGTTTATTTAGAGTGAGAGAAAAGAATAGAGTTGGTGTTTGATTGTCATAATTACTCTGAGGAGAAGAAGGTGAAGTTGGCTGTAATTAAGTTCACTGATTAATTGGTGGGATCAATTAGTGACCAATAGGAGGAGGAATCTTGAGAGGCCTGTAGAAACATGGAGAGAGTTGAAAACTATCATGAGGCGGAGATTTGTACCTAGCCACTACTATAGAGACCTCTACCAAAACCTACAAAATCTTACACAGGGGTCTAGGAGTGTAGAGGATTACTATAAGGAGATGGAGGTGGCTATGATTCGGGCTAATGTAGTAGAGGATCGGGAGGCCACGATGACAAGATTTTTGAGTGGGTTGAATAGGGAGATAGCCAATGTAATTGATTTGCAACATTATGTGGAGGTAGAGGATATGGTGCACATGGTTATGAAAGTGGAGAGGCAGCTAAAAGGAAAGGGTACATCAAGGTATACTTCGGTTTCTAGTACTCATTGGAAACCAAAGTGGGACAAAAATGATCAAACTGTAACAAAGGGGAAGACCGAATCACCTAAGGGAAAAGATTTGGGTGAAGCTGAAACTTCAAGAAAAAGAGAGAATGAGTTGAAAAACAATTGTGAGGCCGAGAGTTCAAAAAAAGAGGAGAGTGAAAGAAAAAAAAAGAGAGTGAAAAGAACAAAGAGAGTGAGAGGAAAAAAGAAAATAGAGAGGTGGTTGAGAGTCAAGAAAAAAAGAGTGGAGCCACAAGAGGAAAAAGAAAGAGAGATTGTAGAGAGAAACAGAAAGACAAAAGTGAGTTTTTATGCTAAGGCAAGCTTTTATACTAACGAATTTAACGACTATTTGCCTAGTGTTGTTGTTTCTTTGTTGCAAGGATCTGAGGTCGTGATTCCTAGCGGTGTGTTTAGTGGATTGC
Source organism: Juglans cinerea (assembly GCA_961763995.1). Lineage (NCBI taxonomy): Eukaryota > Viridiplantae > Streptophyta > Magnoliopsida > Fagales > Juglandaceae > Juglans > Juglans cinerea. The sequence goes on from CAUIVZ010000005.1 coordinate 17,942,362, forward strand.
CACCTATTAGGGAGATAGAACACTACATTGATTTTGTGCCAGGTGTGACAATCCCTACCCGACCTTTCTTTAAAGAACATGAGTTCTTGACACACTTGAAGAGACAAGGTAAGTTGTTGAGTAGAATGCATACTAAGTGGGAGGACTGTATTGAGACTTTTCCTCATGTATTCAATTACACACAAGGTATGGACAATTTTGTGATTGATGCTTTAGCAGGAAGGTATGTTCTTGTCTTTATTTTAGATGCAAAATTGTTAAGACTTGAATATGATAAAGAATTGCATGCTAATGATGAAGACTTTGCTAGTGTGTATGAAACAAGTGAGAAAGCAACGTTTGGTAAGTTCTATAAACTAGATTGGTACTTGTTTAGAGAGAATAGATTTTGTGTACCTACTAGTTTTATGCGTAAGTTGCTTGTGTGTGATAGACATGGTGGTTTGTTGGGTAACTTCGGTGTAAGGAAGACTTTCAATGTGTTGCATGAACGTTTGTGGAAGTATCATTTGCCATTCATAGACGTCTTGCATGAACGTTTGTGGAAGTATCATTTGTCATTCATTAATGTGTTGCATGAACATTTGTGGAAGTATTGTTTGCCATTCATTGAGTTTACATATAATTGGAGTGTTCATGCTACTACTATATTTTCACATTTTGAAATTGTTTATAGACTTAATCCATTTACTCCCTTAGATTTAATACATTTACCTGTTGACGACAGGAGTAGCTTGGATGGATTTTTTCAAATTCCTGAACAAATTAATGATAATGCATATGAAATGGATCTTTCAGGTATGTATCATGTTTCTGCTATTTTCAATGTTACTAACATTTTTCCCTTTGATTCAGGTGAAGATTCGAGATCGAATCCTTTTGAGGAGAGGGGGAATGATGGGCATCAAGATGGACCTAGGCTTAAAGATCCTTTGCAAGTTCTAGATAGGTCAATTACAAGGTCAAGAGCTAAGAAGATCATGGAAACAATGCAAGGATTAGTGCAATCCACTTGAGACGAGTCTAGCAAGTGCCAAATATTCAAGATGGGCTTTAGAGAAGGAGATCCAGTGATCACATGTAATACAAGCTATGGAAGAGCTTAACATAAATTAGGGCCTATTATTATGATTATGTGATTGAATGCCTTGGACTTGTTTATTTCATTAAATGAGCTTATTTTATTAGTTATAGGAATTAGTCTAGAATAATTGGGTTTGAGGATGTTTGGCCCACATATGTATTATTTCTTATGAGTTAGGAATTTTGGACAGGCCTTGTATTTTGGCCAAGAGCTTATTTGGAAAGTTACTTTTTAGGAACTAGGGTTTAAAGAGGTTATTATAGTCGAGTTACTGTAGCGTCGTACTGTAGCCGCGAAACTGTTCACTCAGGGGTATTTTTGGAAGATGAGGCATTATTTTTGTTAGGGTTTTAATTAGGTTTTAATTTAAATACTCTTTGTTGCCTCATGTTAAAAAGTTTATGAAATTTGATGAATTTATTCATTGTGAGTTGAGTTTATCTCCTATTGTTCTTAATTGAACTTATCAAAGGTAAATCACAACTTTTGTGGCGTTCATCCTTTGTAATCTGGGTTCTTGAGACGGGTTATTCAACGGGTCTAGATTTTAATATAATTTAGATTCTTGAAACGAGTTCTCATCGGGTCTAGATTCTCCATCCATTGACTTGATTTTAACTTTCTTAAGTGAGTTTTCAAAGTGATTGTAGGTTCAACGGATTTAATTCCCGCGGGTTCATATTACGAACCAAACCCAGTATCGGACCAAATCCACCGGTTTGGTCCGCTCCGGTCCAATTTATCGGTTTACCGAATTTTTTTTTCCACCCCTACAATTATGGTTGTTTGCATGATCAACTGACATTCCATTTTTTTTCTTTGCTTCATCAGTTATTTCAAGGAGATGCATACCAAATTGTACAATTTCTGGCAGTCCACTTTTTTGTTGTTTGTTCATATTTGAAAATAACATTATAATACCAGGCCTGGGTGCATTCACTTTTCTGATTGTGGTACGAATAATAATAGATGCAATTTTAGGGATTACAAGTCATGTATACTTCCTTTAAAAAAAAAATAGAGATTACCATTAAAAAAATAATTTTTTCATGTGGATTCCAAATTTATCAATTTTTTTCAAAGGAAATACACTTGCACTTCTTAAAACTGCAAAATCATTTCTCAATAATTATAATTACTGGTAGTGTCTTCTTGTACTTCATTTAGCTTTTCTATAGCAGTTACATTAGGAAGTTAATCGAAAACAGAGATGGAGTGAGTAAAACTGACACCAGTCATTAAAAAATGTGTTAGGTTTACTACGAGATTTCACAAACGTAAGGCTCACAGACTGATGTGGCTAAATATGGTACACTAGATCTACTTTATAGGAAAAAAAAAACTTTACAATTTGATGTACCACAACAAATCACATCACTTTGTGAGTTTACCTGAACCAAACAATATTTTTCTTAAAAGATATACATCAAGTGTACACAAAATCTTGTGGACCTGCATAATCCAGAGTAGGAGAGGATGATTTGCAACCTGTTTATGCACTGAACTCACATTTAAAAGAAACTTCCAATTTCCCATTAATGAAAGTAATACCATACTGTTTCAATTATTATATCATTTGCAAGAATGTAGCCCCACCCCAAACACTACAAATGAAAGAAAGAGTGGATAAAAGAAGATACACATTTTTATTCAATATATTATAGTAAAACAAAATTAATGAACACTCTGCCATGCAGAAACGAATTAATAGGAAAAGCTGTGCAGCATACCAATCAGTAATAACATAAAGGTTAACGTTCTCCTAATAATCGCAGTGGAAGCTGAAGAAAGATTGTGGGCGTAAACAGAATACACCGCTCCAGACTCATCCTTCACCTTAATGCTTGAAGAACCTATAATAAGCAAAAACAAACCATATTGATGGAAGGCCACATATTGCCATTGCTACAGAAACAAATCACCAAGTTTGCATGACATTAGACACGCATACCATGATGTGTTTGAATACTGTGTGATCAAATTCATTTCTATGATGAAAAAAGTAACTTGATCTCTAGAATACTAAGAGGGAAGCTGGAAAATTCTGTCAAAATTGGTGGACGACTATCATTCTCGAGTCCAAGTACATTGGTATGGAGATTTTCATCAACAACTAATTGGAGTGGGTCATATATCTCTCTCTAGCATATAAACTCATTTCACTTGACTAAACTATCTTTAATTTAATGCACAAATCAATCAAAAAAGGGGATGAAAAAACAAGGAAAAAGAGGATACAAAGAAATGCTTATGACATTTTCTACCCATATATCTCTGGCTAGAGGGAGCAATCAAGATGGTGAGAATTGATTAGAAGTATCAAGTCAAAATAAATACTTAATACAAATTTAATTTAAGATCCAGGCATACGACAGAAAATTATATGGTAAGAGGTCATAAACAAGACGACCAGCAAACATAAAATTAAATCAATACGAAGTACTCACAGTTGTATTCAGTCCATCCAATTGCCTGTTTTACAAGATCATACACTACTAGCTTATTTGAAAGCACCAAATCTGCAATTTGAAACATTTGGATAAGTGATTTAATATAAATATAATGCTACAGCCCAACACATGTCAATTTTCAGTTCCATCTATGTTTATTAAATGAGAAACCATCAATCATAAATCATTACACGATATGTTAATGAAGCTCCACTAAATAAAATCTAGGTGCGAATGAGAGAGTATATATTAACTTCTGTGCAAAATTATAGCTGATTACAAACTAAGGGAATCTTTGTTGATAATACAGTGGAATTCCAAAGAATTTCAATTGTTCAGGAATCATCTCATGACTATTACACAGAAAGAAGTTTGTCTGGGATTGAAAATTTTTTGGATCTTTGGTTATTTTCTGCAATAGAGATTCTGTATGCAATCACTTATGCAGATACAGAAGTTCTGCATCTATAGTAGCAAGGTAGCATAATACACATTTTATCAACTTCTGGTATAGACACAAAACCAGAAGAGCGCTTGGCCAGAAAGAACTACAAATTCCTAAAACATTAGTTAAGATGACTCGACACATTCCACATTCTATGTTCAGTAACAAAATCAATAGTTTAATTCATATGCAAATGTAATTCTATACTGCACCTCCCAAAAGAGTCATTTGGCTTCCATCCTTAGACATCCCACTATTCTGCCAACCGATACACCACACATCATTCTGCAAAATGTCATGAAAACATGATACATACCTGTGTGTATATATGTATATATATGCATGTGAACCTGTGAAATGATTATACCAAAAGCGCGAAAATAATGTTTTCAGAAATATAACAGAACTGATCATTTAAACCATAGCACAACTGGTAGGAGTGCTTGACAATGGAGAAAACCCCCTCAGTTTATTTGACAATGACCTCTCACTTGTAAGGTAGACTACACATGAAAATGTTCCAAATTATCACAACCCGGAAGATTCCAACGAGGTCTATAAAATTTCTAGTATTGAGTGCAAGAACACCATAGTAACTCATTGTTTGGCAAGTTATAGTAATTCTAGTAATGATCAACAGATAAATGGGCTTTTCTTCCTTTTTAGAGTATTATTAACATTATGCTTTCCTTCTGCAAACAAGAAAGATGACCACCAATCTGATGAGATTTTATAGGTCTCAATCATTAGATTAATTAACATAATAATGGATTGAGTTATAAAATATTTCATCCACCATGTTATTATGCATTTCAGAATCATACAAGTAGTTTTAACCTAGAAAGTTTTACATTTCAAGCAACAAGCCATCTCCGCTGTAACACAATGAATGAATTGAAAAGAAAAAAAAAAACGTGTCATCTATATTTTATTGATATCTACAACTTCTGAGGGTCATAAAAATATATAAAATCTACTATATTTATCTATCTAATGAAAAGGGTCAATTTAGCAATCAATTCTGGCAGAGCATTTAATAACAGCATTAGTTCAATATATGGTGAGTAAAATCACAACTGAAGCATTTCACGTAAAACTTCTCTAAGAAAATCACCAAATGAGACCTAACAAGTGAAGATTCTAATTAAAATTTAACATTCACTATACTTACCCGAATCTGGAATAAATACTCATGAGGGTAAACTGTCAAAGAAAGGGAACCTTCAAAATGAAACGCGACGGTTGGAAATCCATCATCAATACTGCAGGAGTAAAGGAAAAGAGAACATCATAGGTTTGCCCCACAAAAGCCTCAGAGTACAAGACTAAGCCTCGTTTGGTTACACAGATGAGATAAGATGAGAAAATTGTGAATAGTAGTAAGATAATTTGTGAATAATAGTGAAATGGTTTGAGTTAAGATTTTTATGGGGATTTGGGAAATGAGAGAGAAAAAGTTGAATAAAAAAATTATAAAGTTAAAAGAGGGTTTATAACTTTTTAATATTATTTTTGTTTTGAGATTTGAAAAAATTGAATTATTTTTTGTGTTTTGTTTGGAAGTTTGGGAAAGTTGTAATGATTAGGTAATGATTAGATGAAAAAGTTGAAAATTTGAAATTGAAAAATGTTTGTGTTTGAATGGTATTTGAATGTTGAGATGAGATGGGATGAGATGGTTTCAAAGGTTTGTGAAACCAAACCTATGAAATTGTCATAACAACACATGTTCCTCAATGCATACATTTGAATTTGTCGTTTGCAATAAATGTCTAGATCTATCTTAGAACTACAAGAACCGTTATTCTTATACCGGTGCTTATCACGTGAAAAACATATCATTTAACTAGAAAATCATTTCTGAAGGCCTTTTCTGATTATACATCTCCTACAGTAGCAACAACAAAAAACAGTTAAAAGAAAAAAGAAAGAATGATTACAACAATTACAATGTTATTAAGGATAGAAAGAAAAGACTGAAAATTAATAACTTCGCAGGAGGCATTGAAAAGACTGGACCATACTAAAGTAAAGAGGAATACATTTTAAAGATGTCACTAAGAAAACCCAAGGGAGAATTTATCCTTGTCTGTACAACTTCGTCAGAGCCAAGACCTCACATCAAGCAGTATAGATGCCTCTACCACTACCCACAATGATGGCACAACTTTGGCAAAGTTTTTATGTTCCATCATTAATAAATCATACTCATCCTCCAGTTCTGATTGCTGAAAAAATCATCTCCTTTCTGGAAGTAAAATTATTCTAATTTCTATCAAAGAAATCTTAGGTGCAACAGTCTTTAAACCTCCTCTCTTCTAGTAAAACTACAGAACTCTTCAATGGCAATATTATCTCTTTTATTACTATTGTTCAGGAATGTGATAAAGGATAGTGATTTCCATAATAATGACCCCCCGAGTCTACATACAGAATTATCTCCAAAATATTGCACCCTCGCCACCAAAGTAGTAATTAATGTACTAAAGAGCAGTCAATGATAGTCCACAGTTGAGTCATACATCCTTCTATTTTTAATATAGATTGTAGTTCTGAGCCCTTTTTATTTTTGCCTGGGATGTACTATGTAAAATCTGTCACTTTCAGCACACTTCTGATTAATCTCATCTATATAGTGTTAATATTCTATTTAGTCTTAAGCCATTAATACAGAAAGTCATACTTAATTCAGCCCTTAGCTACGGAGAGATCATAAAGCTTAACTTGTTACTCCTAAAAAATAAAAATTTCAAGGGAGTAGCTTCAGTTGATGCCTTACTTTCCAATGTACTGGAAACAAGTAAACTGGTCTTCAACAGTATGTAATTTCAATCCAGGTTGCTGAGCCATAATCTGAAAACAAAAAGAAAAGGGAAATGAAAATAAAAGAATATATATGCGTGTGCGTGTGTGCGTGTAAGGAAGGCCTCAAATGAGTGTGAGTTAAGAAATAACCCATACCTTCGGAACTAGGGTCTCATAAACCACCTCTGGAAGGTAAGCCAATGTTGTGCCGCTATCAATTATAGTTCCTTTCCGAAATCCGTTCTCAAATATATCTGACGGAAGTGATAGAGCCTCACCTCCCACCTCAATATCCTTCAATACAACATTGTAATGTGCCCTAAGATTGTAGACAAGAAAAAAATTACTACAAAATTCATAAGCTGACACTGACTTGATATAAAAAACTAATGCCTTAAATAAGAATATACAGAAATTAAGAAACCTTTCAGAAAGAAACACAAAATAATCAACACATCCATAAAAATCCAAAAATCATACTAAGATAGCTATAAAAAGGACTTGTTCCTAGCACGTACACTACAATTAGGTAAGAAACTTCTCTGCAATGATAATCTTTCTTTTTTCACGAGTCAAGCACAAGGGTTGCCCCTCCTATATAAAAAATAACAAGTCATTACTTGCAGTAGGAAACATTGTTCTGAATCTTACTTTATGTGTTTCCACATTCACAATGCTTATCATGGAAAAGACTTGGGATATTTCCCACAAGAAGTGAATCACCTCTCAAACCCTGAATTGCTCAAGCTAGCAATCTAATAATTGCTAAAAAGCCATCTTCAATCTTCCCACAGTTGACAATTCTTAAGGCCTTGAAGAATGACAAACACCTCAGCCTGAAAATCAACCCTTGCCGTCTATATCTGAAATATAAGTAGACACAAGATAACTCAAATCCCCATTGGTGGTTCCTTTTCTTTATCTTGGCAATCCCCCTTTGTGATTCTCAAAGGTACCATCCATCCCTACTTGCCTGGTTTTTCGAAAAACAACAACACCTAAGTTGAACTTCTCCTTTGGATATGTCATGGAAACCTCAAAAAAAAAAAAAAAAAAAAATACACTCCACAGCTACTAAGGGCGTCAGCATTGTTCATAAAAAGAAATGTTCTTTCAACGAAATTAAAACTCTAAGACCTCTCATTATTCAGACATAACTATTAGCTTATATGGTAACATTCAAAATAAGCTTCGTATTTACAATATTCGCCACACAGAAGGACATAAATGCCATTAAGAGGACTTCCTTTAGGGACGGTTATCCTTCCGGTCTCGCAATTTTAAAGATAGATAAATGCCTCCTTATCTGTCAAACTAAACGCCTAATGAGTATGTCCAAGATTTTTCCCTTGGTTGTTTTTGTTCTCTCATGTACTTCAATATGATGCACAGATGCAGAAACATTTTTTCTGAAATATTCCTTGAGCACTCTCCAAAAGAAGGAAGTGGGAGCAAGAATGAAACATATGTAATAGGAAACTACCTAAGAAGTATCAGACCAATTGATCAATACAAAAAGCCATAAAGAGACAGAGAGATGCCAAATGGGGAAGAATCCTGTAAGACCTTAGAACTTCTTTTGGACCCAAATCTGACTAGAGGTAAACTTGATATCTGATATCATCAAAGAAAGAAGAACATGTCCTTCTTGTCCCTTCCACACAACAAAACGTAGAGAAAATAGTTGAAATATCCCAGATAATTTCATATCAACAAAAAAGAAAACTCATGTTACCCTAGTTTTTTTAATCCAGCAAGAGATATGGTTCTATAAGATCAGCAAAATATTGACAAATCCAAAAGGATATTTTTGTTGAAAAAAATAAATCCTAGAATATTTATTCTTCCATCTTTTGTGATCTCACGATAAATAATCCTAACTGTAAACTCTCAATCATTTGGCCAAACTTCAAGCAACATGTATATTTTTCAAATGTAAGTCGATTCATAATATCTTGTGAAACCTTCCTGCTATAAAGGCGTGCCAATGGAAAAATTTATTTGTTTCATCCTATATAGCTTGCATGCTTAATTGAAAAAAGAAATATGGGAAAATTTTTGGTTTTCCAAAAGTAGAAGAAGCATTAACCAAGGGTTGAACCTTTTCATTCTAATGACTTCTACTATTAATAAATTTTCTCCAAACTACATTCTCTGCCAGCATAAATGAAAAAACCATTTCTCAGTCCAAACTTTCGGTCGGATTAGGAGTGCAATCTTCTCACTTTTTTCAACTACTTTTCCTTTATCTTTCAATTGATTGAAAGTTGACATAGGTCAGGTCTCCAGCATGTAACCAACATTTTGCTTGCATTGTCACCAAGGACCGCAAAGCTTTTTACTCCAGATGATAATATAAATGAAGAACTCGTACTTTCAAAAGCTTTTTATTACAATCTCTAGCATGCAATTAGCAATTGCTGGATGAATGACACGTAATCTCTACCGTTTACAGCCATTTGCATAAAACTCAGTTCACATTAAAGAATTAAATCCAAGCAAACAAAGGAAAGAAATGCAGTGAGTCCTAAAAAACAGCAAAAGGAAAGGTAGAAGAAACCAAAATATTAAATAGATAAAAAAAAACAACATGAAAAAGAAAGGCAAACCTGAACTACATACTCAGTCGTATCATCATCCACACAAATAAAGATAAATTGTAATTAAATCATAATTGTAAATTACTAAAAGCCAATCAATCATAGTAGCTATATAGATATCACAACAAATCACTAATCAAAAAAATATTGCAACAAATGAAAAAAAAAATGTCCACATACTGATTTGGTACCAATGCAGTCGTGTTCACATTTGGCTGCACCACTTGCCCGATGGCAAAGATTCCACCGCCTTCTGTATTATCCAAGCAGTGTGCAAACATTTTTTTCACCTTTCCTGCCAACGCTAGCTGTGAAATCATGGACGAATTTGCTTGTCCAAAACCAAGTATGCCATCCAGCGCTTCGGAAGATGAACCAAGCTCCCCAGATTGTTTAGCTCCACACCTATCACATAAGAGGCAAGTTTATATAACATCTAGAAAAGTCACTGCAATTGTTGATGATGCTAATAGAGGTAATCATATTAAAAATAAAAAATAAAAATCCACAGCAGAATTCTTAAATTGAAACTTGTGATAAATCCCGTAAAAATAATCTAGCCCTGAACTAAGACCAAGTTAAAATCAAATGGATGAGAACGTGGTTTCAATCACTGATATCTTACAGTACATCATAATATCTTGATACTGTAGCATAAACAATATTGATATCTTAAATATCTCTCAAATACATCATGAAAAATATTGGGAAAAATATGGGAAAATCTAATCATCACCTAAGAATATGAAAAGGCTAAAAAAAGGATAAATAGCCCATTCTCTCTAGAAACCACCACCCATTTCTCACTTACACCACAAACTTTAACTTGATACCACTTGGGACCTTAATTCAAAGTTCCAGTGTGTGTCTGTTTCTTTCAGCCAAAACAACTTTTAACTAGGACAAAAAACCATATAAATGAGGCAAATGCCCCTGATAAAAAAGCATGCATGTCAGGAGCATACATGTCATTTTATGTGCTTTTTCTGTCCGAGTTAATGACAGTTTTTCAACAGAAGGGATAAATTGACACTAAAACTTCGAAGGACCCAAATTGCACTGAGTCATTATGTTTTTACTTTGAGTGAATAGTACATCAGATATTATTGGAATAACAAAAGAATAAATGTCATTTGTGGTGAAAAATATAGGCTGATATGTCAAACAGTGGCAGGATATCTAGGTGCATGGCCATATATAGCCAAGGTTCAGCTTTTTATATATGTATTCATGCGGCAGATCTGTTAGTTCACAAATGACATATGGTAACTGAAGTTCTCCATGATTTGGCACTAACGCATACTATTAGAAACACAACCCACCCGAATATTACACTCCCATTTTCTGGTGCTACCTCATGATCTCCAGTCACTCGATCAAGTTGTACATTATCCTCCACAAAGTACCCAGAAGTTGAGCTTCCATCTCCATAAGCAACATTATATTGGCAAAGCAAGTCAGGCCTGCAACCAGGAAGTGGACCATCGTATGTGGATTTGCAAAAATCTTGTTCACAAGTAACCAAACTTGAAGTAGAGGAGCTCTTTGGATCGTATAGGGTCAGTTCTATCTGTAGTACAAGCATCATAATAATAATGGGGTTCCAAAAAATGGTCAACATAATTTAAGAAACTCCATATAAAGTTCACATGTGAGGGAATATAGAGCAAAATCTTAGTAGTTGTGATCCAAAAACAATTTGAGGGACTCAATTCAAGATATAAAGTTAGAGGAACATACACCAAGACTGCTCTTCTTAGGGCACCTGATGCAGCCGATACAGTTCACCCAAAGAATGTCACTTCCTGTATCCACTTGCACATAATAGTCCTTTGGAGGAGACCCAATCCCAATTTTAGCAAAGTACAGCCTATAGCAACCAAGTAAACCATGAAAGCATGCAAAAGGAAATATGAAAACATGCTCCTTTTTTAGCTTGTTCTGCTAGGTGATGTGTATGTGTCCATTTTGCGAGTCATATACAATGGCACATGTAGAATGATGAAAAAATTTCTTTGGATTTTTACGTCTAATTCTACAGGGACTAGTGTTAGTTCAGCCTTGAGCAACTACAAAGCTCAACTAGGCTGAATTTCTATTTCTCACTGCAAGCAACACATAAGAGTTTATTCAAAAGAAAAAATAACGAGTTTGAGATGGACTGAAAAAGAAATTGTTAACCTTAGAAAGTTCCATACTTTTTTTTATAAGTATAACGAGTCGTTTTAAATGGAGATGAGGGAAAAAGTTCCATACTAAGACCAAAAAATTAAAAGAGCTATTGCATTCTGACAATTAAAGAACCGGTGCATATTACAAAGGAGCAATTGGTACCCAAGTTTTTTCAGAATTATAAAGTTAACATTAAAATTACAATTCATCCAGTCACAGAAAACCAATACCAGATGACGAACTATTTTAAATCCAACGTCAATAATCCTAGAGACCAAAAACTAATAGAAATTATTAGCAGATGAAATGGAGCGAGTACATATAACATCACAAAAAAACTGTACACCTCAAGACCATAACTGAAAAAGATAAAAATAAAAAACAAAGAACATAAAAAAGTCAAGGACAAAAATAGCCCTCCAACAATCCAATAGCTGTATCTTAAATTAACCAGAAAACCCAGTAGCCATAATTGATAGAAGAGATAGATAGAGATTGAATCTGAGCATATTAAGTCACACAAGCACATATAAAATGAAATTAGACATAAAATTCAAATCAGTAGTAATATCAATCATTAACTATCTAAAGTAAATGATTAGAAGAAAAAAAATGAGAAATTTCCAAGAAATCAATTACAAACAAGATCAGCAAAAACGAAGATAGAAAGAAAGAAAGCTCAAATCACATATTCAAATGAAATTTGAATACAACCTAAACCATCTCCAAAGAAAAAAATTAAAAGCTTAAATAAGTATTAATGAGAATTGTGATGACTAATGATCATTAAGGGAAAAAAGAAAGCCCAAAATCTATAAGCAAATGAATTTTCAACAAAGAAAACAGAGATATCATCCCTGATGGAAGGAACATAAAGAAATGAAAAGAAAGTAAAGAAACCCAAAATTCATGAAGAAAGAATTTTAAAGAAACCCAGAATTAAAACTCAAAAGAAGCCAAGGAACCAACCCAGTTTCAGAAGGTTTTCCATTGCCACCCAATTTCAGATCCACATCATAGAGCAATCTACCGTGACGGCGTATATCATGGGCTTTGAATGCACTCAAGTTCCTTTCCTGGCCTTTAAACTTGTGCTGCACTGGGAACACCACGTTGGCTGTAACAACATGAACGGCAATGAAAGATGAAGAAGAAGCCAGAAACAGCAGCACCAAATAAGCCAGCGGCCTGAAGCTGAGATCCATCCTCACCGACCTACAACTCTGACAAAGGCCAAGTTTGAAAGTAATTTGGACGAGTGGAATTCCGCGCCTTCCCGGAAAGAAGAGAGGTCGGTGAGGGGGACAGAGAAAGCGAATTAAAAAGAGAAAATAAACGAGAGAGGAAAAACTCTTAAGAGAGAGAGAGAGAGAGCGAATTCAACGTCGAACGACACGTCTTCTTAGAGAGAGAGAGAGAGAGAGAGAGAGAGAATAATAAACTATTTGCGTGCGAGAGAAAATAGGAAACAACGTCTGGTTTTTTAGTTTTTCTTCTGTTTGTCTTCTTGCTTTCGTTGGGTTCTCTCTTTGCAATTTTGCAGCTACACTTTTTTCTTTTTTTTCTTTTTTTTGGGTTCTTTTCTTCACGTTTATGAGAGCTGCTATATATTTACAACTGTTTTAATACATACTATACACTTTTTATTTTTTATTTCTTTAAATGTTAGACTCCTCTCTCATCAGCTCTATTTTTAGATCTCTCTCATCAACGTTTGCTCTCTCTCTCCTCTCTCAACAAGCTCTCTCTCCTCAAGCTCTCTCTCTCTCATCAAGCTATGTCTTTCAAACTCTCTCTCTTCGACCTCTCTATCCTCAATTTATCTCTCCTCAAGTGTCCTCAACGTCTTTCACTTCTCTCTCTTCAAATTCTCTCTCTCACATCAAATTGTCGGTTGAACAAAGAGAAAAAAATTTAAATTCAAAATCAATTAACATATAAGTTGTGTAGTATGTGATTGACTACAGAGGCTGATGAGAATATTTTCCTTAACGTCGGGTTGAAGGCAACGCAGCACAAACCCAATAACGATTAACCAATTATATATTTAAAAACACAAACAAAAAAAAAAACAAACAAACAAAGCCAACCCCAATGAAAAGTTCGTAAATTTGGATATATATTTTTAGTTTCTTTTTGTTTTTGGAGAGAGAAATGTGTGAGGCGTTGACTTCATTTTTAGGTTCAAAGAATGGCGAGTCACGACAGAGTCACAGACTCGCAGTACCGCAGCGGCTGCCAGAAAATTTGATAAAAGTGTACAGTACTTCTAGAGGTGATCAACCGTTCAGTCGGACCGACCATTTCGATCTCGAGAGGATAGGATCGAAACTAAGACCGATCGGTCTTTGGTCTATATTTTAAAGAACTGAAAAGTTTCGATCCGGTCTACAGTCTAGGATTTTTTCGGATCGGATCAGACTGAATGAAAAATAAAAATATAAAAAATATTTTATATATATTTTTATATAATAATTATATAATTAACAATATAAAATTTTAAATATATTATTAATACTTGTTAATATTCTATAAATTAACAATATCTTATATATATCTTCATCTAACCAATCACTATTAACAATATAAAGTTTTAAATATGTTATTAACACTTGTTAATATTCTATGAATTAACTAATATATAATATCAATTAGTTAATTATATAGTAATTATATAAATTAATAATATAATTTTCATCTAATTTATTATCATTGACCATATAAAATATTTTTTTATTGAGTTTGTTACATAATCCACATTAATAAGTCACTTAATTTAATTTAGTATTTTAAATAAATTTTTTTTACTAATTATTTAAAAAAATAAAAATAAATAAATAAATAAAAATTAGGTCGGACCGGATCGATAGCTATCGGTCCGGTCCGGTCCCTTTAGGTGTTCGGTCCGGTCCGGTCCAGAAAAATGATGGACCGAAAATATTCAGTCCATCGCCGGACCATTTGCACCCCTAAGTACTTCTCTAATCTTCTTATATTTCTATTTTTATTTTTTAATTTTTAATTTTATCTTGCTTTTGTTATCAGAACATTTTAAGGAAAAAAAAAATATTTTTTATTTTATGTATTACAAATAATATTGAATCAAAATTTTTATTTGATTATTTATCCTAATCAAAAAATTGGTTTGGATAGTGAAATGAGATGAGATGGGATGAGATGGTTTTAGATAAGTTGAATAAAATATAGTTAGAATATTATTTTTTAATATCATTATTGATTTTAAATAATAAAAATTAAAAAAAATGTGGAGTGTGGAGTGTTAAGAGGTTGTAAAGATTTATTCTAATAAATATATAGTCTAGAAAGTTTCTCTCTCATTCTCCTTCTTCTTTTCTCTTTTTTTTAATTAAAATTCTATCATGTGATATTTGACAATTAAACATTTTAGGTGTTAGATCTCCTTATTGAGGGAGGGTTTATCACACCCGTATAAGAGGGTGTTAAGATATAATTTAAATAACTTTATATATATTTTTTTTTCATTTGCTTAGACTTTTAAGATACCTAGCTATTTAACTAGGTATTTATTAAATAAAAAAAAGACCCTCTCTCTCTCTCTCTCTCTCCAAAATCTTGATCTCACACCGCTAAACTCTCGTCGGAGGGGAGACTCTCCTCTTCTACCACCACACACGCAGCACAACTAGACTCCCCACTTCTGGATCCTTCGAACACTAGTCCCCAGGCTTCGTCCACACTAAAGCGCGTAGCATAGATGCCAACTCTGTATCTCTAAAACACCGACAACGACCCAAACTGTCCGATTCTAACTATCCGACTATGTTACCGCTTTCTCTAATTGAGAATCTAGGATAAAAGGACGTGAAGACCTTCATCAACGACTTCGGATCAGATGGTTGCAGTATTGCTTTCATGGATGCAGATCACAACTGCATTCGACAAATCCACCAGTTGGATTTTAAAACTGCTATTGCAACGATCCTCTAGGTTTGAGTCCAATTTATTGGTCCCATCCCAGTTTTTATTTTATTTCCTACTGTATGCACTGCAATTTTTGTAAAGGGTTTTTGTTAGGGTCCACCGACCTCCTCTTGTATTCTCTTTTTTAATTCAATGCAAGTTTGAGGAAAAAAAAAATAGTATTTATTAAATCTTTTTATTAGAATAATAATCAAATCAAGAATATTATTTATATATTAAATAAATAAATAATATTATTTCTAATAGTCCGTACTTTTTTCTCGGTAAACAACCATTTAATTATTAATAATTCTACATTTTACCTCTTTAAAATAAAATAAAGAGAAATTAAAAAGGGATGAGAAAATAAATATAAAATTCTTTTTTTGCCTTGCTTTCTTTATCAGACCAGGAAATTTAGAAGAAAAAAAAAATTGCTGGGCACATTTTGAGAGTATTGGCATTGGCTTTATTTTTAAAATTTGATGAAAAATATATGTTTTCCATAAATCTAAAATCTTCCTATCCATAATCTCACATTGGATTAACTATTGGATTTATCAAAATAATAATATAATATTATTTTTTTAATAATAATATTTTTAATTTTTTTTTTTATATTTTACAATTACACTAACTATATATATATTAATAATTTAATTTGATATTTAAATTATTGTTTCCTAACTATTTTTTTTTCTCAACCTAATTACCCACATCATACTTTTGTGGCCTCATCATTTATCACTTGTTTACTATAATTATTGCTTGCCAGATTCAATGACTCTCATTCCATCACTATATGCCAAGTACTTGTTTACCTGTATTGGTACTTGCACACGAAAAATAAAAGGACGGTTGTGGGATTAAACCGGAATAAAGAATTACATTTTGTTGGTGAACAGTAGCACTTCAAATATGAGAGAAAAAAGTATTTTACTGTAGCTCAAAGTTTCTAATTTATCTTTTGGCTAATTAGATGCAGCTATGTTTAGAAAAAATAAACTATATTTTACATTTGACTAGACTTTTAATGAAGTTAATGCCAATGGTCTTTTAGTTAGTACTTTCTGGTAGGAAAGTAATACAAATATAACTTTTTTAATAATTATATTCTAAATGATTGTTATTTTTATAACATTTTACGACTTAATGTAAAATTGACCTCTATTAATTAAAATAGAGTGATAAAAATAATTATATATCTATCATTACTCCAAAAGATATCTCATCTATTATTATTTGTAAATTAATTTTTTTCTTATATGTATGATTATCTAAAAGAATTTTATAGAGGTAAGCTTTGTGGTCTCCCTTGGTTTTAAAGAAAATAATTTTTTTGCTTTACTTTTCACGGCAACACATCTATGGCAGCATGGTAAACACCGACCAACTTGTATATATGTTTTGTTTTTTAGTAATGCTAGAGAGAAGCCACTTTAGTAGTACACACTTTGTACTCACTGCGTATCTGCTTCTAGTTGATTGTTCTCAACACTCACTTGGAGAGATGTGTGGTCTAGATGATGCCACATCACGTGTGCAAAATGAATGCTCTCAATAGTAGTTTCTATCTATATTTATTCTTTATTTTTATCGTATGTGGACAAGAAAAACTTTATTGTCAAGCTGGTGTATATAATATATACATAATAAAGTATTTACATGATATAATTTGATTTAAAATATAAATCTTAAATTTTGAATATTACAAATAATCAAATCTTATTATTCTGTGTTTAGATGTTGAATTAAGTTGAGTCGAGATGATAAAATATTGTTAGAATATTATTTTTTAATATTATTATTATTTTAAAATTTGAAAAAGTTGAATTGTTTATTATATTTTGTGTTGGAATTTGAAAAAGTTGTAATAATGAGTTGAGATAAGTTTATGAACTAAACGAAGCTAAGTGATATGAATTACGTGTTCTATACACTAGCTTGAGAATAGAATAACTCCATAAACAAACCTGAACTTGTCTATTAGCAATGTTCAGTTATTTATTTAATTTTCATTTACAAAACTTAGATAATTCATTTTTTTTTATTTCTCACAAAATAGCCACATGCATTAAATATTAGTACACAACGTATATGACTATTTGCAAATGTAAATAAAGCCGCCGAAAAAGAATTTGTAGCAAAAGGGCATATGAATTTTCAAATTGAATCTTCGAAGAAGCAAACATATAAAAACTTTGGTTTTAAGAAAATAAAAATAGCAACAATCTCATTTAGTTTACTTCTTTTTTTCACTCATGTATAACAAACATCAAATGAAATTTTATTTTTTATTTTAGATTTAAGTATCTAATTATAAAATAATTTAAAATATATCACATCAATTAGTTTGATTAAAAATAATAAGATTTTGAATTATTCTAAAAAGGAAACAAACATATAATAAACTAAATTAATTTATGAGAAGTATATAATTTTTTAATAAATGAACACCTGATAATTTTGTAAGTTATACATTTAAAAAAACATATACTTATCACATGCTTAATAAATACTTGTCATATTTATAGATGAATTAAAAAATAATTCTTCTATTTATAAGATTCAAAAATTAAAATTTTGTTTTTTAAATCAAATCCTGTCAGAGACAGATGATTTGAAAATAATAATAAATAATAACAAAATATTTGTAAATAGTATCAAACAAAACAAAACAAAACAAAACAAAATAACGATGATAAATTAATAATGTTGTCATTTTAAAATAAAATAAAAATAAATAAATAAGATTTCCCCCAAAGTCCAGACAAGTATCACAACAAAGTAGCTTACAGCATGGCCGGCCTAGGGAGGCAGCTAGCGGTGCCCCAGCATTCACATCTCTTTCACTATAATTTTTTTCTAGAAAAATTTAGTTACAAAGTCTAGATGATGTATTCACCCTATTATTATTGACTATATGAGAGCTTGTTTTCACATAGGAGTTTATTACAAAGGAGTTTATTTTCATAATTTTTTTTTTAATTCATTTTATCTAATTATTATAATTTTCTTAAATTCTTACGTAAAGTAAAATAAATAATTTAATTTTTTTTTTAAATCTTACAATAAAATAATATTAAATATATATATATTCTAATAATATTTTATTTAATTTTAATTTTAATGTCATTTAATCTATTTTATGAAAAAAAAAAGGGCGACAGAAATCTGGCATACAGAGGAATGGCTACACGCCACCATGCGAGGTCTTAAATATACTTTTAGCCTAAAAGTAGATTTTTTATTGCTAAAGAAATTAATGCAATCAAAATAAACGTAGTATCTATATTCTATGAAAAGATATTTTATTAGAAAATTTTATTAAATAGTCAATTCATTAAACTATTTAATGATGGGATAGATTGCCGATATGATCTATTGAAAAGATCTCCCAACAAAACTTGATTAATTGGGGTATAAATATTGGAAAAATCTTATTGCAATTAAGTTTGTACACTAATTCGTGCACCAATATTAATATGTAATATATATGTTTAACGAAACGATGTGAATTAAAGATAAAAATAATTTTTATGATATAGGAGATTTTCTTCTTTTCTCAAAAAAAAATTTTTCATTTTTTTTTAAATAAAAAAAATCATTGGTATACGATGTGGTGCACGAACTCGCTTGTATTTAGCAAAACTCATAAATATTTAGTTAGGACTTTTGAATCTTGAAAAATAAAACGAAGGATTTACTTTCCAAATATTTTCTTATAATTTTATATTTTTACTTTCCAAGAAAGTTTGTCAAATTGTACATCGTTTCTCTCTCAAGATGGTACTGAGATTACATTAGGTCCTTCTTCTATCTAGATCATTTCACCATCACTATTTAAACTTAGAGCTACTTTACTAACATATATGCCGCTATATTACCCTCTCTAGGAGCATAAACCACCTTCCAATCTGTTCTCCTATTTGGATAAAACTTGATATCTTCTATAATGTGTCCAAACCAGGACAAATCTTCATCATCTCCATTTACAACATTAACAATTGTTAAGGCATCTCCTTCTAAAATTACATTCCTTATGTCTAAATCATTGCATACCTCTATCGCCTTCCATAGAGTATAACTTTCTGCTAGTGCAGTGAAACATACTTCTTTTGGACACTTACAATGACTAATACCTCCCCACCTTCATCTCTGACTATGATGCCAATCTCCATCCTCTTGGTTCTTAGCTCTAAGGCTGTATCTCAGTTCACCTTCACAAATTAACTAGGTGGTTTATTCAAATTCTTTACCAATCTCCCAATCATTGGTGTATTTTGAGGCCCTTTCTTCATTACATTTGCTGACTGGAACTCTTCCATGCTTATCCTTGCCAATTCTACCACCTTACTTGGACTCTGGAATACTTCTTCAAAAATAAATCCATTCCTTCTTAACCATATCCTACGCATGGTTGTGGCAATCCACTCCAACCCAGCCTTGCTTAACCTGCACATCAAATTCTCCCATAGCTCCATGAGGTTTTCTTCAACATTGGCCCATTTCTGTATTGGACTGTGCTCCTCTACCCACACATCACTTGCAGCTGAACAATTCCACAATACATGAATTACTATTTCCTCCTTGTTTAAACATTTTTATATGCCAGCAAGAATTATCCACAATTTTCTTTTGAAAAGATTTTCCTTGTAGGGAAGATATTGTTTCCTGCTTTCCACAAGAACATTTTAACCACCCTAGGAACATTCATCCCCCAAATGAGCTTGCATCTTGCATCTTCCATCTTCTCTTTCTCCCTTAGCTCTCCTTCTTTTATTCATATCCACATGGTAATGACTCATTACAGTGAATAACTCATCCTTTGTAAAGCTCTAAATTAATTTATCCCTTGACCCCAACCTATTGATTGGTATATTGCATATTAAGTCAGCTTCTTCATGCACAAACAGTTCTTTTACTCTATCTTCTTTCCATTCTCTAGACTGATTGTTGATGAGATCACATACCTTTAATTCCCCATTTGCATCTTTACTAGGTGACTGCACATAGAAGAATGTAGGTGTGGAATCCACCTGTCTCCCCCCATATTTTGATTTTATCTCCATTTCCCACCCTCCACCAGATTCCCTCTTTAGGTAGTCCTGTCCCTTCTCATACACTTCTCCATATCAAAGATTCTTCCCTAACTTTGTAACGCCCCGTATTTTAGTGTATTTTTACTGAAGGATTATTTTTATTTATTCAAAAATTTATTCTCTTATTTTAAAATTGTTAGATTTTTAGTGGGTTTATTTTATGATTTTTTAATTTTGTGAAAATTATATTTTGAAGTGCTTTCTTATTATTAATTATTGTCATACGTTTAAAATCTCTTTATTCTAAATTAATTACTGTGGGATTTAATTATTTTAATTTCACTTTACCGTTACGTTTAAATTATTTTATTTAACTTGTGGTTTTGAAATCATTTCCGTTGGATCATTTTTGTGACCCAAGATATGAGGATATGAGGATTGAACCTCATTTCTTTTCCTCCATTTTTTCTACCTTCTCCTTTTCTTTTCTTTTTTCTTTCTTTTCTTTTTCCTTATTTCTCCATTCGGCCTCTCTTCCCGCGCGACCCAGCTCCCCCTCCCTCTCTCCGTTCGTTTGTTCCATCACCACCCAGCACCTCCGTGAGCCGGCAGTGACCGTCACCGCCCAGCCCGTTAGCCTCCCTAGCCGCCGGCGACCTCACCCCACCAACCTCAACTCCATTCGCGTCGCCATTAGCCACCACGAGCCTCTCCAAGCCGCGGCACTCTTTCCGCCGCTGCGCCGCCTTCGCATCACCATTGGCCACCATCTTCTTACCACTTCATCCTTGACCTCTTAGCAACCCATTGGACCCAACCCCAGCTCTGATCCGTCACCGGTGAAGCACAACCAACCCCATTTCCATTTTGGGCTTTTTGGTCTTCTACCGCCGCCCACGCCGCCACCCACGGCCAACCTTCACCACCACTAGCTTCACCGACATCCCTAGGCCCTACCCTATCATTCTTGGGTCTTCGTTTGTCTCCGTTGAAAAGTGGGTATTTGAGACCCACGACCACAGTGCATTTAGTGCATTTTGCACTGTTACATTGCTCATACGTCACTTCTTGCAGCTTCGTGATCCTTCGGAAATTGCTATATAGCGCTGTAAGTATTTCTCCAAAAAACTTTCGTGATTTAAATGTATTTTTGCACTAACTCATTTCATTATATTTGGTTAAGCATGCCGGACTGAGTCCGAGGAGTATGGGGGTCGGATGGATTGGTGATTTGAGTTGTTTGTGAAATTGATTGGGTTGGTAATTGTTGGTTTGGATATGGTGTTGTTCATGTACATTGCATTTTGCACGCATGATCATGTTTGTAAAGGAAACTGAGTTTTTCGTGTATTGCATTCATGTTCATGTGTTTATTGAAAACTGGGTTTTCATGTGAAATTATTTATTGGGTGCGTGTGTATCACGACCCCAAGCCGAGATGGGGCATTATCTCGGTGGAGCTCCTCTGGTCACTCGGGAGCGTAATATACTGAGTGACGTCCCCTGGATTGTCGCCGGGCGACAATGGGATCGGACGAGATGGTCTCGTGCCGACTCCGTGGTCCTTCTACTGGCGGGGACTAAAGGATGTCTGGCCACGTACGCACTGGGCGCGGAACTGGACATCGCTCGTTGCGTAGTGGATGCTTGGCCACGAACGCGCTGGGCGCGGAACTGAGCATCGCTACGAAGCCAGGAAGTGCGGATGGTCCCTAGGGGAGACCATGGTGTATATGGTAATAATGGATTAATTGGCTATTTTCTGAGAAAATAGTGTGTGTTGGATTTTGTGTAAATCATTTTCTGAGAAAAATGTTTTACGGATATTTTGGGCCAAATGAGATTTTGGCGTGTGTTGGAAAATAATCATTTTCCAGGAAAATGATGTTTTGAGGAAAAATGCATATTTCATCATATGCATGCATGTTGGTTGCATTAATGCATTTTCATTACGTGGTTATTTGGGTTATACTTACATGCGGTACCATTTTGTAGTAACGCAGATTTTGATGCAGATGAGGAGGATGAGGGCGAGCCTGAGGAGACGGCTCCGCCCGAGTGATCTGGGATCACTTGTTAGTTATTTTATTTTACTGTATTGTATTTTAATTTTGGATGACTGTATAACTGTTTTTAAACCTTTACTGATGTTTAGATTGTATTTAAATTCTGGTACTTAGTTGACTAATCCGCTGCGTTGTTTTGTACACCGTTGCATGTACACACACTCTTGGCATTATCGTTGGGATGCGTGACCGTGTTGTCATCATCCCGACGTCACGATTCTCGCGTTCTAGTACGTGGGAGTCGGGGCATCACAAACTTGGCCTCAAGTATGAGAGATTGCTTAAAATATTTATCTTTGTAAACTTGTGCAGCAATCGAGCTAGGATTTTTCAGGATCCTCCACCCTTGTTTTGCAAGGAAGGCTAAGTTTTGAAACTCTCAAACTCTCTAAATCCCAACCCTCCTTTTGTTTTCTGTACTCCTATCCTTTTCCAACTTCTCCGTTGTATTTTCTTCTCTCCTTCTTTGTTTACCCACCAAGATCTGGAAAAATTTGAGTTTAGTTCCTTACAAATCATCCTTGGAAAGTTTAAAAACACTTATAGTATAAGTGGAAATTTCTTACTTTTATGAGGATCTCTTTCCCAGCTTGAGATTGGAACTTGTTCTTCTAGTTACTTATCTTTTGCCATATTCTTTCCTTAAATACACCTAAAAGTATTATACTTTGATTTTCCTACCATAGCTGGCAACCCCAAGTACTTCTTATAACTACCACAAACTTTTATCCAGTTTACACTTAAAATGCATCTCTTTTTAGCTTCTAAAATGTTTGAGCTAAAAGAGATGGAGGTTTTATCTTTATTGAGGACCTGGCCTGAAGCTCTTTCATAAATGTTTAGAATAGACTACAATCTATCCCATTCATCCCTTGTTGCTCTCCCAAATAACACATGATCATCAGCAAACAACAAGTGGTTTATTCTAATTCCACCCCTTGCCATTGACACTCCTCTAGTCACTCCCCTTCTATCAGCATTATTTAGCAGTGTATCGAGGCCCTCTACACAAAATAGAAATAGATAAGGGGATAGTGGGTCTCCTTGTCTTAGACCCCTTGAGGTTGCAAAGCTTTCATTTGGTTTACCATTAATCAACACCTCATTATCAAAGCAATCCACTTATCATTGAAACCCATCTTCTTCATGACAACTCTCAAAAAATCTCATTCTAAACGATCATAGGCTTTGGATATGTCTAGCTTTAAAGTCATGCTCCTAGTTCTTCCCCTCTATCTAGTCTTCATTGTGAGGAGTACTTCATAAGCTACCATTATGTTGTCTGAAATGAGCCTCTTGGGGATGAAAGCACTCTGATTTAAGGATATTATGACATCTAGCACACTTTTAAGTCTGTTAGCAATTACTTTTGAAACAATCTTATACAATACATTACATAAGCTTATTGGATGAAAATCACTAACATATACAGGAGGTTTTACTTTTGGGATCAACACAATGTAAGTATAATTCAGAGAGCAAGGTAAGATATCACCATTTAAAATGCTCAGGGATGCTTGGCATACTTCCTCTCCAATGGTGCTCCAATGATTTTGGTAAAAGCACGCCCCATAGCCATCTGGACCTGGTGATTTCAGTGG
The DNA here is from genome assembly GCA_961763995.1 of Juglans cinerea. Classification (NCBI taxonomy): domain Eukaryota; kingdom Viridiplantae; phylum Streptophyta; class Magnoliopsida; order Fagales; family Juglandaceae; genus Juglans; species Juglans cinerea. The sequence continues at coordinate 17,966,569 of CAUIVZ010000005.1, forward strand.
AACCATCTGTTTTAAAGCTACTTCGACTTCTGATCTTGTGAAGGGCTTTGAGATGCTTTCATTCATTTCTACAGTGACTTTACACTCCATATTCCTCAAGCACCTTTCAATTTCAATTGTTGATGGCTCTGTTGTGGCAAAAAGATCTTTAAAATAAGCCTTAAAAGCTTCATTTATCTCCTCTGGCTTATTAAAAACTCTGCTGTTGAAATCACTAATCAGTTGTATGTTGTTTTTCCTTCTCCTCTGATTAGCACAAGCATAGAAATACTTGTACCGATTCTTCTTTGTCCTCTATCTCCACTTTAAATTTTCCTTCTCCAATAGTATTCCGAACTCCCTTTGGATTCTTCTAATCTCCTCAATGTTGTGGCTCCCTTCCTCTATTTGTAACCTTTGAAGGCTTGCTATTTTGTCTTTGATTTCCTTCTCCTTATCCTTCTCAAACTCCCTACTCCACTTGGTTAAAGCCCCACTACATCGACTGAGTAGGTCTTGCACTTTTGAGACTGGATCCAGCAACATTGAACATTTATTCCATTCTTCCTCTATTATTTTCTCAAACCCAACCTCAATTGCCCACCCTACTTCATATTTAAAACCTTTCTTCCCATACCAAATTCCTTTTTTGGACTTCCACATGGATAAAACAATGGGTCTGTGGTCTGAACTTCTGGCTGTCAGGACCTCCAAACTTCTTTCTCTGTAAATGTCAGACTAGAATGTGTTAGCCATTGACACGTCTAAATGTTCCTTTGTGAAAGTTTCATCACCATGTTTATTGCTCTAGGTGAATCTATCTTCCCTCCATCCAATTTCATTCAGACCACTCTTCTCCACCACTTCTCTAAAATTCGACATTAAACATTCCTTTCTAGACTCCTTTTCTTCATTTGTAACTATTTCATTAAAATCACCTAGAACACACCATCCATGAGGAATGACAGGTTTGAAAGAGTATAAAAAATCCCAGACTTCTCTCCTTTTGTTGACATATGGTTGTCCGTAGAAGCATGTTAACAACCATATGCTTTTTAACACTTCATAAAAAATTCATACATTAATATGTCTCTGTAAATAGTTGATAAGTTCCACCTGCATCTCCACTTTCCAAAAGAGTGCTAAACCATCCCCCTCCCAATTGGATCCACCACAAAATAATTTTCAAACCCCATCTTCCTCTTTAAAGCCTTATACTTCTTAGATTTAAGTTTAGTCTCCATGACAAAAGCTAAATTGTTTCTCTTTTCCTTTGCTATGGAGCAAAGGTCTTGAAATTTCCGGAAATTCTCAAGCCCTCACCAGTTTCAGTTTAGTATTTTTATTGTTATTGGCAAGGCTGATTTATAGCCACCGCCAAATCCTTTGCCAGATTGTCCACATCTGTCCTGCTGCCTGTTTTAGCTTTTCTCATCTTGCTCTTATGTAATTCATTTTTGTCTTCTTCAATTAAACTTCTAAAATTTATTTTTTAAATTAAATTATACTATATAAGTACTTTATTATGTGTGTTTTACATACTGGTTTGAGAATATAACTTTTCCTAGAAAAAATAAATAAAGAGAAAGAAGTGGAAAGTGCTCATTTAAAAGTTGTATAGTTCATAGAAATTACGAAGTCAAATTTCAAGGACATGCTTCTTTTTGATAAATGACTTTTGAGTAGTACCAAAACATAATTCCTTTGAAATAACGAAATATTCTTCAATTTGGAAAAAAATCACTCAAAGTTTTTGTTTAGATTGAAGGTTTCAAATAGGAGAGAAATAAACATATAAAGCGGACCCTACAACATTAATTGCTCATTTACTATTATCCAAAATATTTATTTGAGCTTCATTAAATCTTGTAAGACTCACTATATATATATATATATATATATATATATATATTTATCTCTCTCACTTGAAACTTTCAAATTTAAGGGAACTGTTATGGACGTGTTTCACTGTTACCACCTTACAATCACCTGCAACCAAAGTGTAGAGAGCACGAGGGTTCGAGGGAATGCCTCTAATACCTAAGTCAGTAATTTAACAATAATAATAATAATAATTCGATCCCTTTACTTACCTGGATTTTTCCTTTATATAGAGCTCCATGAGTTATCTTTGTTTCCTCATTGGATAGTGGTTATCCTTTATTTGAATTCAAATTTAGAGATGATGATTCATCTCTTAGCAAATTTGAATAATAACCTCCTTTATCTTTTGTCATCGACTCGATAGCTATCCCATCGGCATTGGCTTATCCTGTCGTTATTGGCCATGGGCTAGGCTGGACCTCTCAGTCATAATATGGGCTTTAGTCGTTTGATAAGGGCTTAGGTCCATCTTAGGGGCTAACCGGTCGGGATGTCCACTCCAATTATCCCACGAAGTGTCATTGCGCATGGCGTGATGGGACTTGATTACTAGGTGCCGTTTCTTTCTTCGAGGCATGTCAGTACGTCGCTTCGTTTCCTTTACTCGGGCACGTCAACCGTCACTTCATTTCAACTCCTATTTATTACCCATTTTTCCTCTTCTTTTGGTCTTCTGTCACGTTTCTTGCCTTCCTCTTCTTTTCTTGAGTTATTGCATTTCTCTTCTCTGGGTTCTTGCCTCTTGTGTTTCTTGTGATTTCCTTCAACCTTCCATGGCTTCCTCTTCTTCCAAGGGTAAGGCAGTGGCTCCGGACTCTTCTCCACCCCGCGACTCCCCTCCCCGAATTGTTGTTGCTCTGCCGACTTCCATTTTTGTGGATTCTCGCTGGTCCTTCGTCTTCACTTCGCGTGAGTTGGAGAATGCCCCGAATAACTTCAACATCCCTGATTCCGTTGAGTTGAAAGCTCCAGCTCCCAACCAGAAATCTATCGATGCCAAAGGTATGGCTGTCTCTGTTGCCCTTTATCTTGCTATGTTTACCATGGGGCTTTGATTGATTGCCTTTTGTGCACCCCATTCGCGACGTGTTAGACGTTTTAGGGCTTGCTCTGGCTCAGTTGGTGCCCAATGCTTGGAGAATCTTGATGGTCTACTGTAACGCCCGTCCTTGTGGTGAGACTTTTTATAAAAGATTTTAGAAATGACGACGGGAATTACCATTCTATTTAAAATTTTTTACTTCCATACCCAGGGTGCAAGATTCTATGTTTATAAAATAAAAAGTGTTTTGAGAATAAAAGAGGTTTACAACGGAAAACATCAATTTTAACAATAAAAAGGCCTCTTGTACAATTAAAACCCATGCCTAGACTTCCGTGCTCTTCTCTATGGGTCGTGTCCGTCCTGACGCGTACTTCATTGAGTTCCTGTGGGGGGAGGGGCAAGCATAAAAACTAAAATGAGTCGATGACTCGTAAGCATTACTTCATACAGTTAAAATATAACAACATAGGTTTTAGAAAGGACGATGGGAATTACCATTCTATTTAAAAATTTTTACTTCTATACCCAGGGTGCAAGATTCTATATTTATAAAATAAAAAGTGTTTTGAGAATAAAAGAGGTTTGTAACGGAAAACATCAATTTTAACAATAAAAAGGCCTCTTGTACAATTAAAACCCATGCCTAGACTTCCGTGCTCTTCTCCATGGGTCGTGTCCGTCCTGACGCGTACTTCATTAAGTTCTTGTGGGGGGAGGGACATGCATAAAAACTAAAATGAGTCAATGACTCGTAAGCATTACTTCATACATTTAAAATATAACAACATAGGTTTTTATTCATGCATTCATCATTCATATATACTATACGTGCATACTTACGTGCGTTCATTTGAAAATTGAAAACGTCACTGGACGGGGTTTTTCTTTAAAATGATTTCTTTTCGTAAAACGTTTCTCCCATCAGTGCCTTCATTTATTCAAGAGTTTTTGCTTTCATGCATTCATGCATTCTTTCTTATCACTTTCATAGGCCAGTGCACACTGTTACGCCCCGCGTGCTAGGGTTAGCGGCCTTATGGCCAATGGATTTGCCCGGGGCTGCGTGCTAGGGTGTAGCACTGGGTGCAATACCAGTACTACTGCCCGGTATTGCAATCTGCCCATTCATTCATTGGGTACCCCTTTTCATTCATTCATGTGGCCGTTACGTATTTTCATACATTTCATGCTTTCATTCTTTTCTTATCTTTCATTTAACTGTCATTTCATGAGAAAACATTCATTTTCATGAGAAAACATCGCTTCATAAGAAAAACATCGTTTGGGGCGCGAGCCCGAAAATAGTATTTCATGCCATGCGTTTTCATGGAAAATACATACAATAGATACGGCGTATACTCATCCATTCACATGCGTATAATTAATACTTTGGGTACGTAAGCAGGGGCTGCCAAGGAGGAGCCGTACGTACTTATACATTTGAACACTTAACATTTTCTTTCGTGTCGTTTCATAAAGCGTCTTAAAGAGAAAGCGTTTCGTTTTCATTTTCTTGTATTTAAGAAAAACTCTAGAAGAGTATGAACGCAACATTTACCTGGACTCCATGCTACTTTCATATCATGCAATCCATTCATGCACATGTCAGATGGCAACCTACATGCATACACATACCTTAGCGTCATTCTCTATCTAATGCATAAGCAACTTAAACTTAGAAGACATAAGCTACACTTCACTTGAAACAATCTCCTTCTATCCTTTACTATGCTAAGACCTTCGGGGACCCATTACGGTCACTATCTCTTTCAATCTTAACGTTCTACTTCGAGTGCTTACTCTCTAAGGCGAACCCATGATTTACCTTAGAATTAAGACACTAAGACTTCTGTCTCATTCTTCTCATTAATCACGTTCCGACGCATGACTCAGACTGACTAAGTCATGTATCCCATCCTTAGACAGTACACCCGCCACTATCTTCATGCACCTTAGCCCATACTAATCCTCATTCCCATCCATACAAGTCACACGGCTCTGAGCCAACTCTGAGGCTTAAGCACAGTGCATCTATGCTCAGGACGGATTACCCATTACATATGGTGAATCCGTCCGGCACATGTGTCTAACCAGATTACACATGCACCTTACCCCTTTATCACCTAAGATCAACATATAACATGTTGATCACCTGCTCGTAGGGACAAGGACCATACTCTGATACCAACCTTCTCTTAACTCGGCTAGTATGATTCTTCATGCTACCCGTCCCTTTTGACAGTTCATCCCAACACTTAACGCGATAAGACTCCGTTCACAACTACGCCTTATGTCAAGTCATATAGCTCGAGACTACTCTCAAGTTACACCGTGACCTTGTCGCGTCACCTAACATCCTGCTACGTCAACTCCTAACGCATCGTGAGTACGGTTCCTCACGTACTCCCGTCACATCGTGACATCTTGTCACGTTCCCATTACGCCATTCATACACTAACACTTCACCCATCGCAAGCACGACTGTCAATAGTCATGTCACTTTGTGATATTCCCCAGTCATACTTCCGCTGCACACTCTTACACTTGTTCCGCTACTTCACCCATACTCCCAATCATAAGTCCAACACGGTGACATTTGTCACCTCAGACTATAGCCTACACCATGACCACTTCGGGACACTGTTCCACAATTCCCGACACTACTCACCATGCCCTACGCCCATCAACCACACAATCATCCTTATTTCTGCGACACGCCACACGGTGTATCGCCTCATCTCATGGAGTACACTCCATGCATACTCCCTTCTCACATGCTACGCCCCATCACCACTATGGCATACATGTCATATGGTGCATCAATCCACCACATGGAGTACATTCTGCATGTACTCCCCTCATACACACCACGCCACATCACCATTATGGCATACCCGCCATATGGAGTACATTCCACGTGTACTCCCTTCACACACGCTACGCCACATAGAGTACAATCAACGTGTACTCTTCCCATTCCACACACGCCATGCCACCATTACAACATATACTCCACAACCACACAACACAACACAATCCACAACACTTCACAGTACACCTTCCAACTATGCCCAACACTTCATATACACATCACAACACAACGAACTACACAAATACCAACAACACAGTCCACAACCTAGTCAACTAATTAACATCTAACATAAATACGAGGGATAGAGGGTTATACCATCGACATGATAACCCGTGCATTGCTAGCTGACTCACCGTTGAAGACGTTGGAAGGAACGTACGGGGCGGCTGTACCGCATACGGTGACTATTTGGGTGTTTGGATAGCTAGGTGTGGTATTGGAAGGGCTCGTGGTGGTCTTGTGATGGTGGCAAGGAGCGTAACAAGTCGGATCTAGCCATGTACAGTGGCGGTCAACAACGTTCAGTGGTTGTCTATCACGTGCAGTGGCTACCCACCACATAAAGTGGTGGTGTGAACCTAGGGTTCGGCTAAGGGAGGTCAAAGGATGCTGTTCGTGGAGCTGAGGAGGCTTGGTGGTGGTGGTACAGAGGTCCACGGTGGTGGAGGGAGGAATGGCCGTGTGAGAGGGGGGAGAAGCCCGTGAGAGAGAGTGTGCATACATGGGTGGCAGATCGGGGCTATGGGCGGTTGGGATGGGTCGGTGGTGGCTGGAGGAGGCTGGAGATGGTGGTCACACGCCGTGGGTGGCTGCGTATGGTGGTGGAGGGTGAGAAACCCGTGCGTGAGGGAGAGGAAAGGCCCGTGCGGTGGAGGGAGGCTATGGGCCTCGGGTTAGGTGGATGAGGAAGGGGGAGACCAGGAGGAGCTCATGGTGGTGTCCAATGGCCAAGGTGGCCGCTCACGGCGGTGCTAGGACTGTGCACAATGAACCCGTGCATGGAGGAGGCCACAAACGTGCATGAGAGGAAGGTGGCCGTGAGGTGGAGGCTGAGCTCACTAGAGGGTGATGGCCGGCGGGAGGGGAAGCTGCCGTGGAGGTGGTGGCGCCATTGGGCGGCGCACGGCGGTGCAGTGAGCACCACCATTCGGGTTATGCACTACCGAGAGAGAGGAAGCGAAAGCGTGAGAGAGGGAAACCGGTGTGGGGAGGCTCGCCGAAGGGAGGAGGTGTCGGTGGAAGGGGCGGTGAGGCCAGGCAGCGCACGACGCCTTGGCAGTGGAGCAGTTTAGGCATGGGGGCTGCGTACAACGTACGTTGGGGAGAGGGAAGAGAGAGAGAAAGGGAAAAGTGAGGAAGAAAGAGAGGGGGTCTGGGTATTTAACCCAGTTCCTTCGTCTTGGGATCTACGCAAAGATCTAACGACGGATCTCAAACACTGATTTAAAATGCATAAAACATTAACTTAATCAAAAGCACTTAAGAAATTAAGGTAGAATATTATTTAAACTAACTTTAGTTTATAAAATAATATTCCTTCATCATTAATAAAATGATGAAGTCTTATTTAACATATTTAAGAGAATAAAACCATTAAATTAATTAAAAGTTTCAACATAATTTAAATATCATAATATCTAAAATAATTGAAATCATTTTAATAATGATATTAAATTGATTTCCGACAATTATAATATTTTTGGAGCTCTTCAAGAATATTATAATTGTCGTATTTAATATCAATCTTAATTCAATAATACTGGAAATACTCCTTATAAATATTTTCAGCATATTTAAAATACTGGGTGTGCCCTAGAAGTCACAAGATATCTTTGAAAACACGCCATCGAGGTTCAACACGCATGACGAGGCTCACAGTCGCTAGATAGAAGGGGCAGACAATCACATAATTTTTGCCCTCAGAGTTTGCTTACGTCAGAAGGAAGGAACGTACGTCAGAAATAAGGAACGTACGTAAGAAAGAAGGAGCGTACATAAGAAGGAAGAAACTTACGTAAGAAGGAAGGAGCGGAGTGTTACACCTACTGCATTTTGTGGCGGCGGGTCCTGGAACTTGTGAGCAATGAATAACCAGACCTAACATCCGCGAGTTTTTGTCCTTTCATGGGTTTAGGTGTCTGGAGGGGAATCTCTGCAGTTTTAGAGCTCGTCGGGCCTTGGTTGATTTAGAGCATAAGTACTTTCATGTGAAGGAATGGACCAACAAAATTTTCCTTATTGCTGGCTCTGGCTGGGAATTTCCAGCCCCTACTCAAGAATTTTCTATTAAGGCATATTGGTATGCTGTCCCCGATGGGGATGACTACGAAGTGATTATTTCCTCTCGTGAGAAGGCCCGTGTTAGTCTAGTGGAGTCCTGGGCTCAAGCTCACCCCAAACTGTGACTCTCACCTCGTTTAGATGAGTTTATTTCATACAAAGGTGGTTCTTTACTTCCCTCGACGGCGGGCGAAGGTACAAAATTGGTTCCTCCTCTTAAAAACCAGAGTGGGGCATCACTTCCAGCCATCGGTAATGCCAAGTTAAGTTTTTCTCAGTAGTTGCCGAGTAAAACTGCCTCCCAGAAATGTGGGAGTACCAAGTTGGCTACTTCTCATTAGAAACTGAGTGTTATGGCCGCCTCTATGGATGCACTACCTCTTTCTTTGGATGACGTCATGTGCAGGCCGAGGAAGATCTCGATAGTATACTCGTCGCAGAGGCGGCCGCCGAAGTTGCTGCACAGACCCCAACGACCCCGACTGATGAATCCCAGCAGCAATGTGATGATACTCCAGTGGAAGAGGATATTCTTATTTTGAATCCCATCCTTTTTACAGCGCCCCTTCCACTTCTGCGAGCTTCTCGTCCTTTGAAGCTTCTACGCCTCTCCTGACCTTGCCCCATCCAATCATTTTTGTGCCTTCTGAGGCTCCTTCGGATCTACCTCGATTGAAGGGGTGAAAATGGGAGTGTTCAAGAGTTAGTTGCAGCGCCTAGTTCCCCCTTTGCCTTAACGACTTCGGGTGGGGTTACTCTGGATTTGCCTTTTTCCAGCCCTCTCCCACGCCAATGGTAGTAGGGTTTCGATTCCTTCGCCGCCTTTTAGTGTTTCTCCTTGAGGAAATGGCGAAGCATCTTTGACAACTCCTGAGGAGAATCTCGGGATTGATCAGGCTGTACCCCGCCAGGATGAAGCTGGTGATATGGGGAAGGCCAAAAATTGCTCGGGCCCTCCAGCTGAACCATCTGTTTGTTGTCCTTTGTTTATCGCCATTGAAGCCGCCTTTCCCCAAGGGGATTTTGTTAATGTTTCCAAGCCGGCTATCAACCCTATAGATTCCTCTAGCTCCCACCCGATAGCTTCCCCGACCTCCCTACATACTCACCGAGCAGAGGTCATCAATGCCTTTGTTCAACATCTAATGTTTTTGCGCCGGTATTTTACGTTCTCCTTAATGCTTTGGTCAATAATTCTAAAGAACATATCTTTAATCCTCTCTCTCTCTCTTCTTTTTTTTAGGGGGTTGATCGCCTTGCTGCTGACTTGGCAGACAATTGGATACACTTGGATGGTGAGAAGAACCAATTGGCCGACGAGTTGGCTCAATTTGAGGCTCGCTCACATTCATCTGATGACGATTTGGTTACCCTTCGAACCCAAGTTGCTTCACTCCAGGAGGAGTTGGTGATTTTTGTTACGGATGCTGACCACAACTGTCAGGAGGTGGTAGCAATCGGGAAAGAACGGGATGACCTTGCTACTTGCCTAAATGAAGCAGAGGGAGTTGTGCGGGAGAGGGACATCTTAGTTGTCCAGACAAAGGCTTTTAAGAAAGAATGAGATGAGTTGGCTATTCAGGTGGAGCGTGCCTTGAAAGAGCGGGATGGCTTTGCTGCCAACTTTGGTCGTGCGAAACTAGAAATCGAAGGATTAGCCAAGTCTAAATCCGAATATGCCTCGCTTAGCCTCTCTTGGAGACGAGAAAAGCGAGCTACTTATAAAGCTGGGGGCGGCTAAAGGGATGAAAATTGAAACTGAGAAAAACTTGGTTGAGGTGAAGGGCCTTCTTAAAGATAGCGATCGTCAATACTTTCAACTTGACGAAGTTGTTAAATCTGCCAAGAAAACAATATCTATCCTGGAACGTCAATTGGTTGAGATGAGATCTGCCTTGGAAGATTCTCAAAACGACCTTAATAGGGTCCTTCCCCAGTTGGCTGTTGCCCCAAAGATTCGATTACGAGCCTAGGGTATAGGTTTTAAATAGGGGGTAAAATAGCTCTGTGAGCTTCTTCTTGGGGAACCCACAACGAACTTGCACACCTTGCAATTGAAGTCTATTCAGGCTAGTGTGGTTGCCCTTCATTTATGTGATTCCCTTGGTCAAGCCGAGATGCCTGACGCTTTTCGGCGCCCATCCTAACGCCTGTTTAACTCGGAGTTTTCTCATTCCCCTCGGGATTCACCATTGATTTTGTCTTTTTTTTTTAAGCTTTGTAAATGACTGAACTTTGAAAGCCGTTTTTTTTATTTGACTTTTGTAAGCTGTTTTCGAGGCCTTTGAACTTTGTTTGTTGGTTGTGAAGTATTCATTGCTGCTTTTGCATCATCAACTCATGTTATTCATAGCTTATGTATTAGCTTTATGTTGTTCAAAATTTTGAGCGTTACGTCGCCTATCGGTAGGAGATTCTCTTGACCTCCTTTAACCCTTTAGGGCTAGTGGGAGAGTTCCTGGAGCATGTCGCCTTTTTGTGAGAAGGTGTTAATAGGAAGTTTCCTCGTCTGTTTTCACCTTTAAGTTTTTAGGCTTGTGGGAGAGTTCCTCGACCACGTCGCCTTTTGGCGCGAATGTGTTAACGGGAGGTTTTCTCAATGGTTTTAACCTTTAGGTATTTAGGCTCGTGGGAGAGTTCCTCGACTACGTCACCTTTTTGGCTCGAAGGTGTTAATGAGAGGTTTTCTCGACTGTTTTAACCTTTAAGTTTTTAGGCTCGTGGGAGAGTTCCTCGACCACGTCATCTTTTGGCGCGAAGGTGTTAACGGGAGGTTTCCTTGACCGTTTTCACCTTTGGGTTTTTAGGCTCGTGGGAGAGTTTCTCATCCACGTCGCCTTCTGGCATGAAGGTGTTAACGGAAGGTTTCCTCGACCGTTTTAACCTTTAGGTTTTTAGGCTCTTGGGAGAGTTCCTCAACCACGTCGGCTTTTTAGCGCAAAAGTGTTAACAAGAGGTTTCCTTGACCGTTTTAACCTTTAGGTTTTTAGGCTTGTGGGAAAGTTTCTCAACCACGTCACCTTCTGGCGTGAAGGTGTTAACGGGAGGTTTCCTCAACAGTTTTGACCTTTAAGTTTTTAGGCTCGTGGGAGAGTTCCTCGACCACGTCGCCTTTTGACTCGAAGGTGTTAATAGGACGTTTTCTCGACCGTTTAAACCTTTAGTTTTTTAGGCTCGTGGGAGAGTTCATCTACTACGTCACCTTTTTGGCACGAAGGTGTTAACAGGAGGTTTTCTCGACCGTTTTAACCTTTAAGTTTTTAGGCTCGTGGGAGAGTTCCTCGACCATGTCGTCTTCTGGCGCGAAGGTGTTAACAGGAGGTTTTCTCAACCGTTTTAATCTTTAGGCTTTTAGGCTCATGGGAGAGTTCCTCGACTACGTCACCTTTTTAGCGCGAAGGTGTTAACCGGAGGTTTTCTCGACCGTTTTAACCTTTAAGTTTTTAGGCTCGTGGGAGAGTTCCTCGACCATGTCGTCTTCTGGCGCGAAGGTGTTAGCTGGAGGTTTCCTTGACCATTTTCACCTTTGGGTTTTTAGGCTCGTGGTAGAGTTTCTCGACCACGTCGCCTTCTGGCACGAAGGTGTTAACGGAAGATTTCCTCAATCGTTTTAACCTTTAGGTTTTTAGGCTCTTGGGAGAGTTCCTCGACCACGTCAGCTTTTTGGCGCAAAAGTGTTAACGAGAGGTTTCCTCGACCGTTTTAACCTTTAGGTTTTTGGGCTTGTGGGAGAGTTTCTCGACCACGTTAGCTTCTGGCGTGAAGGTGTTAACGGGAGGTTTCCTCGACAGTTTTAACCTTTAAGTTTTTAGACTCGTGGGAGGGTTCCTCGACCACATCTTCTTTTGGCTCGAAGGTGTTAACGGGACGTTTTCTCGACTGTTTTAACCTCTAAGTTTTTAGGCTCATGTGAGAGTTCTTTGACCAAGTCGCCTTCTGGCGAGAAGGTGTTAACGGGAGATTTTCTCGACCGTTTTAACCTTTAAGTTGTTAAGCTCGTGGGAGAGTTACTTGACCACGTTGCCTTTTCCTTTTTCTTTTTTCTTCAAGTCTTGGTTATTTATTGAAAAGTCAAAAGGAAGAAAACAAAAGAAAAGGTGGACGAAACGTGCCGGCATTTATTGAAAATGATATTCATATGTAAATCAAGAAACGAAATAAAAGAAAACTACATATATTTCCTTTAAACATAGTACTTTCGTAGGTGCTTTACGTTCCATGGGTGAGGTAGCTAGCGTCCTGCGGCATCCTTGATGTGGTAAGCTCCCGGTCTGTGGCTTGCCATTACAATGTAAGGTCCTTCCCACCGAGGGCCTAATTTTCCTTTTTCCTTCTTCTCCTGAGGTTATGCCGGTTCCCTTTAGCATTAAGTTGTCTGCTTTGAATGATCTGGACCTCACTCGTTTGTTGAAGTATTGCTCTACTTTCCTCTTAGCAGCTGCAACTCTGACTTTTGCATCTGCCCTTATCTCCCCTAATAGGTCTAGGCTTTCTTCTAACCATGCTACGTTTGCTTCTGGATCAAAATTTCTTCTTCTGTAGCTTGGCAACCCGACCTGTACTAGTGCCATCGCCTCACTCCCATAGGCTAGGGTGAAAGGTGTTTGGCCTGTTGAGGTTTTTACTGTCGTTCTGTAAACCCACAAAATTTTCAGGAGCTCGTCAGCCCATAGCTCCTTTCTGTCGCCTATCTTCTTTTTCAGTATTCTCATGATGGTTTTATTAGTTGCGTCCACCTGTCCGTTTGCTTGGGATGGCTTGGGGAAGAGTACTTGACCTTGATTCCTAGTTCTGCACACCATTGACGATAATGTTCGGAATCGAATTGTCTTCCGTTATCAGAAATGATACATTGAGGTATCCCAAACCTGCATACCACTACCTTTCATAGGAATTTTGTCACACTTTGAGTAGTTATTGTAGCCATCGCCTCAACTTCTGCCCACTTTGTATAGTAGTCGATGACTACGATAATGAATTTGGTTCCTCCTTTGAGAAGCCCCGCCTGTAAAGTACTCCGTCGACTATGGTAAACCTGGTCGCCCTGCTTTTTAACTTTCTCGCCTCTTCCCGAGATGGGGGAAGTTCACCTGTCTCCAAATACTTTTTTATATCATTGGCCCATCCTGGCGTATTCTCCCTGATGTGCAAACTTTCCTCTCCAACCACTGGTCTAGCCATCGCTTGTAAATCAACCTTCCATGGTTTCTTCTTGCTTTACTGAGGTCGTGTGCACCAATCGGTCAGCCTTGAAATTATCTCCACAAGGTATCTTCTCGATTTGAAAGTATTTGAGACCTTTGCTTTGTTCCTGAACTTGGTGAAGGTATTTTATTAGCTTGGATCCCCTCGCCAAATATTCCCCTGTGATTTGCCCAACTACCACTTGTGAATCGGCTTTCATCTCGACTTCTTTGCCTCCTAATACCCTCGTGATCGCCAAACCGGCGAGTACTGCTTCATACTCAGCTTCATTGTTTGTCACTTTGAGCTCCAATTGTACTGCATGGTATGACTCTTTCTCCTCACTTGTTACTATGTACACCCCGACTCCTCGAGCAGGCTCACCCATCTACATACATTTGCCATGGTTTCTTCTCAGGTGGTTTGTGGACTTCTTCTTTGAAATTCAAAAATTCTGCTACAAAATCAGCTAGTATCTGCCCTTTCACAATGCTTTTTGGTATGTAACTGATGTCGTACTCACTTAGTTCAATTGACCATCTAACCAACCAACCTGAGGTGTCTGATTTCTGCAACACCTTTTGTAGAGGCGACGAAGTGATTACCTTTATTAGATGGGCTTGGAAATAAGGCCGTAATCGTATTGCTGCTACTACTACAACGAAGGTGACCAACTCAACCTTTGGATACCTGACCTCTACTCCTCTCAACGCCCTGCTTACGTAATATACCTACTTTTGCTCCTTCCCTTCCTCTTGTACTAACGCAGTAGATACTACGTCTGGAGTTACTGCTAATACAATGACAATGGCTCTCCTGGCTTGATGTGACTGAGCAATGGTGGCTTAACTAGATACTCTTTTAACTGAGTAAATACTTCTTCACACTTGGCATCCCACTCTTGTGCTTTCTTAAGCACCTAAAAGAAATGAAGACATTTAGAGTTGCAATCTTGCATGCTAGTTTTTGTACTTCGTTCAAGTTCGTGGGCAACTTCATCTCTATTATTGTTCTGAGTTTATCGGGATTTGCTTCGATTCCTCTCTAACACTATAAAATCGAGGAATTTTCCCGACTGCACTCCGAATACGAATTTCGTTGGGTTGAGCTTCATTTGGTACTAACGCAAAACCTGAAAAGCCTCCGGTCTTTTATGTGTTGGTCAAACTCCCTGCTTTTTACTAGTAGATCATCGACGTACACCTCCATGCTTCTTCCGATTTGATTTTTAAACATTTTGTTTACAACCTCTAATAGATTGCCTCAACGTTCTTCAAGCCGAAAGGCATCACCTTATAGCAATATAGTCCTCGGTCAGTTATAAAAGTGGTTTTCTCTTGATCAGCCTTCTTCATCCTGATTTGATTGTATTTCGAGTAAGCATCGATAAAGCTTAACATTTTATGCCCCGTTGTTACGTCCACTATCAGATCTATCCTTGGTAATTGGAAACTGTCTTTTGGGCAAGACTTGTTGAGGTTGGTAAAATCGACACACATTCGCCACTTCCCGATGGATTTTTTTACCAACACCACGTTAGACAACCACTCTGTATAATGTGCTTCTTTGATGAATCCAGTTGCTAATAACCGATCCACCTTCTCTGCGATTGCTTTGTACTTTTCGGTACTAAAGTTTCTCTTATTTTGTTTTACTGGGTGTAGCTTTGGGTCTATGTTCAGCTCATGTTAGATGACTTCCTCGCCCATCCCTGGCATATTTTTATGACTCCATGCGAATACGTTTTTATGGTCTAGAAGGAAGTCTATCAATTGATGTATCTCTTCTTGTGCCAATTTTGTCCCGATCTTCACATGGCTTTTAGGATAATTCTGCTCAAGGGTGACTAGCTCTAGAGGTTCATCTGGCTCCCCATACTTCAGGGTTTCTTCATCTCTAAAAACTCAGTCATCGTTGTGGCAACATAAGGGTCTGTGCCTACAGATATTGGCAATGTAATGGACCTCATTGGTTGCACTACATCTCCAGTGAACCTTTTTAAAGTGGTTGGTGCTGGTTTCAACTGTTCTTCGCCGATTCTCATTTTGTTGAAAGCATCCCAAAACAAAATATCCGCCAAACTTCCATTTTCAATCAATATCCTCCTGGTGGTAAAATTTGCCACCAACATTATTACCACCAAAGCATCATCATGGGGATATACAACCCCTCAGCAATCTTCCTCGTCAAAAGATATTGTGGGGGATACTTGTTCTCGGAGTTGTTTGATGGGCCTCTCTATGTTGTAGACTTCTTCATATCGCCCATCTTGCATAGGCCTTTCTTCTTGAGGAAGTTGGACCACCTCCTGCATATCCATCGGCGATAGTGTGTATCTCGCCTAGAGGTGGGTTTTCCCGGTTTTCATCTGCTCTTGTTCTTCGGTCCCTAGGTTCATTTGACCTCCTCTCCCTTTTTGGTGATTCCCGTCGCCTGGGGCTCTTACTTCTTCGCCTTTTGTGCTTATTCTTTTGTTCGTTTCTTCCCCCGTGGAGGGGTGATGTTCTGGGCGATCAACCGTTCCAACTTGTTTTCATTTCCTCTACTTTTCATTTCAAGTTGTAGCAGTCCTCGGTTTTGAGTCCTCGGTTTTGTGTCCTCTTGTTTTGTGATAAGTGCAGTACTTCTCAGTTTGCCGTTCATTCTTGATTAGTTCTTCTTCTTTTGTTTTTTTTGAATAGTGTACATAACCTCCACTATGCCTTCTTATATTGCCATATCGCCTTGACTCCTATTGGTCCCTTTTATTCTTTTGACCTCCATCTCGGTCTTTCCTCTGTCCTCATTTTTGTTCATGTTCACTCATTCTTTCTAGTTGGGTGGTTAAGGTGATCAAGGTGTCTTCTGCATTAACAAAATCGTCAGTCATATCCATGAACTCTCGTAAGGTGGAAGGGGTTTTTGGGGCCAGCTCGGCCATAAAAGGGCTCCTTGGCCAAACACCTGCCAATAGTGTTGCTAGCATAATTTTCTCGTCTTTGTCATCGGTCGTCATCTTTTCTTTATTGGAGCGTGTTAAATACGCTTTCAAACTTTCATCTTCCCGTTGTGACAGTCAACAAGTATGCGGCGGGTCTTCTACGCTTTCTACTCGCCATGAATTGGGTTAAGAACTGTCGGCCCAATTCTTCGAAACTCTCTATGGAGTTTGGTTACAGTGCACCAAACCATCCTCTCGCCTACCCTTTAGAGTCAAAGGGAAATCTCTACAAGCAATTTCCTCCGGGAAACCGTGAAGCGTCATATGAGCTTTGAAAGTCTCAAGGTGCTCCACGGGATCTTTCGAGCCATCGTATAGGTCCACTGATGGGACTTTAAATTTCGCAAGCAAAGGCATCGTCAGGATTTCTGTAGAAAACGATAGATTTGTGCTGGACAACAACTGATCGACCGAAGAAGACGTTCCTATCTTTTTGGCCATCTCCTCATATTTTTCCATCAAGCTACGTACGTCGTGGTGCAATTTCTTCGCTTCCTCGTTCTCTTGATGGTCTTTTCCCGCACTATATGCCTCCATCTCTACCCTGTCGGCCAGACTGGGTGTTGCATCCTCGTCTGACGGCCCATTTCGTGACTTAAGAGTCTCATTTTCCTTACGCAAGGAATCCACCTTCGTGGTAAGCTTCTTTATCATTTCTTCCATGTCCGCAATCTTCTCCTCCATGTTTTGTGAAGTTTCTCCCTGATCTTTAGTTGCCTGAGACCGAGTAGTGATGAGCATGTGAAAAACATGCAAAAGTGTGAGACTTAACAATTCCCATAGACGGCGCCAACTGTTATGGACGTGTTTCACCGCCAATGCCTCACGGTCACTTGCAACCAAAGTGTAGAGAGTAGGGCTGTACAGAAAATCGCAAAACTGGCCGAGACCGACTCAGACCGACAACCGGAGCTCGGAACCGGCAGGGAACCGGTCGGCTGTCGGTGATAAATCATCAAAACCGGCGTCGGCCGGATCGGTCGCGGTTTGAACCAACCAAAAATTGAAAAACCGGCCGACGCCGTATATATATATATATATATATATATATATATATATATATTTAAATATATTCATTTATTAAACGACGTCGTTTTCATCTTAAAGTTAGAAAAAAAAATAAAGGGAACGGCGCCGTTTCAACTAGGGCATATTGTCCCCGAGCTGGCCCGAGGACCCAGGTCCATTTCTTTCCGCCTCCCTCTCTCATTCCTTCATTTCCAATTTTCCAGAACTTTCCACCATCTTCGACACTCGACAGTTCGACATTTCGGCAATCGATTATAGGCCCTACTTCAGAGTTCAGTGACTCAGTCCGTGAGTCCGTGACGCCGCGTCGCCGTCCACGACTCCAGCCACTCACGGCTCACCGACGCCCAGCGGTCCACCGTCCAGCAGCGGCGAGACTTCCTCCGGCAAACCATAGGGAACCCGAGAGCCTCCACTCCATTGTTGTTTTTAGGTATGATTTCGAGATTTATTTATTTATTTATAAGTATTTTGTGAGATTTTATTTAGAATCCAAGGACCAATTTTTGGATTAGAGTTTTTGTTTTCTGATTTGGTATTTCAATCTAGGGTTAGGGATTGTGTTTGCTTTGTTTGAGATGATTGAAATAGTGAATATCATTTTGATGAAGAATTTTGATTGATTTTCGTCGGCAGTGTGCATTGCCATTCACGGATTGGATGTAATTTTGTTGAAAAAAAAATAATTTCTGATGTTTATTGAAAGTAAAATTTATGATGTGTTTATGTTATAAATAATTTGTGATGTTTATTGAAAGTAAAATAATTTGTGAGATTTATGAGCGATCTAAAATGTAGATTAGAATCTTAGATTTGTGATGTTTGCCACGTTGCAAACTAGTTGCTGTGTAATTAACAATTGTGGTGATTTTTTGTTCTTTCTTGTTTTTACATGTTAGATGGATTCTTCGTCAAGTCCAATTGATCTTGATTCGAACTTCCAAATACCAAAACCCCCGACTTCAAGTGCCCCTAATAGTAGTAATTGTCCACTTCCTAAGAAACGGAAGGGGAAGGATCCGTCAATTGCTTGGGATCATTTTACAAAAGTTGAGGGTTGTTCCGTAGATGATCCTAAGGCCAAGTGCAATTATTGTGGCAAGATATACGCTTGCCACTCGAAGAGGAACGGAACTTCAACTAAGCAAAACCATCTACCTTCATGTCCCAAAAATCCTCATAAGCGTGGACTTTAGATAAATACCAAACAACATTGGCAGGTGAGGTATCCTCGGAAGGGTTTGGAGAGAGTGATAATTCTTTAAGAAATCTTGTAACTCATAAATATAGTGAGGAGGCTGTGAGGATGGCGCTTGCGGAGATGGTAATTCTCGATGAATTACCATTTAGAATTGTTGAAGGGCAAGGATTTAAGAAGATGGTTTGGTTGCTTGAACCTAGATTTAAAGTGCCATGTCGAGTGACAGTTGCAAGAGATTGTAAGAAACTATTTGCATCTGAAAAAGCCAAACTTAAAAAGTTATTCAAAGATGGGGGAATGAGGATTTCATTAACTACCGATACGTGGACATCGGTACAAAATCTTAATTATATGTGTCTAACTACCCATTTCATTGATAGTGATTGGAAATTACAGAAGAAAATTATAAATTTTTGTTTAATCCCTAATCATCGAGGGGATACCATTGGAAAATATGTTGAATCGTGCCTCCTTCATTGGGGCATTGATAAGATATTTACTGTTACTGTTGATAATGCTAGCTCAAATGATACTGCAATTGCATATTTGAGACATTTTTTGACGGAGAATATGTTGGAAGGGAAGTATATGCACATGAGATGTTGTGCTCATATTCTAAATCTTGTCGTGAATGAGGGTCTTAAGGAGTGTGATGATGCCATTACAATGGTTAGAAATGTGGTTAGATATGTGCACTCCTCCCCTGCAAGATTAGACAAGTTTAAGAGATGTGCAGAAAAGGAAAAAACTGATTGTAAAAAAATGTTGTGCCTTGATGTACAAACCCGATGGAATTCAACTTACATGATGTTGGAGGCTGCTGAGAAATTTGAAAAGGTTTTTAGGCGAATGGAGAGTGAGGACTACAATTTTCTTTCTTACTTTAAGGATGGAAACATTGGGCCTCCTAGAGCTGACGAGTGGGAGACAGTGCGGGTTTTTGTGAAATTTTTTAAGATGTTTTATGATGCCACTTGTCGATTTTCTGGTTCTTTACATGTCACGGCAAACATAAGTTTTTTGGAGATTTGTAGGCTCCAAAAAGAGTTGGTTAGACTGTGTGAGAGTCAGAATACTTGTTTGATGAGCATGGCCATAAGCATGAGAATGAAATTTGATAAGTATTGGGGTTCATTGGATAGACTGAATTTGTTGTTGTTGATTGCAGTTCTCCTTGATCCACGTAGTAAGTTGGAGCTTCTTACTTTTCACTTGAAAAAAATTTATGATCACAATTGGGTTGAAGATTTATTGTCGAGGGTGAGACAATTATTATCAAACATGTATGAGGAGTATAATGCTACGTTCGGTTCTTCCTCGAGTAGCAGAGAACATGTTTCCCCTCCGTCATCTGCACCTCCAGATGATGTTGAAGACAATCTTGAGTCACAACTTTTTTATGAGTGGTTGCAAGTATCGACTGCCTCTGGATCTACATCTACCAAAACAGAGATTGATCGGTATTTATCAAATGGTTGTGAGGCATTCAGTAAATCTTTTGATTTGTTGAATTGGTGGAAAGTGAATGAGCCTAACTATCCTATACTTGTGAGAATTGCACGAGACGTGTTAGCCATGCCTGTTTCCACGGTTGCATCAGAGTCCGCATTTAGTACGGGAGGTCAGGTACTTGATCCTTTTCGGAGTTCCTTGGCTCCAAGAACTGTTGAGGCACTTATTTGTACTCAGAATTGGTTGCGACATCCGTCAACGCCAATTGATATTCGAGACTCCATGGATAATGTTGAGAGCTTTGTAGTAGAATCTGGTAATGTGTTTTTAACTTTTTCTCATTCAATTCCATATTCATTTATTTTTATTATTTAATTTAATTTGTTTTCATTATCCTAATTTATTAATATTGATAATTTGATTATTTGGTGTTTTCTTATAGAGTTAGGAGCATCATACATCACAACTATTGATGATTGAAGAGTCGAAGACTGCAGACTGAAGAATGAAGATTTTTTGGGTTTTATTAAAAAACAATTGTTATTTGTTGCTTAAGACAATTTAATTTTGTTTGTAATGTTTATTAAACATTTAGTGAAGTTTTTTTTATTTATCTAGTAATTAATAATTTAGTATATAAGATAATAAGACTATAAAATATAAGTAGTATATATGTAGTAGTTAATAGTTATTAGTTACTAATAATATATGCATGGCATGATTAAAATTAAAAAGAAATTGATTAAATTAATTAATTTTAAAAATTCTGCAAAAAAAAGTCTTTGTAGTAGATGATTTTGAATAACAAAATGAGCTCAAAAAGAGGTTGAATTGGGTCTTAAAATGGTCCAAACTGTGCCAAAACCGGCCCAAACACAGTGGCCCAAACCCGACAAATCGACCGTGAACCGGCCGGTAACCGAACCGGTCGGTTTTCATACCCTGATTCGGTCGGTTTCGGCCGGTTTTGAGACTCTAATAAAACCGACCGGTCGGTCTCGGTTTGGGCCCAAAACCGAACCGACCGGTCGGTTTTTCAGCCCTAGTAGAGAGCACAGGGGTCCGATGGAACGCCTCCGATGCCTAAGTCAGTAATTTGAGAATAACAATAATAATAACAATAATTCAATCCATTTACTTACCTGGGTTTTTCCTTTATATAGAACTCCATGAGTTATCTTTATTCTCTCATTGGATAGTGGTTATCCTTTATTTGAATTCAAATTTAGAGATAATGATTCATCTCTTAGTATATTTAGATAATAACATCATTTATTTTTTGCCATCGACTAGATAGCTATCCCGTTGGTATTGGCTTATCCAGTCGTTATTCGCCATGGGTTAGGCTGGATCTCTCGATTATGATATGAGCTTTAGTCGTCTGATAAGGGCCGAGGTCTATCTTAGGTACTAACTGGTCGGGATTCCTCTCCAGGAACGTTACACCCTTTAATTACTATCATTTTTCTTTAAAGAAATGCTAAACAAGCTATATAATTTAGCTACAAAAATCTTACAAAGTTCATACAATTGATGGTAGATCGGTATTATAATAAATATTAATTTGACTTATCTGGAATTCTAATTTTTGGTTATGCCAAATCAATAGGTGTTGCTTAAGAAAGTTGACAAAAATAGCAAATGACCATTTTAACGTACTGTTTGGATATAGAAATATTTTCCATCTCATCTCATCTCATCTCATAATTATAACTTTTTCAAATTATTATACAGAAATGCTGAGGTAACCCTTAGCCAATTCTTCTTCATCTAAAGGACGGGGGAGGCGGAGATCTTCTTCATCCACCTCAATTTAGCCAGACCCAATGCCCCAGCTTTCTCTAATCATCACTGTTTGTATTTTTGTGGAGTTTGGGGGCCGAGACGAGTTACCCTCCTAATTTTGTACCTTGAACAACTGTTCACTGAAATTATTTGCCAATAAAGGGAAAAAGAGCATCATTGTTTATGCGTTTCTAGATTCATTTACTTTTGTTCATTTCTCCATAATTTTGTCCCTTATGTGCAAGTTATTTGAGGTTAGTAGTATTATATATACTTATAATTTTACTTATAAGACTTATTTTGTTAGTTTTCTTTTTTAAATTTAAATTTCATGATTTTCAGTATATCAATAATTGACATTATAGAAAAATAATTTTTTTAGAAGTTTTTTTAAATAGATTTAATATTTTCCATCTGAAAAGAGAATGAATTCTAAAAAAAAAGAAAAGAGATAGACAGTGTCCGTAGGACCTGCATTAGGTCCTGCACTATCTGGGGGCTCCGCACAAGTGACATTGCCCTACATTAAAAGAAAAACTCTTGCTGCAGTCACCTCGTGCAATCGCGGGACAAACGAGTCTGATGTGGACAAAATATCTCAATATAGTTTTTATAAAGAGACATACATTTATGTTAGAATTTGAATCCAAACTGTAGAATATTGCTATCAATCCTTCTGCTCACTTTCTCCAATTTATAAATAAAAAATACTAGTTAAATCGATAAAAGTGATTGATTAAATTTTTTTATTTTTTATTTTTTTCACTTATTGGTTAAGAAAGTGACTATTAATGAATTTTTATTTTTTTTTTAATTTTTTATAAGATGTTTAAAGATTAAAAAAATGATTGAAAGAAAAGGAAAAAAAAAAGTCGGAATTTCGGTCGAATTTCTGAGTTTCAGTCTAAGTAGCACGGTCCTTTGTAAATTCTTCATCACAATCATTTATTTTATTTTTCTATTGGATTTCACGAAATTATTGTCATTTTATAAATAAGTAATACTAGGTACAAGTTTCAAATGGACAAGCCTTGTACAAATTATTTGTAAAAAAATAGATCCTATTAATAAAGAATAGTTATTATTATTATTATTATTTTAATTTTTTATGCTTGTTTCTCTATAAAATAGCAAAACATTAAAGAAAATTGTGCTTTCATTTCATGTATTTTCAACGTGTTTCAGTTGGAGATGACGCATGTATGTTCCTTGGAGAAGGCCTTGAAGAAATTGATGAGGATGATGGGTTTCAATTTTTATTGGGAAATATTTAGTGCACAAAGAGAATACAAAAAATTAACTCACACGTCAGACTGTAAAACTTTTTTTTTTAATTATAAAATAGATTTGACAAACTATATCAAGAGACGTTAGCTCGTAGGATAATGATATTGGTTTTGACTAGTTAGTTTTGGTTTTTAATGGAACCACCAAGGTGAAGATTATAATTATGGGTCTTCCTCTTAAAAATGAGGGGCTATAGCAGTGTACATTTTGTACTCATTGCGTGGCTGCTTCCAGTTGATTGTTTCCAACATTCACTTGGGGAGATATGTAGTCTAGATGATACCACATCATGTATGTAAAATGGATACTCCCAATAGTAACTTCTATTTATATTTATTCTTGAAATAAAATAGGAAAACTCTAATGCGGCAGATTGGTAGGTCTGACAACGTGTAGTTGAGAGAAAGAATAGTTCTTAAACTTCATTCTTGAAAGAAGAAAAGAAGAAAAGAAAATGAAGTGTAAGTACTACGTACGTGTATCTTTGGAGCTTGCTTCAGTATTCACCAAAGTGGCATGCTTTCAATTTGCATGGTTGGTGATTGAGTGTTCAGAAGAAAACAAACATCCAAACTAAGGGCTATGAAGTTTTATTGATGGTGTGGTCAAGTGTTTAAAAAGGAAAATTGGATGAAAGCATAACGCTACATATCATCTCTTTTACTATCATCCTCTCATCATCTTATAATATAATATTAAATAAATAAAAACTATTTATTATGTTTTATTTATGAGCTTATCATTTAATGCTATATCAAGAGATGTTGAGAGAATGATAATAAAAAATAATAATAAATAATTTTTTCTCTTTTACTATCATCCTCTCATCATCTTATAATATAATATTAAATAAATAAAAACTATTTATTATGTTTTATTTATGAGCTTATCATTTAATGCTATATCAAGAGATGTTGAGAGAATGATAATAAAAAAAAATAATAAATAATTTTTTTCTTGAATGAAAAATGAAATGAAAGGTAGATAAAAAATAGAAGAATTCAACATTTTCTTGAGTAATTAAGGTCCAGTTTGGATACCCAGATGATATACAAACTATCTCATTTGGGCTGTATAGTAAGTCTCATCTGGGTATCCAAACGGCAGTGGGATATTTTTATTTCATTTCGGCGTTTTCAGCCTTCATTTGCGTTTTGAAATTAATAACCGATATAAACAATAAAAAATTAAGTGAACAGTACAAAAACTGATATAAACAGTATAAAACTGACATAAATAGTGCAAAAATTGACATAAACAGTGTAATTAACAGTACAAAACTAACATAAACAATAAAATGAACAGTACAAAAATGACATAAACAATAAAAAGTTATGTAAACAGTGCACTTTTCTTTTTTTCCATCCCATTTCGAGATCATTCTTCCTCCCTGTTCAGACCTTCCCATCTGCCGAAACCCATCATTTTAATTTTTGTGGGAATATAGAGTAATTTTGATTAATAAAATATATTTTGGAGATATAAATTTAATTATAGTATATTTTTTGATTAATTATAAATATTAATTTTTATTAATATATTCATAACTATTACTCAATAATTATAAAATGATTTTCAATCATTGGTGGGACCCACACTTTTAATAAATTCTGAAAAGTAAAAATTATTTCATTTTATCTTATTATATATCCAAGCACACATTTTTTTACAAATTATCTCATCTCATCTTAATCAAAAAATCTCACTACTATTTAAAATATCTAATCTCATCTTATCTGAATTACGTAACTAAACGAAGTCCTACTTCCTTAATTTTAAGGCCTCGTTTATTTTCGTAGATGAAATGAGATGAGTTGAGATAGAAGTTAAAAATTGAATTAAATATTGTTAGAATATATTTTTTGAATAATATTATTATTATTTTATAATTTGAAAAAGTTGAATTGTTTATTTTATTTTGTAAGAGAATTTAAAAAAATTGTAATGATGAGATAAGATAAGTGTTGATCAATTTTTCCTGTTCTTGATGCTTGAGCATGGGCGAGCTCTAATTGCAAACTCGATGCTTGTAAGATAAATTATATGTTTGCTATGTCTTAAAATGATGGTTATATTGCATTGAGAATGGTGGTGATCAAAGCGCAATTCAAAGGATAGCACAATTCATGGGCCGAACTCGGCCTTTTACCGACATGAATTTGAGTAATAGTACTTACAAGTTCCGTACAGTCATTAAAAAAAGAGTAATACTACATACAGTCGTGGAATGCACAAATACCGTGCAGTCGCTTTAAAAAAGAATGGGCTCCACTATTAAAAAATTAGTTTCTTTTCATGTGAGTCTCATATTTATTCATTTTTTTCAAAGCGACTGCACGGCGCTTGCACACTCACAATTGCAAATATCATTTCTCTTAAAAAAAAAAATAGGACACATTTCGTGTGGATTGCGAGTATGTCTTATTTTTAAAAAAATAAAAATAAAATAACTATACGTGAACACAACCTAAGATTATAAATCATTTTCCTTTATACATATATTTATGGTCAGAGACAGACAACACAAATTTAATTTCATTTTGATAATAATTATAGGAAAACAAAGAGAACTTTCAAATAAGAGAAATGATACTTACAATCGTGAGTATGCAAGTACCGTGCAGTCGCTTTGAAATAGTAAATAAATATGAGACCCACATGAAAAGAAATTAATTTTTTAATAATGGACCTTACTCTTTTTCAAAACGATTGTACGGTATTTAAACATTCCACGACTATACGTAGTATTACTCTTCAAACAATTATCATATGACTTGTTTTAGATTTTTTTCCTCCTCCCATATTTATGTGGTCACGAAGCTCCGACACTTTAAAAAAACAACAAATACATTATTTAAGACACTAAAAAAGATTAAAAACATCCAGGAATTTTGTAATCTTTCCTAGGGCAATTTTGTCTTTTCACAAACCGAGCACCAAACGATCCCATTATTTGCCCCATTGCTTTCGCCTTTCCCCTCACCTCTCTCAATATCTGTCGGAAAATGCCACGGTCGTTTTCTCATATCAATGAAAAGAGAGTTTTCACCATGAAACCTCTTTTTTGCAAAGAACATGAAATTATATTTTTAAAAATAATTAAACCATCCTATAATTTTAGATAAATAGATATAATATTAAAAAAAAGATATAATATTTACAATTTTAAGATATACAAATCTTCTACGCTCATTTTAAAAAAATTAACGATTTGTACAAGTCTCAAATAGACAAGTTCTACACAGTCATTTTATAAAATAGTGAACCTAATAATGAAAAAGTGTAAAAGAATCTATTATTTTTTAGTGAGACTCATTTTTTTTATAAGAGGTCTGCACTAAATTTGTCTATTTAGAACTTCTTACTAGCATTATTGATTTGAAAAAAATGAATAAATCTAAAATTTATATGAAAAAATTATTTTTAATAATAAATCTTATTTTTTTAAAAAAAACTTACTTATTTTAAAATTATATCTAACATTACTCGTCATGCAAGTTTTAGAACTTTAATCTTGATTACAAGTGTAAACGACATTTTAATCCTTCATGCACCCAAAACTTTTCGTTTAAACAAGAATATCCAATGACCACGGATATTCCCTTTCAACATCCTAAATATCTTTTTTATTCCATACCGACTAAATAAGATATCCCTTTATTTATTTTTTCCAGAAGCAAAACTCTATTTATTTTCTAAAATCAAACTTCTATATGGCTGCTTTTGCGAAAACAGAATTAAATTAATTATTTAAAACTAATCAACAGATAATGTTTTTAACTCTTAAAAAAATCCAAGGACATTCCCCCGTCTTTTGGATTTTAGCAACCATATGCATGTACAGTGACGAAAACAACCCCCCATGTATTCTAAGCCACCAGAAACACGAGGTCTATCGCGTCTTTTCACTCATCTCCTTCTTCCTCTCTCAATATTCTCGGGAAACAAACACTCACCACAAAGTACATACCTCCGCATCCATCGTAAACCTCTACAGACTACGGCTCTACCTCTCACTCTCTCTCGCGTAATGGCTCTCAACCTTTCTCTATCCAGTCCTCCCATTCGCTCCCATCAACCTCTCACATACTCCGCGAAGCAACCGATCGCGCTTCTCTGCTCCTCATCCACCTCCTTCTCTTCTTACTCGAAGAGCAGCTTGAAGAAGAGCAGGAGTTACCTTGGTACAGTGGTAAGATCCAGTCTAGAAACGGTTGGACCCACGGTTAAAGTGGGCCAGGTGACTGAGGTCGACAAGGACACCTTCTGGCCCCTCGTCAAGGCCGCCGGCGACAAGACCGTTGTCCTCGACATGTACACTCAATGGTGTGTATTTCTTTAGTTTATTTGTTTGGTTGTGTGGTTACAGAGAAAGCCCGAGAAAATGGGAAATGAAATTTAGAAGAGACAAGAAAGAAATTAGAGTTTTTGGAGTATTCAGTTGTTTACTTATAATGTAACTATGTTTTACTTGAGTTTCTGTTCATCCAAGGAAGATCTTCTTCTTTTATTTTTCATTTACGGTTTTTATAGTTTTTGTTTTATGCTTGGTTGCTGAAAAAGTAGGGAAGATAGAGGAAACATGAAAGAATATGAACACAGAACAATGAAAAGAAAAATTCTTGGATGTGTTTCGTTGGTTTTTGTTAGAAGGCATTTTCCTTCTACGATTTGGACGATGAATTAGGAGCGTTTAAATTTTAAATTCGTTTATGTGGGTTGGAATTTAATTCTTAGTGTATGAATTCTTAATTTTCGGAATCCGTTCCTTTGGTTTCTTATAGAAATGCGTTTGAGATTTAGTGGCTGTTCAGGTTTAGAAAGTTCAATTTTTCAGATATTTGGTCTAGATGGAGAAAAAAATTCTCGCGTGCCAAGTGCGAAGTAGATTCATTTGTTTTTTCAGAGAAATCAAAATTTTACAAAGCTTGAAAAGGATCCATCAATCAATCGGAACATTCCAGCCGTTTCCCTCCCAAACTTATTTCACGATTAATTTTGATGTAGCAGATACGTAATCTTGCTCCTTCAATGCTGCCATTGGTGGGGATGTACAAGCTTGGGTCAAGAGAAATGCGCCACCAGGGCATTTCTCTTTTTAAGTTGACATCTGTTCTTTTGTGGTCATTAGTAATTACCTTGCTCTTGGTATTTTGAATTTACTTCATGCCTCCCCAGGGCATTGTCATCTTCATAGGCTTGAACAGACTTTGGTATTGATATTCCTCCAAAGTTAATTGGACAAATAGATTGGGTTTCTTTGGGATGTGAATTGAGTGCTTGTCATGCACCCTCAGCTGGGGGACCAAGCTAATGAATCCAATTTAGCGTACAAACAGGGGACTACGAGTCTATGATCAATTTTTTTTTTATCAGTAAAACGAGTCTATGATCATTAAAAGATAGAAGCGATGGAACCGGGCCTTTAGAGGTTCAGATTTGTACTCAATCGAGGCTGATCTGAATTTCTACTCATTTGGCAATTCTTAACTTGTATATATTATAAGGATCCAAGATCCAGTGGTTTCAATGACTCGTTATAAATATGAGTCAGCAGTCCAAGTATGTAAGCTCACAACTTTTCCAAAATCATCTTCATTTTTTTCTGAACTCTAGGATTCTCGAATATGAGCTGAAATTTTAGTGTGTTTGCTTTTATTTTGATTTTGTTATGTCATTCTGTTTTATTTGTGGATTGTGTGATGCAACCAAACTTCGAGGTGTAGTGCCAAGGAAATCCTAAGGAGTGGTTTGGATTCAGAGATGAGTTGAGATGGGTTGACATGGTTTGTGAATAGTAGAATAAAAGTTTATTATATTTTGTATAAGAATTTGAGAAAGTTGTAATGATGAGATGAGATGAGATGAGTTGAGGTGGATTTTGAATGCAAACGAGGCCTTAAGTGTGATGCTTAGGAAGTACTGATGCTTTGGCTTTTTTCCTCTTTCTTCTCTATGTTGTTTTAAATTTTATAAAATTTCTACTCCAAATTCCAACCAGTAGTGGATCTTTACATCTATTATATCCCAAATTATAATGCTAAAAAGATATAATGCCAAAAATACCCTCAAACCACTCATCTACCAAATCAAATAGCTTCCAAACAACCCAAATTACCAAAATATTGTTCTTGATTTACTGCTCATAGCCAGGAACTGCGATCCTGAACCTACGTCCTCTTTTGTCTCATCTTCACATGCACCATTAGAAACCCTCTATTCTCTAATATTTTCCTGTCCTTTTGTCATCAAAATACTACCCTTAACTTTCCTAGACCCTGAAATATGCTACTGTTCAGAACCTTCTTCATTATATTTGACATCACACTTCGTCAAGCATCACTTCCAGCTTAGACCATCTCTGTTTGATATCAGTACTAATATATTTATATGACACAATAGTCCGTTGGATACAGAATTGAAAATATACTTTTATATTGGGTTTGATGTGCATAAATAAAAATCGCCATAGTTGAGATTATTTTTGAATTGTGTTTATTATTTTTGGAATCATTCTCAGGTTGGTAGGACTTTTTGTTGTTGGTGCTGTACAATGGGATTGTATATGGAATGTGATGTGATCCATTGAGACACCTAGATTTTTATTTACACTACTGCTAGAGTTATATTATAGAGTGGTTTTTTTTTTTTCATTGATTATCGAGTTTTTATGCCCACGCCGTCCACTTCTCAAACTTTATTTCTATTTGTTTCATCAATTCTGCAGGTGTGGTCCATGCAAGGTGATGGCTCCAAAGTTCCAAGAACTGTCTGAGAAGTATCTTGATGTTGTCTTTCTAAAGCTCGACTGCAACTCGGACAATAAGGTCTGTAGTCATCATGCGTTTTGCGATACCTTGGCTTAAGCTTGAGCATACACTTCATATCCACACAACTCCACTCTTTCTTATTCTTTATAATTGCTGGCAGCCATTGGCAAAGGAGCTCGGGATAAGAGTTGTTCCGACTTTCAAGATTCTGAAGGAGAGCAAGGTTGTAAAAGAAGTCACAGGGGCCAAATTTGATGATCTAGTCCTTGCAATTGATACTATTAGATCCAGCTAGAAACTCTGTTCTCTTGTTTTCCCTGTGAATGTTCATAATATATTGGACAGATTCTGCGTCAAACTAATTAATGGACTTGTATGTATCGATCATTTGTTTTTGGTTATGAAATTATACTGAAAGGAGTCTCAGTCTCGTTCTTGTTATGCAATTAGTAGAGAGAAGAAATGCAATCACATTTCTGCTAACAGAAAAGAGAATCGAACAATTTACTTTCGATCGATAATGTAAATAATAAAAAAGAAGGAATGGAAATAACAGATAAATTGGAATCGAAGTACCCATCCTGGCTATTATTTTCTGATAAAAGGAATTATTGGAGTGAATGGTTATGTTTTGAAGATATACAGAGAAGGAACAAAATTTCTGGGGTCTAGTATTGATGCTGAAAATCAATGAATGCTCTGTTTTATAGTACATATAAGAACTGTAAACAACGAAGTGTAATAGTACAATCTGATGTGTAATTGTAAAAGTTCCCCTTAGAGCATTCACATCCGATTCTCTAAATTTTTTCCTAAATTTTAGCTAAAAAGGACACTTCGTATAATTTTATCCTAAATTTTACTCATTTTTAAAAAACCTTCTACATCTCATTCCCTATCCTTTCTCTATTCTATTAAAATAATATTCTTCTATTCTTTCTTTATTACTTTTTTCTCTCACTTCCATCTACAAATTAACTACTTAATATTTTTTCTTATGTTTTGAACTATTACTATAGTGAATATTTTAAACAAAAATTTAAATTATTTTTTTACGGGTTTGATAATATTTTTAAAATTATTATTTTTATATTTTAGTACTTATTTAAGTTATTTTTAAAATTATTATTTAAAACTATAATAAATATAAGTATAAGAGAAAATGTAATTGATTAGAAGAAGAATGTATTTTATTTATTAGAATAAAATATTAATAAAAGATGATTTAGAGGATGAATATTTAGGGAACCACTGTTCATCCCCTAAACCAAAATCCTAAAATAGGGAATGGGATGGGAGGGGTTTTTTGAGATTTTCCCTAAATTATTCCCTATAATTTAGGAATAACAGTGATATGGGGATGCTCTTAAGAATACGAAAAAAACTACTATACCGCCGAATACTTATCACTCAATTTGTAGCAATAGTAAACTGCAAGCAGCATAGTAGTGCAACTCTAAGAATATCCATCTTGTTCAACAATGAGGCCCGGTTTGGATAGATAGTGCAGATAAGATGCAATATTTTAAATAATAGTAAGATTTTTTGAGTTAAAGTGAGATGAGATAGTTTGTAAAAAAATGTATGTTTGGATAGAGAGATGAGATCATATTGTTTTGACTTTTTGAGATTTGAAAAAGGTGGGGGTCTCACGGTATTTATAGAGTATCTGAATTCTTGAGATTTTGCACTATTCACGTCAGTTTGTACTGTTCATTTACTGTTTTGAACTGTTCACTATCAGTTTTACACTGTTTATTTAAGTGAATGTTTTTAAAATTTAGAGATGAATTACAATGTTTGGATAGGCAAAACTCTGGGATCGTACAACCTAGATGAGATATAGATGAGATGCTTTGGTCATCCAAACTGGGCCTTAATTAAATATAGGAGAATCTATTGGTTTAGTAAGTAAATTAGCTAATTTATTTTCAGAAGAACCACGAAAAGTGTACAAATCATCAGCTTGTATTTTTTTTTAACTTAACTTGCAGTACAATTCAATGTGCTTAGTATTCTTGGAAAAACTGGGTTAGTTGCAATGCGGAGGGTAGCTTGATTGTCCCAAAAAAGTAAAGCAGCTTGTAAATGATCTTGGTGCAAGCCACCAAGTAGAGAAATGATCCATGTAATCTCACAGACTGCAGTAGCCATAAAGCGATATTCTGCTTTAACAGAAAGAATGAGCAGCTATGTTGTTTCCGACTTTCAAGAAATGAGGGAATCACCAACAAATACACAATAGCCCGAGATTGAGTGACTAGAATCCGAGCAATTAGTCCAATCCGAATCAGCAAAACCCTTGACATGTAGAGATGAGTTTGCTTGAAAAAAATGCCTTGAATAGGAGCCTTCTTAATGTATAGAAGGATTCTTTGAAGTGTGTTGCACGGGGAGGATCATCTCAAAATTGGCTAAGATGATAGACAACAAATGTAATGTTAGGTCGTGTATGAGTAAGATAAAGTAATCTACCAATGAGTCTTCTTGTATGATGATGGATCTGACAATAGGTCACCATCAGTTTTAAATACTCTCAGCTAGGAGTGTACAATAAAGTTGCATGGCCGACCAGAGCAGAAGTTTTTAAAATAACTGAGTTGATAAGAAACGGGGTAGAAATCGAAATAATTCCTGCTATATTTCAAAATTTATTGGGCCGATCTAATCCGATACTCGAAATATGTGTTAAACGACATCGTTAAATTTGATTACGCTAAAAAAAATGGAAGTAGGTTACGTTGGAAATGCCGATTTTTTCAAAACAATATTCAGGTTGAAAATTTGGCCAAACCTTTTCGATTTGAAAATATTTATTTTGACCCGAAATAAATTCGGGTTAGGTAGGGTGAACAGTCTTTCTTTTAGCTGAGCATCCATGGAAAAGTTGGTAGGTTTAGCACCAAGTAACCCAACTTCTGAAAGAAGTTCCAATGCATATTTTCCTTGGCATAAGGAAATTCCTTTCTTAGAATGTTCCACTTCCATGCCCAAGTCTTTCAATTTAAAATGACGAGGCAAGAGTTGAGTGCTTCAACAACCTTTGCATCATTATATACTAATAAAACAATAAAAGAAGAACCTTCTTTTTATGCGAACAAGGAATAATTAGACTTGGATTGCTAAAAACCCTTGCCAAGAAGAGTAGAAGTAAATTTAGAATTCCATTGTCTAGAAGTTTGCTTTAATCCATGTAAGGATTTTTGCAATTTACATACTCTATTGTCCCATTTTTTGAGATAACCAGGAGGTGAAGTCATATATACTTCTTCATCCAAATCCATGCTTTAATCAATTCAAAAAAGTATTATTAACATCTAGTTGAGTGAGATGCCAACCATGCATAGCAGCAAGTGTTAACACACATCTAACAATTGTCATTATCGCAACTGGAGAAAAAGTTTCAAAGTAACCTGGGCCTTCTTGTTGTGTATAACCCTTGGCAACTAATCTTGCATTGTACCTCTCAATTGAACCATTAAACCATGAATATTATATTTCACTTTATAAACCCACTTGCATCTTATTAGGTGTTTTGCCATGTGGAAGGTAGGTAAGGGACCAAATATGATTTTCTTTTATGGCATTAAGTTCAATAGTAATAGCATCTCACCAATGAGGATGCTTGCCTGATTGATTAGAAGTAGATGATGTGGTGGAAAGTGAGAAGTATCATGTAAAGAGGGTATAGAAGAAAATGGTAAAGAGAATTAGGAGTAGATGATGTAGTTGAAGTAGAAGGCAAATGTTTAGACATGGAAAAATAAATAACCAGGTTTAAAAGAGGATTTCCCGTGACTCAAATTTGTAAGGAAACACAAATTTATAAAAGACAACATCTCTAGAGATAAATACTACTTTAGATTCTAGTTTGTTTTTGTAGATTAGATGAGATGAGTTGAGATTAAAGTTAAAAGTTGAATAAAATATTGTTAGAATATATTTTTTTAATATTATTTTTGTTTTGGGATTTAAAAAAGTTGAATTGTTTATTTTATTTTGTATGAAAATTTGAAAAAATTATAATGATTAGATGAGATGAGATGAGATGAGTTGAGAGGGGTTGTGAAAACAAACGAGGCCACATGTAATAACTTGTAGCCTTTGACCCCAAATGAATAGCCAATAAAAATGCATTTTTTGGCTTGAGCATGAAATTTTGATCTATTTTGGCTTAAAGTGGAGTTAAAACACAAAAATCCAAATACTCTTAAGTGGTCATACTATGGAGGAGAATTGTGTAGTAGTTCATGAGGTGTTTTGTTTTTTAGAAGTGGGGAAGGTATTCTGTTGATGAGATGTGTAGTAGTAAGTATACAACTTCCCCAATAATACAAGGGAATGTTAGATTGAAATTTCAAAGACCTAGCAACATTGAAGAGATTGTATGATTTTGTTCAACAATGGAATTTTGTTGAGGTGTGTCTACACAAATTTTGTGGTGGATAATGCCTTTTAAAGAAAAAAATATGTTAGGAAAAATTCCGGACCATTATCAGTTCTAATGACTTGCATTTGGGTTTTAAAGTGAGTCTCGACCATATTGTAGAAAGATATAATAAGCTATTTAACTTCATATTTAGATTACATTAAGTAAATCCAAGTAGACCTAGAGTAATCACCCATAATAGTCAAGAAATATCTAAAACGAGAATGAGTAGAAACATGAAATCGACCTCAAATGTCACAATGTATTAGTTGAAAATAAGTTGTAGATACATGGGTACTTTGATGAAATAGTACAAAGATTTACATGTGTATTTGACAAAGAAACATCTAATTTTATTTGTGAGATAGGAGACATTCTAGATAATGAAGGATCCATGAGTAAGACCTGCCCTCCAATGCGGGAAAAAGTCTCAGTAATGCCCAGAACAGTCAGTAGGTGTTGATACTTAAAGAAATTCGAGAAGCACCTTAAGAACAGCTTGGAACTGGACTATGACAATGTAATTCTTTTGATAAAGCCTTCACTCATGTAGAATAGGTTCTCATAGAGGGATCTTGGACCAAAGATGAAAGTTCATTTTCCAGCTCAGAAATTCTTGGACCAGTATCATGAAGGAAACAACCGATCAGATCTTGCCATACCTCCCTTGTTGTAGTGGTGCACATAATGCTTGTAGCGATTTCTTTGCATACTAAATTGATGAGCCATGAAATAATCATGCTATTGCAATGTTCCTGGGCAGTATACGAAGGATTTGACTCTAGGGATTGTGAGATTGTACCATTGCCAATCTTGTTCTTGGCAATAGTGCCACTTGTATCGCCCGACCCCATGTATGAAAGTTATTAGCTGTGAGAATCTGTGTAATGAGAATGGAACCCAGTGATTCACCATTTTGTAGAAAACAAGGACTAGTAGAATCTTCTACTGTTGATGCAATTTCTAAGTATGCCTGCGGCTTGCCCTATCAACCTTCAACTAGAAAGGAGACCTCGAGAAACCCAATAGGGGATGCCTTCGATGCTTAAGTCAATGAGGACGAAGATGTTTGGAAATTATTTTCATTTCATCTCATCCCATCTCATTTCCTTCCAAATATCACTCAAACACAAACACTT
The DNA here is from genome assembly GCA_961763995.1 of Juglans cinerea. Lineage (NCBI taxonomy): Eukaryota > Viridiplantae > Streptophyta > Magnoliopsida > Fagales > Juglandaceae > Juglans > Juglans cinerea. The sequence continues at coordinate 18,001,885 of CAUIVZ010000005.1, forward strand.
TTAAATTAATCATTACAACTTTTTCAAACTAATTATGACAACTTTTTCAAATTTTCAAACAAAAAATAAAAAAAATTCAACTTTTTCAAATTTTAAAACTAAAATAATATTAAAAAATATTCTAACAATATTTTAACTTTATAATATTTTTATTCAATTTTTTCTTTCTTCTTTCCCAAAACCCAATAAATACTTAACTCAAACTATCTCACTATTATTTACAAATCATTTTATTACTATTCACAAAATTCTCATCTCATATCATTCTCCAAGCATCCCAAATAGCTCTTTCAATGACCAATGACCAATGACCAATGACCAATGAATCTATGAATCAATAGTACATACCTTATAGGTTATTTATAAGGGTTGAGGTAGTCCACTATAGCAGAACCTCTCCTTGAGCATGACTCTCTTTGCCCTGTTTGGTATGTTACCTTTTAGAGCACGATTCGGCCGTTGGTAACTCCCATTTAGAGTGGATATCTCAGTTGTACTTATTTCGACAGGTTTGTATCTCGTAGGGATATGTTTAGCTAAGTTTCCATATTGGTGATGCCTTTCTAGGGATTATCTCTATAGACCGATCCGATGTTGGAGGGACATGGGTAATTGATTATTCTTGAACCTATACGGTGTGTTTGACGTAACTTAATTCTTTAATTGATCTTTGTTACATGCGTCCCATGTGATATTGGCCTTTTATTGCCTACAACTCTTTCCTTACCTTCAAAACATATCCATACCTAATAGTTACTCTGCAAACACTTGCCGCACGTATGCTTAGGTAATTTCCTTTTTCGTTTCTTCTCTTTTTCATCTTTTCTTTCCATGTCACCTATTTCAAATATGACCATTTTCCTTTGGACACACGTCCTTACCTTGTAGCGCATGCAATTTGTGTCTCCCTTCTATATGGCGGTTCGCCTTTCACCCCGTGATTTACCTCATCATGCAGCATGCAATCAGTCGAATCGTTTGGCACATTGACACCCATCTCCTCATGCGACGTAGAATATGAGATTTGTTTGTTATGTCCCTTCTATTTTCGACACGTGGCATCCTTCCTTTGGCTTCAATCACTGTACCCTATTTCGTTCTATCCCATAATTGTTATCATCTCTCTTTTTGAACTTCTCTCGATCTATTTTCTTGCTCTAAGTATTTTCTACGTCTTCTTAGCTTTTCCCCTTTCCCAGCCTTCATGTTCTTTGCGTCTGCTCATCTTTCTCTCTTCGACCTTCAAATGTTCACATTCCTTTACTCAAATGGTTCTTAGAATTGCTTCCTGCTATGCTTCTCGATCTTCTTGACCATGCAGATCCCCAGATGGGTCCCATGGTGTTGATCCCTCATGGCCTGTCAACTTCGAGGGCAGCCGTTAGACCCCTACCACTACTTAGGTGGAGCTAGACTCTGTGAAGAACTGATATAGTATCCTTGATTCGGTAAGGATGACCCTCCCTGATTCTTGCTACGACATTGTCAACTCTGAGGGGGTCATTGAACATATATCGACATGTTTTTTATGGGTTGAGACTCCCCTTCTGTTGCCCAGTTCGCAACATCTTGGACTTTTTGGGTATGGGCCCTGCCCATCTCTTGCCCAATGCCTGGAGGTTCATGTTGTCTTGCTGCATTGTTTGGAGGTAGGCCTTCGAGGCTATGGGAGAAGAGAACCCTAATCTCATTGCTCATGAATTCTTCCATGTCTATGGTGCTAGATGGCACGATGTGAATCAGTGTAGCTTCTATTCACGGACGAGATATAGGGTTGTACATTTAGAATCTTATTATTCCCACGTTAAAAACTGGGACATAAAGTTCTTTTTCGTTCCTAGGGTTGGCTGGGAGTTTCCCATTGGTGAGGTCAGCCACAACGAGTTCCTATAAGAGCCTATTGGTGTTTCGTCCCCGACAATCGTGATTTCGAGTTACTCCCACCATGGGAGAAATAAAGCATTTGGAGCTTGTTTAGTCATGGGTTCGAGAAAACCCAAACTCTGTGAATTGTGACGTGATTCTCACTCGAGAGAACATTGACCTTTTTTTGGTGACACCAGATCGATTGCAAGTTGTAGGCAGTCAAATTCTTGGTTCGGTGGGTCCAAGACATTCTTGTGGGCGGAAGAGGTTTGCTCCTTCGAACCCTAAAGGGAAGATGCCCTATCCTGAGGGAATGGCGTTTGAGGAGGGTCACGCACCCATTGTGATCCTGCTTGCCCAAAGGGGGCACGAGGTGTCCTTGGCCACAATACTTCTCTGTCTAGTAGCCATAAAGAAAGTCAACGTTCTTTGCCACTGTTAAATCTTGATAACCTCACGGATGTGATTAATAAAGGAGCCTAGGACTTGGACTCACTATTGACTCTATGTTTTTCAACTCAATTCCTGATGTCTTCCTGAGCTTCTTTCTCGAGTCCTTGTATGAAAGATGTGAGTCGTTGTCTTCCTCTTCAACAATGAGTGAAACCGTTGAAGTATTGGATGTTGGCGGGGGGAAATTCTACTCTCCATGTTACCAAGACCATGGCGGAGAAAGCCTTTCCCCTTTTGGTTTCTCCATTCCTCTCCTTTTCCCAGTATAAATCAAGCATTTTACACTCTTCGATGAAAATCTGACACATTAATTTCTAGTTGAATGGTGAAATAATTCAACCTACAATAGATTAAAAACTTTAAATTTAAATAACTAAAATAAAAGTTTAAAAATAAGGCTAAATGGTCTCTACCCCAAGGATGGTTTAGCCACCCCATTTATGGTGGCTTGTAGACACCTCCGAGGAAGTTTGTTGCCACCCCGACACTGGGGTGGAGGCAGACTACCCCTGTCAGGATGGCGTCGGATCTATCCAAATTCAACATCAAAGTAAACACTTCGAGTGACACCTGAAATGGTAGCTGGTGGTTAGCTTAAAAATATATAACATTAGAAGAGCCCCATAGCCTAGTAAGTTCCTTGGCTTCCACTGCCCATTGATAGAGATCACTTCTGGGTAGAGGGAAGAGTTCCAGCTCTTCCTCTCCTCCCCTCCACACTAAGAACCTCATTTTCTGGTCAACCCCCTTCTTTTCATGCTCTTTTTTATGCATTTTTCAGGTTAAGTTTTTCCTTTAGTTGGTTGATACTTGTAGTCTCAATTTTCTGCCTTACAACCCACACTGATCGTCACAAGATAGCCCAACATCTTCTTTCCGTCTTATTCTGGCAGGTGAGATTCGTCCCAAACTAATGTGCACATCCGTGATCTCACGCTCCACATGCTAGCATTCCAACTGGCTTTTTGGCAAGCATTTCATGATCTCATTGGCTTTTCCAATGCTAGCATTCGAACTTGCAGTCGGGAAGTGGCTTTTGTCTACCTACCATATCCGGAAAATGCAGAGGATGTGAAACTTGAGATCTTTAAGAAATGATTAATTTGATCATAGAATAAGAATAGGTATGGTACTCAAGCGAAAGTGGAGCGAAATGCTTCCCTTCAAAGAAGCACAAGCAAAACAATACCTAGATCTGATTGGGAAACTACAATGTTGCTTAGGTTACATTGGCAATAAGTACTTACACCATTTTCTTATATTTTCCATTAAGTAAGCTTGCCCCATGAGACAATGGATGCTTTACCAATTCACTTGAGTGAGACAGAGGAGAGTGGAATCTTGTGTGTAGGGGTGAAATTCGAAGATCTACGAAGGAACACCAAAAGTGAAGGCAACTCTCTGGGTTCGACACTGGAGTGCGAAAGTAGGGAGCGAACAGGATTAGATGCCTTGGTAGTACATGCTGTAAACGATGTGTGTTCTCCCTTGGTCTACGTGGATCAGGGGCCCAGCTAACGCGTGAAACACTCCGCTTGGGGAGTACGATCGCAAGATCGAAACTCAAAGGAATTGACGATGGCCTACACAAGTGGGGGAGCATGTGGTTTAATTCGATACAATGCGCAAAACTTTACCAACCCTCTTGACATATGAACAACAAGACCTGTCCTTAACGGGATGGTACTTACTTTCATACAGGTGCTAGTGCTGCATGGCTATCATCAGCTCGTGTCGTGAGATATTTGATCATGTTCTATAACGAGTGAAACCCTCGTTTAAATATTGCTTCAACGTAGTCCGACACAATGCTCATCTTCATGTTGTAGGAACCTTTGCAATGGATGATTCAAAGCAATCCAATTGTTGGATTGCTTAAAAAGTCATCATTACGACGACCAATTATGGGACCAAATTGTCTTTTTGGTACTGTTTCCCGAATTGCTATATTTCAAGCATTGTATTTGTTATTGCAGGTTGATTGTCAGAGTACCCCACCCCCTCCTACTGTGCTTCTCTTTTAGTTAGTTAATGAAATCAATTGACCATAAAAATATGGGATTTGAGTTTATTTCTTAAGGTTTTAGATTCTTTCTTTTTAAAAGATTTTAATCCATTATTAGTTCATTGTAGAATTAGTCAAATCATGATATGATTGTTTGTGATTGGCAGGTGTAAAACTTTGAGTTTGCACTAGATCCTCGTACCAATTGCTTCTTGTATGGTAACATTATTTTTCGATAGTCATTTACTATACACTTATCCAAACAAACCCCTTTTGCTTGGGAACCATCCAACATGTGGGAGACGACATGGTGATAAATCACAATCAAGATTGCATCAAACCAATTGAACATAAGGAGTCTTTGATACACTACCCCACTGCCCCACCCCCGTCCGCCCCGCCCCGCATCTAGGGGCCCTAGCGGGGCCGGGTGGCGGGGAGGGCCCCGCCCCGCCCCCGCTTACATTTATATATATGTATATAATATATACATATATATATATATATATAAACATAAATATATATTTATATTTTAAATTGTGTATATATAAATACATATTACAATTTGTTAGACTTGTTCACAAAATATGTATTGGCAAATTTAAAAACTACATAGTTTTAAAATTATAGTCATATTTACAAAATTTAAATTTATAATTTGGGTCTAAAAATATATTTTTAATTATTTTTACACTTAGAATAATTTTTAAATAAAAAATGTAATGTTTTTTTTTAAGTAGAAGGAGGCGGGACGGATTGGGAATCCGCCCTGCACCCCGCCCCCGCATCCCGGGGCGGGGTGCAGGGTGTCCCAGCCTCGTAGGGGGCGGGTAGCACCCCTAATCTACGCTAGCTGGAGGGCAAATCAACGCATTCTGCTAAGAGCAACTAATCATAAAAGTTGTTTGAATGAAATCTTTGGGAGAAATATTTTTAATGAAGATCTAGGGAAATTACCATTTGAGTGTTTTTAGAAATGTGTTTTATTTTAAGCAATCATAAAACTATTAAATCAGTCATACAAGGGGCCCGGTTCAGGGCCTAATTAAAAAGAGGATATGGGCCTTCGCACTTCCGGAACTTGATCCGGCTCAACCGCCCGGTTCTCAAAACCCTAATGTTTTACACTCAAAACCACAACGATAACTCTTCTTCTTTCTGTCGTCTCCGTTTGTCCGAAAATCCCCCAAAATCAAACTCAAATAAAACCAAAAACCCTAATTTCAGTAGCCAGCCAACGATCAATGGGGCTGAAACTATTCGAGGGTAGTGACTCGGAAAACGACGACGTATCAAGGATCCAGATCGACCGCGAGTACGCTCGTAGATACGAGCACAACAAGAAACGCGAGGACCTCCATCGCCTCCAAGAGCTTAAGAAGAAAGGTCTCGGCCAACCCTCCCAGTCAGAATCATCATCTTCTTCTTCGGATGAAGACGAAGATGGTTTCGTCATTTCGAGCAAGAAGGATAACGAATTTTTTGAGGCACTGATCAAGGTAAAGAAGCAAGACCCTGTTATTAAGAACAAAGATGTCAAGCTATTCGAATCCGACAAAGAAGAAGAAGAAGAAGAAGAAGAAGAAGATGGGAAGGATATGAAGAGTAAGAAGAAGGCGATGTATTTGAAGGATGTTGTGGCTAAGCAGTTGATAGAGGAGGGTCCTGAGTTTGACGATGAAGAAAGGGAAGGGAATATGGAGGAGGAGAAGAAGAAAAGTTACGTGGAGGAGCAAGAGGATATAAGGAGGGAGTTTTTGGAGGCAGCAGCGCAGGAGGATAGAGGGGAAGATTTGTTTAGAATAAAGGAGAAGAACGAGGAGGAGGAGGGGGAGGAGACGGGTGAGAATGGAGACTTTGTGAGGAAGTTGGATGAGTATTTTGGTGGGGATGGGGAAGTAGATGAGGGTAATAAGTTCTTAAAGGAGTTTTTTAGGAATAGGATGTGGGTGGATCGGGAAATGGAGGGTGGGGAGATTGGGGAGGAGGAATTGGAGCGTGTATCCGAGGATGAGAGGGAGATTGAGAGGCAAGAGGAGTACGAGTATCGGTTTCAGGAGAATGCGGGGGATAGAGTGATGGGTCATGCTCGGAAAGTGGAGGGGTCGGTGAGGAAGAAGGCGAACTCAAGGAAAGAGCAGAGAAAGAGTAAAGAGGAGAGGATGGAGGCGGCAAGGATAGAGAGGGAGGAGGAGTTGAAGCATTTGAAGAATTTAAAGAAGGAGGAGATGGACGAGAAGGTGAGGAAGATACTGAGGACAGCGGGTATTAGGGAGGATGAGGTTGTGCCGTTGAGTAGAAAGGAGTTGGAAGAGGAGTTTGATCCAGAGGAGTATGATAGAATGATGAAGGCTGCGTTTGGTGAGGATTACTATGAGGAGGAGGATGCAGACCCAGAGTATGGTAGCAAAAGGGATGAAGATGAGGGTGAGATTGAGAAGCCGGATTTTGACGAAGAAGATGAGTTACTTGGACTTCCGAAAGGTTGGGATGAGTGTGGGCCTGGTGATGGGTTTTTAGCTGCTAGGGAAAGGAGTTTGAAGCGAAAGGTGGGTAATGAGGGCGAAAGTGATCAAGAAGAAGAAGAAGAAGAAGAAGAAGAAGATGCTGAGAAAGGTAAGCGGAAGAGGAAGCGTAAAAAGAGTGCAATTTTGGAGAAAGCAAAAGAGGCTATGATGGAGGAGTATTATAGGTTGGATTATGAGGACACGATTGGAGACTTGAAGACGAGGTTCAAATATGCGAAAACAAAACCTAATAGATATGGATTGAGTGCTGAAGAGTTATTGGTGATGGATGAAAAGGAGTTGAATCAGTTCGTTTCTTTGAAAAAGCTTGCTCCTTATAGGGAGAAGGAATGGAAGTTGAGCAATGAAAAGAGATTCCAACTAAAAATGAGAACTAAAGAACTTCTCCGGGGTGGAAAATTGGATGAACAGAAGGGTGGTAAGAAGAAGAGGTCCAGGGATAACGCTGAAAAATCAATTTCACTAGGGAGTGCCGTGGAAGATGGGAAAGCACAATTCCAGGAATCAAATGGTGATTTAAGTAGTTTATCCAGGCAAGCTAAGAGAAGGAGACGCCAAGCTGAAGTTAAACTCTCTCATTCGAGGCTCATGGCATATGGAAAGATACCTTCCAAATCTAAAAGGAAAGCAAAGCACTGAACGTCACCGTTGATTCATTGAGGCAATAGACAGGTAACTTGCATTGACTTTCAATTGAAACAATGCAAAATTAAATAGAAAAAAATTTGATTTTTGTTAGATATTGAAACTTGAATGAGGTTAACATAGTTCTGTTGTTGTAATTACTTCCATTGTCCCGTTTGTTGTTTACATAAGATTATTTGCTAAGATTTCACGACATACCATTATCCATGATGCAGGAAAACTAAGCAAAAGTACATTCTATGTGACATAACCACAAGAGTATAAGATACAAGTTGAGGATCTAAGTTCACAAAACTACATGGATACTATAAGGCTGTATTTGGATGTTGAACTGAGTTGAGTTGAGTTGAGATGAAAGTTGAAAATTGAATAAAATATTGTTAGAATATTATTTTTTAATATTATTATTATTTTAGGATTTGAAAAAGTTAGAATTGTTTATTATATTTTGTGTTGGAATTTAGAAAAGTTGTAATGATGAGTTGAGATGAGTTTGGGATCCAAACGTACCCTAAAGGTCCTAGAGGTCAAGTTAGAAACACGTCAAAGAGTTCTAACTCACATTCAAAAGTTAAGCAAAAGTACTTTCTATATGACACAAATACAGAAGTACATGAATACTATAAAGGGCTTGTCAAACTGCTTGTGAGCTTGATAGGTTTTTGTAAAGGGAAGCTAAAGATCGGGTTATTAAATTTGGATATCAGCTAAAGTTTGTATAATTTTTAACCAGAGAATACACCTTAGCGTTTTAGAACGAAATGATTATTACTTATTTGAAAAAATACAATAACCCACCAAGCTTGAGCTGGGGCCTTGGGCCAAGCTCTGCTTGGCTTGGCAAATTTGTAACCCCAAGTATTATTTTTTTTGATAGGTAATCAAGAAGTTATATTTATAGAAATAGGCAAAGCTCAAGTACACAGGTAGTATATATGAGAAACACCTAACTAGAGGTTATAATAGAAAGTAGAAGGTCATGGAACTTCGTCCGTTACAAACTATGGTCCCCGCCCATAAGAACAAGGATTTAATGAAGAAAACTTTGGGCTCATCCGTTGTTCTTGCTTGATCTTTAAAGTTTCTAGCATTTCTCTCCTTCCAAATACATCAACACATACATATAGGAATCATTCGCCAGATGGCCGCTATCTGTGAGTTACGATGAAGGCCTCTCCAACTTGCGATGAAATCCACCAATTTAAGAGGCATGACCCATGACAATCCGATTCTCGTGAACAAATCATCCCATATGTTTCTGGCCACCTCACAGTGTAAAAGCAGATGATCTACCGATTCCCCATGTTTGTTACACATACAACACCAATTCAACACAATTACTCGTCGTTTCCTCAGATTGTCTGCAGTGAGGATCTTATCCAAGGATGCTGACCATACAAAGAAAGCTGCTTTTGAGGGAGCTTTCGTTTGCCATATGCTCTTCCACGGGAAACTAGTCATTCCAGGACTCGTTAGCACTTGATAAAATGATCTAACAGTGAAATTACCTTTCTTGGAATGACTCCAATGCATCTTATCTCCGGAACTCCTTGGCATACTTACAGAATACAATGCCGCAAAGAGCTCAGTAATAGACTCTAATTCCCAATCTTGGGCTGTCCTAATGAAATCAACGTTCCATTGAGGGGAGCCATTTGAGAAGGCCGAAAGATCGGCATCCTTTTCTCTTGCGAGCTCAAAGATAGCAGGGAAGGTGTCTCGAAGGCTATGATTACCACACCATTTGTCATACCAAAAACTGACACGAGAACCATTGCCCACCACAATGTGTTCATGTCCTCGAAAGGTCTCCCAATGTCTCCTAATATATTTCCACAATCCCACTCCATGTCTGTCTCGTGCCTCATTCGAGCACCATCCTTCCCAAGCTTCTCAAAATTGTGAATCTATAATAGACTTCCATAGAGCCTCCCTCTCATGTTGGTACCTCCACAACCATTTACCCAAGAGGGCTTGATTGAATTTCGTCAAGTGGCAGATCCCCAATCCTCCCCTAGAAATTGAAGTACAACCGTTGACCAATTAACTAGATGAAATTTGAACTCTTCTCCCAAGCCACTCCACAAGAAATCCCTTTGTAGCTTCTCAATACGGTTAGCTACCTTTGAAGGAAGCGGGAACAAGGTCAAAAAATAGGTAGGTAGGTTTGACTGTTATTGAATGGTTAATTAAGATCTTAATGCCCCCCCCCCCCCCCCCCCCCCAAGCACAATTGGAACAGCGAATTCATACACAAAGTAGACTATTCTATATATCTTTTATGTTCCACATAACTGTCCTTTTGAGAATCTGGTGTAAAACTCTATTTTCATCAGCAAAAAAACTGTTCTCTGTATTCCTCCCTTTCACAAATATCTACAAGGTAGTTTTTTTGTTTATAACAAAAAAAATAAAAATAAAAAATTCTTCCATTTTAAATTTTAGTTACTTCCAAAACAAATACTGTTTGGTAGTGTCATGAATACCGGGGTAGGTTGGGTTTGTAATAAACGATATTTCTTAATGTTTGGCGTTTGATTTTGCAGGACTTTCTTTAAGATTCATCACATGTTGGACTTTATATGAGCAAACAAGGCAGAGAATGGACTACAGAAGGGTATATGATGCGAAACTAACTACAAGGGTTTGTTTTTGGGTTTTTGGGATTGAAGAGAATGAACAAAGTGGGGGAGGGGTTGCCCCAAATACAAGATTTCCTTGTAGGCAAGCAATTGGTGTTAAGTATGCTTTTGGATGATTTTGGGAATGGAAAGCATAGCAACAGAACCAAGCAGAAATGCCGGTGTATCCAAATCATCGGCGTTTCTTTTTGTTTGTTTTATGGACCATACATGCTAAATTTATCTTTGGATAGAGAATTTAGCTATTTATCCATATATAATTTAGATATGATTTGTTATATATGATGCTCTTGACTTTTGGACCGGAAGAGACTTGGGTCTCGGACTCTCGGTCACATTGTCCCAACCTTAGAACATAGAAATAAATGATGAACCGTACACATCCAACAAATTGTAGCAATCTTAGTTTAGAGGTTATGAGCAGACTAGTAGTTTTCTATAATACCACACCTAATAATGATGTGATAGTTGTTATATATTTGGAGTTATTTTCAGAATTTAAGAACCAAACAATTTCAAAATATTTTCTCATCGAACTGGATTGTCAAATATTAATGATCCTACTTTTGTTTCCGATGGTTGCACAATGATGCTAGTCATCTTATTTTGAATTGTATGATGCTCCATGCCATTCATTTAGAGCGGTCCGGCTGGTATTTGGGCTTTAACAGCCCACAATCAGAACGTGCCACATAAGCAATTTTACTTAAACCACAATGGAGCTTATCACAGTAGATCTTTCAGACCCCTTACACACCCGAAATCAATTCTTCATTTTTATATATCAATTCTTCAGATCTTTCATTTTTATATCTTTTCGTATAATGTTCTAAGCACCGCTGTAGGGTGCACTTCAGCATCATTGTCCTCACCGTCGTCCTCAGCCACTTCCATGGTCGGTGAGCGTCATCCTTATTTGACTGGTTATTATTCTATAATTCCACGAAAGCTCCCTTACCCAAACAAAACCCGACGACTCCTCCCCTTTCTCTCTAGAAAGGCCTAACTTTCTCTCTCTAGAAAGCCACCTGCCTATCTCGATCCTTTTTTTTTTATTGATGGCGTTTGGATCTTTGCAGAATTTTTGGTGTTGGTGTTGTGTAGTACATGGTTCAAGAGAATTTTTTTGGCCTATGCCATATTCAGCTATTTGTTCTCTCTTGGTTGAAGTGTAAAAATGGGTTTTTCATATCCTATTCATGGTTGTGGAGTCAAAGCCCTGGTTCCTCAGATTTTTTTTTGTTCTTACCTTTTAGCTGATCTTTGTAATAATTTGGGTTGTTTTCATGTTGAACAAATTCGAGATGCAGATAGCATTCTTCTTCCTCTTATTTTTCTTGGTCGTAATACCTCGTGCAGTGCAGTTCCATTTTGGTGTAAATGGGAAGCCTACGTGTTATGAAATTATTGGAGGGCTGTTTTTTGGTAGAAGTCAGCCCGACCGGTTATAAGATTAACTCTTCATTAAGTTAAGTGGCACCTTCTTTGTTTGTCGATAAATAGAAAAGAAAAAGCACTCTCCGCAATGGTACTGTTCAACCAGATGGAACACTACCACCTTAATTTTACACAATGGCCAAACTGGATGGTCATTTTTTTTGCCAAAAAACATTAATATTTATCCAATTAACTTTCTGCATTATTCTCAATTTAATATTGATCCTAAAAATGAATACATCTCCCAAGAGAGTCAAGAGACTTGACAAATGACACATCTGAAGATCAATTCCCTTCTTATAAATGTAGGTTCCAATTTTATGTATTTATTAAACAATCACCAGATCATTTTTTCTCTCTCTCTTTCTTTGTCCACTTTGTGCATCATCGATCTTCTTCCTATATTTTTTTCCTTTATTTCTTACTTACATTAGGTTCTCCTTAACAAAATAATTATAGGAAGTATTAAATCTGTACTCTCTCACCTATGTCAAAATAATTATTGATTGAAAAGTATGCATGGCTTGCTATCACTGTGATTTATTTTCTCATTGGTTCATATTTTGGTGGTTTATTATTTATTATTCAATTACAGAAGGAAGAAGTCTAGAAGATACATTGAGTTGTGATTTCGATATAATATATGGAGCTGGTGGTGATACTTCTTCTATTTCAGTGGAATGCAGATGAGCATGAGAGTCTTCCAACAACTTCCTCTCCACATACACAAAATCCTACCCATTACATCTCACCTTTAGTCAAGTAACCCAAAAAATACCTAGCAATCAATCGTGGTATGGGAACACTTTACTAAAGTGGAGCCAATGGACCGTGATATAGGGGTGTCAATATGTGACACGACCCGTGAATCCAACAAGAACACGACACAAAATTTGAGGGCTTGGGTTTGATGTTAACGGGTTTGGGTCAAAACGGGTTGACCCGTTAAGACACGATTTATAAACGGGTTAATAAGGGGTCAACATGCTTAACATGAAATCAATCCATTTTGACCTGTTTAGAATTTATTGCAAAATTAAGATTTTATTATTATTAAGTTGTAATATTGGTATTTGTCAGTATGCTTATGTTTTTATTGTTGGGATTGTAATTTTAGACGTATGCTCATATTTGTTATTGTATGGTTTGTAATATTGGTTTTATTATATGTTAAAATTTGAAAAATATTGATATATATATATTTTAAGATATTGTGGTTATTAATAAATATATATTTTAACTTTTATGTGAAATTATGTTAATTAGGTCCAATGAGTTATGCGTTTTAGTTCAACCCATTTACATGAAACAAACAGGTTTAAATGAGTTGTGTCGTGTTAACATATTTCTAAATAATTATTAAACGAATCAAAAAGGGTGACACAACATGATCCGTTATCTAAATGGGTTGGGTTAGGGTTTGAAAATTTGACATGTTCAGCTTAACGGGTTGGGTTTGGGTTGACCTATTTAGTCAAATGTTTATGACTTGATACGACACGAACATGACCCGAAAACACGATTTGCCACCCCTATCATGATAACCCGAAAGTTTTGTGCAATTACTGCACTAAGCAAGTCAATTGTCACTATAAGAATTTTATAATGCACCACCTTCCACAATGCATAAGAAACTTCTCCTCTTAGAATTAAAATAGTTGAAAAAAATCAAAACTTGAGTGTTAAGAGGGATGAAAAGGGAAGAGCGTGTAGTCCACGAAGGCATGTGAAGTATGATCTAGAAAACTTAGGGTGCGAATTGCTTTTTAAGCATATGGACCACGATGGGTTTGTAAAGTATGTGGCTGATTTGGAGTTTATATTTACATTGCCATCCTGAATCACTTTACAAAGGGATTGTCTTAAGTTGTACAACAATGAAAAGATAAACTTAAATAAGTTGTTGAGTAGTCAAAATATTTGTCTTACCACCGATACTTGGACCTTGATACAAAATATGAACTATATGTCTTACCGTATATTTCATTGATTGGAACTAGCGATTGCATAAGGAATTCTTAAATTTTGCCAAATTTTTGACCATAACGTTGATGTTGTATTTGAGATTAATAAAATTTTGACTATCATTATTAATAGCGTCTCCTCTAATGACGTTTTTCATTGATTATGTGAGGAATCAAATAAAGGAGAAGAGTTGTACCATAGTAGGTGGTGAATTTCTTCATATGTGGTGTTTTGCCTATATATTAAACTTGATTGTTACTAATAGCTTAAAAGATGTTTATGGCTTGATAACAAAAATTAAGGATGCCATCAGACATGAGAAGTCTTCATCAGCAAGATTTGCTAAATACAAGACTTGTACCGAAAGGAAAAAGATTGATGGGAGGATGATTTGTTTGAATATTCATATTAAATGGAACTCCACACATACAACTGAAAAATATCAAAAAACATTTGAATAATGTGTACGAGGATGCTTAGTTCATGAACCCTACTTCTGGAGATTGGAAAAATGCTCAAATTTTTGTAGTTGCTAAAATATTTTTATGATGTTATATTGAACATTTATGGTTTTTTGTATGTGATTGCTAACATATATTTTCAGGAGCTGTGCATAATTGAAGATGTATTAAATGATGTGTATGAGTGATGATACTATCACTAATATCATGGGCAAAACACATGAAAAATAAGTATGACAAATATTGGGATAACAAAGATAGGTTTAACTTGATGATATATATTGCTTTCGTGCATCACCCACATATGCATCCAAAATTGTCTAAAAGTAGGCTTTTTTTTATAAAAAAAAAAAAATTATTGAAGCCCTCATCCACTTCTTTAATTTGCTGGGTATGCATCATATGTGTAGTCCCTATAACATAGTTTAGCATGTGCAGGATGCTTTATATGATTGATAACAATACCGAAAAAGAGGAGGAGATGGTTTTGGCGATTAGAAAAGGGAAGTCTCACCAAGAAAGAAAGCCATTGAAGCCCCTTGTTGCAAGTCTTGTAATTCATTTATGTGTAATTTTGTGTTTATGGAGACTTTAGTCCTTGAAGCCATCAATGTTGATATGAACCCGCGGGAATGAGATACCTTGAACCTACAATTAATTTGAAAACTCTCCAAGAAAGCCAAAATCAAGTCAATGGATGGAGAATCTAGACCCGATGAGAACTCAATTCAAGAACCTAGATTATATTAAAATCTAGACTCGTTGAATAACCAGTCTCAAGAACCTAGATTATAAAGTAGGAACGCCACAAAGGTTGTAATTTACCTTTGATAAGTTCAAAAGTTCAATCAAGAACAAGATGAATAAAACTCAACTCACAATGAATAAATTCATTAAATTTCATAAACATATTAAAATGACGCTACATAGAGTATTTAAAGTAAAACCTAATCAAACCCTAGCCAAAATAAATCCTCATCTTCCAAAAATGCCCCTGGATGAACAGTGCCGAGGCTACAGTGCGGCTACAGTAAAACCCTAACCCTAGTTCAATAAATAATAACTTTCCTAACATGCCCTTGCATAGCCCCCCTTAAGTGCTTCCCATAATAAACCCAATTATTCTAAACTAATGAAATAAATCCTTTAATTGAATTAAACAAGTTGAAAGTCTTCAAGTGCCCAAAGCCTTTAATTCATGTTGTTGCCCTTTCCATAACTTATCAAATGAATCAAAGCTGGATCTTCATCCTTTAAGCCTATCTTGAATGTTGGGCTCTTGCTAAACTCGTCCCAAGTGGATTGCATCAATTCTTGCATTGCCTCTTTGATCTTCTTGGCCCTTGAACTTGTAATTGGCCCATCTGGAACTTGCAACATATCTTTAAGACTAGGCCCACCTTGGTTCCCATCATTCCCCCTCTCCTCAAAAGGATTCGACCTCGAATCTCCACCTGGATCAAAGGGAAAAATGTTAGTAACATTGAAAATAGCAAAAACATGATACTTATTTGAAAAATCCACTTTATATGCATTTTCATTAATTTTCTCAACAATTTGAAAATGTTCATCCAAGCTACTCCAATTATCAACAAGCAAAAGTATCAAAGGAGTAAGTGGATTAAAACCATAAACAATTTCAAAAGGAGAATAAGGAATAGTAGTATGCAAGGTTTTATATGCACACTCTAATAAGGGCAAATAATACTCCCGCAAACGTCTATGTAATAATTCAATGAATGGCAAATGATATTCTCACAAATATTCGTGAAACACACCTAAAGCTTTCATTACACCAAAATGGCCACTCCAATTATATGCAAACTCAATGAGACACAAATGATACTCTCTTAAATGTTCATACAACAAGTCAACGTATGGCAGATGATACTCCCACAAACGTTCATGAAACACACGAAAAGCTTTCCTTACACCAAAATGACCACTCCAATTATATGCAAAATCAATGAATGGCAAGCAATACTCCCACAAAGGTTCATGCAACATGTTAATGAATGAAAAATGATACTTCCACAAACGTTCATGCAACACTTCAATGAATGGCAAATGATACTCCTACAAACGTTCATGCAACACATCAAAAGTCTTCCTTACACCAATGCTATCCAACAAACCACCATGTCTGTCACACACAAGTAACTTACTCATAAAACTAGTACGCACACAAAGTCTATTCTCTTAACAAGTACCAATCTAGTTTATAGAACTTACCAAATAATGCTTTCTCACATGTTCCATACACACTAGCAAAGTCATCATCATTAGCATTCAGTTCCTTATCATATTCAAGTCTTAACAATTTCGCATCTAAAATGAAGACAAGGACATACCTTCTTGCTAAAGCATCAACCACAAAATTTACCATACCTTGTATGTATTTGAATACATGAGGAAAAATCTCAATACAGTCCTCCCACTTAGCATGCATTCTAGTCAACAACTTACCTTGTTCCTTCAAGTGTGTCAAGGACTCATGTTCTTCAAAAAAAGGTCGGGTAGGAATTGTCGCACCTGGCACAAAATCAATGTAGTGCTCTATCTCCCTAATAGGTGGCAATCCACTAAACACACCGCTAGGAAACATGACCTCATATCCCTGTAACAAAGAGACAACAATACTAGGCAAAGATACGTCAAGTTCGTTAGTATTAAGACTCGCCTTAGCATAAAAACTCAATTTTCTCTTTATTTTTCTCCCACTTTCTTCACTCTCTCATTTCTTTCCACTATCTTTTTCTTTTTCCGTCTTTTTTTTCCTTTCACTCTCTTTTTTCTTTTCACTCTCTATTTTTTAGTCACTCTTTTTTTCTTCATCTTTTTTTGAACTCCCGACCTCACAATTGTTTTCTAACTCATTCTCTCATTTTCTTGAGGTATGAGCCTCACTATTTCTTTTTTTTCTCAATCTCACATTCACTCTTGCTTTTTAGCTCAATCTCTTTTTCACTTTTTCTTTTTTGATCACTCTCACTTTCACTCTTTGTTTTTTGATCGCTCTCATTTTCACTCTTTCTTTTTTGAGCAACCTCACTTTTCAATTTTAGTTGGTCCCCATGGACCTGTGTTGGAGTTAAATGAGCAAGTTTGATTGTTTTTCCATCCTTTTGAAAACTGTACATGTTCCTTAACCCATCACTGCTCACCTTCCTATCATACTGCCACGACTTTCCCAACAAAATATGGCCAACATGAATAGGTACTACATCACAAAGCACCAGGGTATTTCCCAATTGAAAAAGAAACTAACACTTGCTTATTTACCCTAACCTCACCACAATCACTCAACCACTGCAACTTGTATGGTCTAGGTTGTTTCAAGGTAGGTAAATTCAATTTCTCAACTAAAGTAGTGCTAGCCAAATTAATACAACTCCTCACATCAATAATCATACTACCTACCTTGTTGTTGATGTGGCATCTAGTATGAAAAATGTTATCCCTCTGCTGCCCTGTATCATCCATCTTAATTTTTGTATTGAGTGCACACCTAGTAATAAGAGAATCACCATACTCTTCTTTCTTATACCCATTTTCAACACTAGACTCACGTTGCCTCCTATCTCTTCTGCCTTGTATATTTCTAATTACCTCATCTTGATGATCAATCCTATCCCTCACTTCACCCAACACTAAGTTCAACCTCTCAAACTGTTGTTGCATTGCTTACAACACAAAAGATGAGTAATCTACCATCCCCTTTGGTGATGTGTCACTCCTATGAGACATTATGATGTGTTGCACAAAAATAATGTTAGTGGAAAACCTCACACACTCCCTTACGTGTTTACACTCGAATAATGGCACTCCACTCGTGTTTCACTCTTAGTTGACTTTTTCCCGATAATAGTCTCACACTCTCTTGCCTTTTACCTCAATAGTTTTCTCGTTCAAGTTCTTTAAGAACTAGTTGAACTAAATAAAGACAATAATATACAACCTTGTATTATTCCAACCAGTAATATAGATCCAAAAAACAAGAACAAGAAACAAGGAAGGAATAAAATGACACGAGACTCAATGAATTTATACGAGGGAAAGAGTAATTATAAAAGAGGATACCAACTAGAAATATATATTCAGCCCTTTTGATAATAAAGCTCAATCAACAAGTGTTTTCCTTTCTCTTTGTTGTAACTATGTAGCAACATTTGAATATACTACATTTTCTTATCTTCTTCTTCTTTTCATTTTTTTTTCAAATTTTTTTATTTTTTCGATTTTTTTTTCTTTTCCCTTTTTTTTTCTTTACTTTTTTTTTTTCTTTTCTCTTCTTCTCTCTAATTAAATCATAAACAACAATATTCAATTGTGAAAATCAAGCAATTGAATTCAAGCACACAATAATTAACAATGAAATAGAAGAGAATCAATGGAACGACACTCCAAGCAATTGAAAAACTTAGAGATGCAGGAAACCCTAGAATTTTGAAACCCTAGGTGATGCAAATTTCAGCCAAACCAAAAACCCTAAGAATTTCGGCAGCCTACTTTTTGTTTTTTGTTTTTTTTTGTTTTTTGCAACCCTAGAACAATGAAGCCCTATAATCAAAATTAAAGATACAATAATTAAAAGATAGAATCAGACCTGATTGGAAACCTTGCTCTGAATACCAAATTATATGAACCCGCGGGAATGAAATCCCTTGAACCCACAATCAATTTGAAAACTCCCAAAGAAAGCCAAAATCAAGTTAATGGATGGAGAATCTAGACCCGATGAGAACTCGTTTCAAGAACCTAGATTATATTAAAATCTAGACCCGTTGAAGAACCCGTCTCAAGAACCCAGATTACAAAGGAGGAACGCCACAAAGGTTGTGATTTACCTTTGATAAGTTCAAAAGTTCAATCAAGAACAAGAGGAGTAAAACTCAATTCACAATGAAAAAATTCATTAAATTTCATAACTTATTAAAATGAGGCTACATAGAGTATTAAAATGAGGCTAAATAGAGTATTTAAAGCAAAACCTAATTAAACTCTAGCCAAAATAAATCCTCATCTTCCAAAAATGCCCCTAGTTGAACAGTGTTGCGGCTACAATGCGGCTACAATACTCGCTACAGTAAAACCTAACCCTAGTTCAATAAATAATAACTTTCCCAACATGCCCTTGCATAGCCCCCCTTAAGTGCTTCCCATAATAAACCCTATTATTTTAAACTAATAAAATAAATCCTTTAAATGAATTAAACAAGTTGAAAGTCTTCAAGTCCCCAAAGCCTTTAATTCATGTTGTTGCCCTTTCCATAGCTTATCAAATGAATCAAAACTGAATCTTCATACTTTAAGCCCATCTTGAATGTTGGGCTCTTGCTAAACTCGTCTCAAGTGGATTGCATCAATTCTTGCATTGCCTCCTTGATCTTCTTGGCACTTGAACTTATAATCGGCCCATCTAGAACTTGCAACATATCTTTAAGACTAGGCCCACCTTGGTTCCCATAAAATGTTGAGTAGGCTTTCCTCACAATCTTGATAGAAATTTATTGAATCATCAGCAATAATGCCTTGGTTGCCAATGATGATATATTTTAGCATTATTGTAGTTTTTCTCTCTGTTTCTTGAAGAATTAGGAGTGTAAGATTTTCGGTCAGTTAAAAAAAAGGACCGGACTGACCAATTTCAGTCACTCCAAATAGGACCAATTAGGATTTTGGCCGTTTTTGGTCGTTCTTAGGGTAGTGTGTTTTCACACCGGATTAGACCGACTAAATTAAATATGTAGTTAATAAATTAATTATGTAATTCTCATCTAACCTAATTAGTTATGACTATTGACTATATAAAATGTTAAATATGCCATTAACTATAAACTAATATATTTATTGAGACTATTATTATTGAGTAATGATAAATCATAATATGAAACATATGCTGCTCTTAATTAAAATACTCAGGTACATTTTTGTAAGATATTTAAGTTGTACGTATCCATGACCATTATTTATTAACCATACATAAAATATTAAAATGTTAAGATAGGCTATAGCATTAACCATCATAATTCAGATAAGGTAGGGTCTCCCAAAAAAGGATGATTTAGATAAGGTAAGTTGCTTGTGAGATTTCTTAAACTCTTTCATGACTCAACCTTGCATATTTTGGAGTGTTCAATTAGTTGTCGAATAAAAAGCCTTCGTATCTTAATGCATGTATTCAATTTATTCGGAGCCATTAGAGTAGGATCTACTTTTTGGGGAAGATGAGTCGGAAATGTAACTTGCAATTTTGTTTTTTAGTTTTTTTATGGAATTAGTTTCAATTTAAGACACACTTGACTTGTGAAGAAGGAGGGCATGTGTTGAGATCAATGGAAATAAATATGAGGCAAAAACTTGACACATTGGGGCAACTTCGATAAGATGAATATATCGTTGTATGTTGGGTTTGTTCTTGATTCTCAGTACAAGTTGGGATATATTGAGTTTTCCTTGAAAACAATGTATGCCGGCGATTCTACAAGAGCAATTGAGTTGAAATGAAAGTGAAAAGCGCTTTGGCCTGTATTTATAATGCATACGTTAAATATGAAGAAGGTCATAATTCTTATCCACAAACATCAATGCTCAAGTTCCTTAAATGAAGATATAATTGGTACAAGTAGTAGAGTTGAGGACAGGAAGACACTGAGTTTGGTTCGATTTAATTAACGGTTGCAATTGAAAAACTCTTTGAAAATAAATTAGAAGCATATAGATACCTATTTGAAACTTGTTAGGAAGATGATGGAAAATTTGACATTCTAATTTGTTGGAAGGTTAACTTCATTAGATATCGTGTACTTTCTAAAGTTGCATGCGATGTTCTTGCAATACCAGTATCTACAATAGCCTTTGAATCCGCATTTAGTACGACATGTCGTGTATTTGACCATTTTTTAAGTAATCAGTCTCCGGTTATGGTAAAGGCTCTTATTTTTGCACAGAATTGATTTCATTATTCTTCCACTTCTATTAGCCTCAGATATTTAACAGATGATGTGGAGGATTTTGAAAAACTTAATATGGGTATGTACAAGTTTATTTCTTTTTTATCTTTATATCTTTTATTTTTATTTTTATTTATTTTTATTTTTATTTTCTGTTATGTGCATTTATATAGTTTGGTTTCTTTAATTTTTTATGTATAGGACTTGTGGAAATGTTGAAAATTCCACGAAGGCATCACAGACAATGTCTACACCTATTGAAGATGATTGAGGTGAGAAGAATATATTAGTATACTAGTAGTATACATGTTAATTATTACTTTTGGCTAATTTTGCTTTGGGTTATTTTTAAGAACAAAATAAGAAAATAAAGTTAAATAGTTGATACATTATTAGAGAGTTAAAAAATTGGAAATAAGTGTTTGGGCCCATTTTTAGTTCAGTAATATGGCACGATATTGTCTACCAACACGGCCCAAACACTTCAATTCGAGTGTGAAGGACATGGCACGATACAATTCTAGCTTTTGCCTGACAAAAAGCTAGAAGGACAGCAACACAATTCGAGTATGAAGCAGCATGACCATGATTGACAAGGCACGATATTGTCTACCAACACGGCCACATCCGAGACGCCAAAACGCTACTACTAACAAGTACCAGTGACCACACCACCAGGTATATATACTCCCTTCCAGGGGTAAGAAAGGTTCTCTAAGCTCTGGCAAATATCAGAGACTCCCTGGCTACCACAAAGCCCTCCCGACCCCCCTTTGTTTGCTTGATTGTGCAGGTATAAGGCCCTGACCTGAGTTGTTGGAACTAGTCCCAAAGGTGTACAAAACACGACGTTAACTGTGGCGCTGTCTGTGGGATGAATACATAGACTTCATGTGTCCTTTGTATGCCGGCGACAACCCATTGTCAAACCACTCGGGGACCAAAAATCTTATCAAGAGACATGGAAGCACGCCTGGCAGAGATGAAACAATTAGTAAAGATGTTGATGACACAAGTGGAGACGCTACAAAAGGAAAATGAAGCCTTGCATATAGACACCACAAAACTACCTGAACACACTGAACCCAGCCTCGATAGGAAGGCTGGGTCGTAGGCTGCAGGTGGGATGGATGCCGACAATGAAGAAAAGAAAAAGATGCATCATGAGCTTCACGACCTCATGAAAAAATACGAAATGATGGCCAACAAGGTGGGTGCCTCATCCTCAGTAGACTAGATGCTCACCAACACAAACCTACCTTATAGTGCAGAGGTAATGGCCATGTCGCTACCACCAAAATTCAGGGTCCCACATATAGATTTGTACGACGGATCTAAGGACCCTTTGGAGCATTTGGACACCTTCAAGACTCATATGACCTTACACGAATTTTTTGGGGAGATCGCGTTAGGGCCTTCCCAAAACCCTGTAAGGAGCGGCACGAGCTTGGTTTGCTTCACTGGTGCTAAACTCGATATGTAGCTTCGAGGACCTAGCCTGTCTCTTCGTCACACAATTTATGGCTAGCAAGAGGAGAAGACGCCCCACGGCTTACCTGCTGACCATCAAGTATAAAGAAGACGAGAACTTGAAGGCCTACCTAGCCATATTTAATAAGGAACGCATAACCATCGATGACCAAGATGAGAAGATTACTCTCGCTGCCCTATTGGGCGGCGTATGGCTTCGAAACCCGTTCATGGCAGAGCTAGCCAGAAAGACCCTCAATACACTACAAGAATTCATGGATCAGGTGAACGGGTTCATAAATGCTGAAGAAACGCTTTGGGTGTTGACAGCACCAAGGAAGACGGAGCCGGAGCAGGCTGGGCTAAGATGTCGGTCCAGTCCAAAATTGTGGACAAGGCCAAGGGTGGGCACCATGGAAACGGCTATGATTATTTTAGACTAACGAGAGGGGTGGGCGCCCGTCACGACAGAGCCACGTTGAACAAAGAGGAAGAGAACAGGCCCTCTCCCCGAGAAGTTGACTGCCAAGATGGTGGTCGTTGGTACTGCACTTATCACCGCTCCGTGACTCACAATATTGTAGATTGTAAGTCCCTCGAGGGAGACAAGGGAAGGGCAAGATACCTGACTCCCCAACACTTTGACGACCAGTGAGGGGAAAGGGAGCAAAGCCGAGGAAGGTTTGTTTGATCAAGAAGGAGTGAGAGCCCAAGGAGGCGAGCGGGGTGGGATGCCCCGTGAAACCGTCCTCGGTCACTACCGTGCGAGAATGCTCCGTTCTGCGAAATACGTACTATAGATAGGGGTTGTCGGAGGCAGTTTAACCTCCTCCAGTAGAAAGGCCCATGCCAGGGAGGTGTATTCAACCGAGCATTGCCAATCGAAGATGAGAAGGAGCGAGCCCACACCAACCATTACCTTTAGAGAGGCCGATGAAGAAGTGGTCTTCTGCCCCCATGACGACGCCTTGGTGGTAACAATGCAGGTGGCCACCAAGAGGATCCTCATTGACAACGGCAGCTTCACCGTCATCCTTTACTGGGTTGCTTTCTCTTGGATGAGGATCTATCCCAACCACTTGCGACTAGCCCCCATGCCACTAAAGGGGTTCATAGGAGATATGGTTCAGTCGGTGGGAACCATTAATCTTTCGATAATGGCAGGAAAGGCCCCACACACTGCCTCCACAATGACTAACTTTATAGTGGTGAAGGCCCCCTCCTCCTACAATGCTATACTTGGGCGACCTACACTTAACAACTTGAGGGTGGTGACTTTGCCTTACCACTTGAAGATGAAGGTCTTGACCGCAACGGGGGTAGGCAAAACCCGAGGCGAGCATACCCTGGCGCGAGAATGTTATGTACAGGATCTAAAGCCAGCAAAAGAAAGGGTTAATGTGATTGAGCCCCAAGGAGCCGATTGCATCCCGCCCCCACCTGGGTTTGTTGCAGGAGAGGAAAAAGTACGAGATGAGCAGGCTCTCCGCTAGGAGGAGTCAAACAAGCCGCTCGATTTGGCTCCATTGGACTCGAACCGCCCTAAGGCCATGATCAGACTTGGCAGCAGAATCACACCCGATGTGCGGCAAGCTATGGTCCAACTCCTGATAGAACTTCGGGACGTGTTTGCTTGGGACCACAAAGACATAACAGGGATTGACTCAAACATTATTCAACACAACCTATGTGTGGATCCCGAAGCCAGAAAAGTCAGGCAGAAGTGGCAGAGTTTCAGTGCCGAGAAATGTGCTGCCATCACGGAAGAAGTCGACCGACTGCTGGCAGTAGGATTCATACGTGAGGCACACAACCTGGACTAGCTATCCAATGTCATGCTCGTGAAGAAGGCCAAGAGGAAATGGAGGATGTGTGCTGACTTCACGGACTTAAATAAGGCTTGTCCTAAGGATAGTTTTCCTCTTCTCTAGATAGACCTAAAAGTGGATTCCACTGCAGGACATCACATGCTTAGTTTCGTGGATTCTTATTTGGGGTACAATAAGATCCGCATGAACCCTGCGATGCGAAAAAGATGTCGTTCATCACAAACCAGGGCCTACACTACTACTCGGGCATGCCTTTCGGCTTGAAAAACACCGGGGACACAGACCAGTGGCTGGTCAACTGCATGTTTAAGGAACAGATTGGGCTATGCATGGAGGTTTACGTGGATGACTTGTGAAGAGTAAGAGCCCCGAATAGCACCTAGTCGACTTGTGGGAAGCCTTCACGGGAATTTGGGAAATTCTTGGCGTACATGGTCTCGGAACAGGGGACAGAGGTCAACCAGGAAAAGGTGTAGGCCATGATGTGCATAAGCTCACCGGCTGGGTAGCGACGCTTAATAGGTTTGTATCCCAGTCGACGGACAAGTGCTTGCCGTTTTTCAAAATACTGCTGAAGGCGCAGAATTGGAATGAGGAGTGTGACCAGGTGTTTGAGAAACTCAAGTAGTACCTTTCCAATCCACTGCTGCTGCTCAGTCGAGCTAACCTGGGATAGACCCTGAGGCTTGTATCTGTCTGTCTTCCCATATGCGGTCTTCGCAGCTCTGGTAAGACACTCGAAAGGCTCCCAGAAACCAGTATACTACATCAGCCAGACATTTTGAGGTGCCGAGGCGAGATAACCCTGCATGGACCCGCTCACGGTCGCTCTTGTAATGACCGCCCGCCGACTCAGACCATACTTTCAGCAACATCCGATACGAGTCCTAACTGAAGCCCCCTCGAAGAAGATTCTATAGCAACCCGATGTGTCTGTCCGACTGATGAATTGGGCAGTAGAGCTAACTGAGTTCGACATTGAGTATGTTCCTAGAAGCTCCACCATGGGAATGGTACTGGCCGACTTCATTGCGAAATTCATTGGCTTCTCGGAGGAAGTACAAGATGCACCCTGATGCCCTGGCAAGTCTTCATCGATGGCTCGTCTTACCGGGTTGGGGGAGATGTGGGGGTGCATATTGTTACGAAGAATGGGGAAAAGCATAATTATGCCATTAGATTGGTGTTCAAAATTACCGATAACGAGGCTGAATATGAAGCACAGTTGGTCGGCTTGGAGGTTGCTAAGTTGCTTGGTGCAGATGACGTAGAAGTAAAAGCCGACTCCCAAGTAGTCATAAACCAGGTCCGAGGGAAGTCCAACACGAAAAGTGAAAACTAAAAAAATACCTGACGCTAGTGGGAGATAAGCGCAACCACTTCAGATATTTTCAGAATTAGCAGGTTCCGAAAGTCGAGAACCAAAAGGTCAACAAACTGGCACGAGCCGCATCCGGGCAGGAGAACTCACCCCTACCTAGACGGACAGTGGTTAGCATTGTAACCCGCACCCGCATCTAGCGCATTTCCTGGTAAGATGTGGGCTGGTAGCGCAAAATGGGGCATTGTGCCTTAGGCAGTGATTGATGACCCCGTATTGCAGTTGCCAGATCACACTAAGCCATTATGTTTCAAATTATAGCAGTTGTCCATGTCATGACCAACTCCGCCGGAATGAAACTCACACCTCGAGTGCTCGTGATAGGGGTTGAGATCTCAAAGGTGAAGCCTGGGGCCCTAGAGTGGGCTACCGACATACTCAAGTACCTCGACGCCAATGAGTTACCCTGAGGATAAGTGGGAAGTAAGGAAAATCAAGAATAGGGCGGCTCGCTTCATCCTAACCTACAAGACCCTGTATAAACGAGGTTATTCCGTACCCCTCCTGAGGTGTGTCTCGTTTGAACAAGCGCAGTATGTCCTAGTGGAGGTACAAGAAGGGGTATGTAGTAACCATTCGGGAGGGAAAGCACTGGCGGGAAATGTAATGAGAGCTGGATACTATTGCCCACGCACCCTCTAAGACACTCCGGAGTTTGTTCGGAAGTGTCCCCCACTGCCTGCCATAGGAGCTGACCGCCATGGCCTTTCGTACAATGAGGTGTCAATCTGGTCGGCCCCCTCCCCCCAGGTAAAGGTGGGGTGAAGTTTGTAGTGGTGGTCATAGATTACTTCACGAATGGGTGGAGGCAGAGGCCTTGACAATGATAACCGCAAGTAATATTACCCGGTTCCTATGGAAGACAGTTGTGTGCAGATTCGGTGTCCCTCACTTCATCATATCTGACAACGAGAGATAGTTTGAATCGAACCACTATCGTGACTGGTGCAGGGATTGGTGATCAAGTTCAGGTACTCTTCCCTGGGACACCCACAGTCCAATGGGAAAGTCGAGGCGACCAACAAAACCCTACTCGAGATCCTTAAAAAGAGACTCGACAACAAGAAGGGGACTTGAGCAGAGGAACTCCTAGGAGTACTATGGGCATACAGGACCACGGTCAGAACCCCGAGGTGCGAGACCCTGTTCGGACTCACCTAAGGACATGAGGCAGTGGCGCTTGTTGAAATGGGAATACCTACCTACATGATACAACACTTCGATCAGGGTTCTAACAGTGCGAGACTGGAGGAGGAGCTTGACTTGTTGGAAGAAATAAGGCTGGAAGCATAGGTAAGGATTGCGGTCAACAAAAGAAGGGCAGATCATTGCTTCAACTAGCGAGTCCAACCGAGATCTTTCAAAGTCGAAGACCTTGTGTTGAGGCAAGCGGGGATAACCACTCGGGATGAAAGGAAGCTGAGACCAAGGTGGGAGGGACCCTATATGGTCACGACTAATAATCGCTCAGGCTCTTACAGGCTCAAAGATGCACAAGGAAGAGACCTACTGCACCTATGGAACGCCGAACATCTACAGAAGTTCTATTGTTAATAAAAAAATGAAAAGAAAATCGTGGTTCTTCGAGAGGGTGAGATGTACTTATCCCATTAATGTACTGTGAGGGCCAACGGTGCGAGCCCAGTCTAACGTGCTGCTCGACCCTCATCCAATTTACAAGTAAAAAGGGCGGGTCCAGTCTGACGTACTACCCGACCCCCTTGCACCGTGAGTGCCAACGGGGCGAGTCCAGTCTAACGTATTGCTCGACCCCCATCCAGTTTACAACTAAGGATATTTATAATGGTGAGTCAAAATTGTTTGCATGACAAGGAAATCAAAGAGCATGGAAGGGAGTAAGGGTGCGTAGCTCCCAAGATGTAGCTAAGTGCATAGTGCGGAAGTACAGATACATACGAAGCAAACGAACAACGACAACGAAAATCCAAAAACCAAAAGAATGTAAGCAAAAGCCTTCTCAACTGACCAACCACACCCAAGTCCAAGCAAAGGCCTTTGGTCGCTGACCTTGAACCGCCAGGCCAGGCCCAGTCTGGCACACCTCGTAGGTTTGAATTCGAATAACCTATGCTAAACAAGCCCACACAACTCTCCCCGAACAAAGAACTGAGAAAAGCCATAAACAAAGGCAAAATCTAAAGTCGACAATGGGTAGTAGAACATTTGATTACATTGCAAAGAAAAATGCTACAAAAATACATTTGTGCGGGTACAAAGGAAAGCAAAAAGATAAAAAGTCAATTGGCGGGGTCATCAGTTTCTTGCCTATTGAGGCACCACGCTTCAATGTTGTAGGGTCCGGCTGAAGGTCTCCTAAATTCAGGGATCTCAAGTTGCTTTGAGGATTCTTGAGCACATGATCCCACATTCTCTCCAATCCTTCCAAGTAGTAGTAAGACCAAGCATCTTCGCGGACTGAGCAAACTTGAGATAATTCCTCGTGCAGCTGCGGGACATTATCCAAATGGGATCGAATGTTCTCGATAGTCGCCTAACGAGCGGCTATCGTGCGCTGCGCCTCGACCAGCTTGGTCTCTAACTCCCTGACCTGTTCCCTCTCACTAGCTTCCCTAGCCTAAGCTGCGGCGTTCTTGGCCTCAAGATCTTTCAACTTCTGTGCCTTAGCCTTGATGGACTCTAACTTGTTCTGCAGCGACTGGGAAGCTCCTCACATTTCCCTTCGAGCCACTTGTATGCTCGAGTGTTTGAGTCATGCTGCTTACACAGTCAGGCATTCTCACATCGAAGGTGGTCAAGCTCACCGAACTAACGGTCGAGAAAGTCCTGCAAATTATCTTGTGCTTCCTTGCTAAGAGCAGCCTCATCCTGTGATTTCACCAGCTCGGATTGGAGTTGGGCCTTTCTACGATAGAGCCAGGCCATCCTTTTTTTGTCTCTGACGGTGGTGAAGCTTTGCTTTGACCAGAGCTTCCTCCAGTTCCTCTCCCACTCCTCCTTAGCAAGGTGCAAGGTTAGTTCCGCCAAGGAATGAAGCGCCAAGTCTTGCCCTCCAGAGCCTCCCGGCGATCTATAATAAAGGCCGCCAACTGCTCTACTCCCTGTACGAAAATTACCAAAGTCAGTAGAGGGAGAGGTAAATAGGGAAAACTAAGAGAAGAGAGTAGGCGGGCAAGTAAAAACCAACCGTTGAAAGGAACCCTCAAAGTGTCTCAGCCATTACTCTAACAGACTCAGCGCGGGCTCCTCCCGTCACCTGGCCGGAAGCTAGTACATCCCTTCCCCTAGAAGAGGCACCCAACGGGAACCCACTATTGAGCATTTTGGCATCCCGATCCTTGGACCTCACCCCCTGGACTTCCCTGGACCTCACCCCCCTTGGCGCATTAGGGATTGAGATCAACTGGTAGTTCAACCTCCGAGATACTTGGAGCCCCAACACCGGTGATAACCACGGGAAGACACACAAAGGTCCAAGAATCAGTTGAGACCATCTGGATATCGCTCTCTCCCACCATCCCAACTCCCTGTATGTCCCCAAAAATCACCTTGAGCTCAACCTCAGACAATGCTACGGCTGGGATGGTGTCAGAGATGGGCAATAAAGCCCTATGTCGGGAGAACGATCGGAGCTTCATTACCCTCCACTGACGCCACCATGCTTAATCTTGGGCGCAATGGCCAGAGCCTCTGCAGATCTCGATGCCATTATCGCCTCCACCCTTGTCTCATCCTCGCAGCCCTCACTAGCTTTTGAGGAAACTTCGATTGGGGCAAACTCGACCTCGGGAGAATAGTATAGGGGACTCAGGGATGGGAACCCTGTCGGTGTCCCCTTCGGCATTCGGGGAGGGAATCATCTCAATATTCTGTTTGGCGGGCCCCGAGGGGGGGGTGGGGGGTGGGGGATGGGGAGGATCACCATCTTGGACTGCCTGGCTGGAGGGTCTAGAAGGACCTCGAAGAATCGCAAGGAGAGTATCTCCTCCCCCCCAGGTAAGAACTACGTCACCCCCCACCTTGCCTGGCGGGGTAGTATGGGGTACTTCTGAAGGGATTGGTGGGGCCCTAGGCTAAGGAACCTCGGCCACCACGGGCTGAACTTGGATCTGCTTGGCAATGCCACCCACTCTCGGAGATGGTTTTGGCCGGCTAACGACCACAGGAATAGAAGATTGCCCCGGGTGAGGCGTCGACGCTGAGTCGGAGATACTGCCATCTTGATCCTCCCTCCTAGGCTTGTTCCCTTTCCCCTCCATTGGCGGGCATGGAAAATGTTTGTGAACCTGGGGAATAGCTGACTAAACGGGTATACTACGATTGGCATAGCGTGTGTTTGCCAGTGTAGCAAAATATCACCACAGGCTAGCTTCGTCCAACAAAGCCTCACAGTAAATGTGATCATGATGCGCCTTCACCCAGACCCTTACAATTTCTATCTTACTCACCTCTTTGGGCATCACCATCAGCCAGATACACTTGTCATCATCGTCAACAACTCCCCATATGGCATGAACAAGGGTACTCTCCACGGTTGACCTGGCTGACTGCAAACTTCCATCCTTTACCAGATAGAAAGAAGAAACGTCGGGTCCACCCCTTCACCCGATTGTACTGTTGTTCCAAGCAGGCAGGCCAACACATGAATCGCAAGCGGTGACGTTAGGATGCTCTCAACCCACCTCCTCCAACACCAGATGACACAACAAGACACCAAAATCCTTCACGCGTTAGGGTGGAGTTGAGTGGGGGCTAGACGAAGAAAGTCCAGCACATCACAAATTGTACAGCAGAAGGGAAGTCGAAGGCCACTCGAGAACATGCTCGGGTAGAGGGCCACTTTCATGGCATAATCCTCGGAGTCCATCACCCCTTCATGAGAATCGGGCACCACGAATTCGACAATATCGGGTACCTTGTAAGTTGACTTCATTCCAACTCAATGGAGGTCACCACCGATCGCCAAAAACAACCATCAAACCGTTGGGACTCGATGCGAACCTCAGTAGGGTCCATACCCCAAGGGGCTCGGGAAGCGTCGGGAGCATTAACAAAGTTGGAGCTCTAGGGAGCAGCACGGGAAGGGTTCTTGGGAGCCATGAGGATTTAGGGGTAGAAGAAAAGAAGGCATGAAACACACAGTAAAGAGGAAGGAAGGAAAGTAGGGAGTACGCAGAAAACTTGGGGAAGAAAGATAAGGGCAAATGAGCTCCAAATGATGATAAGGATGGGGTTTAAATAGGCCCATGCGACGGTTGGGATCCCATATTGTGGGAATGCACGCGCCTCACGAGGCGAGCAGGATGAACACGAATCCACAGTGCGTACTATGCGATGCAATGTGTGAGAGGACGAGCCATTTGACACCATTAATGCAAGGGAAACAGAACAGATGCAATCAAGTGTCAAATCCAGCTGTCAGAGAACATGACATTGAAGCCAAAGAGTGTAATAATTGCCTATTTCGAAGGTGTGGAGGTTGAACAGACACAACCCCATAAAGGAAGGAACGAGAAGACAAAGGCCAGAGATAAATTCACACTGAGCTAGTTCGATAGGAATTGGCGGTATAACTGTAAATGGATTCCCCCCTTCTCTGAGGGGGCCAACTCGGCCGAAGGACCTTTCTCTGAGGGAGCAAGCCCCTCCTTGGAATACCTGTCTTGCAAGCAAAACCAACCATTGGTAAGAGATTGGGCCAAAGGATAGAATGGGACGGGCTCGGGAGACCGGCTAGGCCCGGGAGGCTTTGGGAGTGAAAGGCAAAGCTATGTATACAAAGCATGGGAGCTCCGGGCAAGAGGCCCTAGAACATTTAATGGCTGACAAACCTCGCACCCAACATCAGAAACAACCACTACCACCTCCAGATGATCGATGGCAGGAAGGACAAGGAAGGACACGTCAGGGTAGAGGCACACCGCATTTAATGGCTAGCAAAGTTAACATGTCACGATAAAGAGGGGTACAGACTTGTCCGGGTGGCCATGATCAGGCATGGCCCACCTGTCGCCTGACAAAAAACTGGAAGGACAATAGTACAATCCGAGTACGAAGCAACATGACCATGATTGACAAGGCAGGAGATCGTCTGCCGCCATGGCCACGGCCACATCCGAGACACCAACACGCTACTGTTGACAAGTATCGGGGACCACACCACCAAGTATATATACTCCCTCCCAGGGGTAGGAAAGGCTCTCTATGCTTTGGCACTCTAGCACAAACTATTAAGGAGATTAACTGACTTAAGCATCGGAGGCTCCATGGCTACCACAGAGCCCTCCTGACCCCCAATGTTTGCTTGATTGTGCAAGTATAGAAGCCCAGACCTGAGTTGTTGGAACCAAATCCAAAGGCGTACGAAACACGACATTAATACAATCCAACTTGTTTTTCATTAGATTTTTGTAAGTTGGATCTTAAACAAAAAGTCAGCCCATTTTGCACAAGCTAACCCCAAATATATTGATAGGACTGACTAGACTGATACATAACGGTCTGACAATAGGTCTTGGGGGGGGGGGGGAAATGGGTGGACTGACAAATTCGGTTCAAATCCAAAAATTGCTCCTAGGATCAACTTGACCAGATTGATTAAACTCCAGGTAGAACGCTTGTTAGGTTTTGAGTTTATAGGCCTAAAGCCTTTGTGTAGGCTATGTCTCCTCGGTTGTTTCTGTAGATGAGATGAGTTGAGATGAAATGTTAAAATTGAATAAAATATTGTTAGAATATATTTTTTTAATATTATTTTTATTTTGGGATTTGAAAAAGTTCAATTATTTATTTTATTTTGTGTGAAAATTTTTAAAAAGTTATAATAATTAGATGAGATGAGATAAGATAAGTTGAAAAGTATTGTGAAAACAAACGAAGCCTTATAGCTCCGTCTAGTAGGGATGACTTTACTTGTGTTATACCCTTCATGGGTGGCTTGTTTGTATACTATTTTTTTCTTGAAGAATTCTACTCATTAGCCATTATTCACTCTCACATCTTATACTTACCACTCTTTTTTTTTTCCATAAGGTATGGGGGTGTTTTTCATAAGGTGTGGGGTGTGGGGTGTGAGATATTGAATAGTGTTTGATGAGAAGAATTTTTCTTTTTTCTTTACCTTACCAAAATGACACATGCATAAACAAGTACGAATAATTTAAAGTCCTAGAAACTTTTTTTTTTAATCGAAAATAGACTTAATTTCATTCAATGAAACCGAAGTTACAGCTGTGACTGATAAATACAGGAAAAAACATAGATTACAAGCCAAACTACTCATCTGTTTGGGGCTTCCTCGCACACAAATTTTTTTGTGACGGACATTGTCTTAACTTCTATAAGGTTTCTAATGACAAAACCTTCTAAGATTTCAATCACAATTTGTCTGAGACAAAAATGCTTTGTAAAAACAGAGATAACCATCACCCAATCTCCAAAGGAAGAAATGGTATCCAACCCCCATCCTCCAAATGAGGAGAGGGAAAACCACTCACCATCCTCCAAAGGAGGAACGGGACAACCAAACCCCATCCTCCAAAAGAGGAGAGGGAAAACCACTCACCATCCTCCAAAGGAGGAATGAGACAAGCAACCCCTATCCTCCAAAGGAGGAGAGAGATTCTCTTGCTATGGACAACAAGTCCAATAATCTATTTCTTTTTATTTTTACCTAACACAAACAACATAACAAAAAATACATAGGAAATACTGAAAACAGAACTACAACAAAACAAAAACTTGAAATACACTGCCGAAAAAACATTGAGCAAGGAGGCTATAGTGGCGCGTGAAGCTACCGATTCTGAAGCTACCGAGATTGTTGACCCCAGAAAAGTCATGCGTGGTGGCAACAGAGCCCTCTGTGTGGTGATGAGTGGAGGCCACGCGTGCACTTTGACCCGCGCGTGTGGATCATGTGCCGCTCCTTTTGACGAAATCTTCGGCAGTTTGAAAGATCGGCAGCTTAGGAACCCCATTATTAGACTAAAATGCTAAAATATGAATAGAAATCATAAGAATTAATGTGTATTCTTGAATTGAGTTTCTATTTACTTTGGGATACTCCTAAGCATATTTTTATGTTTAATTTCAGAGTTTATAAAAAAGCAAGTCAAAACTCAATCAAATTCAAAGGAGGACTTTCAAGTGGGCAAGACGTTGGAACAACTTAAGAACTTTCAAAGAGTGTAGGACTTTTCAAATAAGGATAATGATGGGGTTCGAGAGTAATTTGAATCAGAGCCCAAAATGAGTTAGGAGACAGCCTGGACATACTTCAGTATTTTGATCTTAACTTTCCACTCATGTATCTGATTGATGTGATTCTTGATGCATTGGAAATCTATCTTAAAGGGCTACAAACTTGTTTAAATTCAAACTACTAAAACGTGTACGTTGCTACCAAGATGAGTCCTAAAATTTAAGCAATTTTTTATGTGGGAATCATGAAGACATTAGGGTTTCTTTCCTATCCTATATAAGCATATCATTAGCACGAAATTGAAGAGTTTTTGGAGGGGAGGAGACACATCTAGAGAAGAAAAAATACCATTTTTATTTTTAGTTCTTCTATGGAGAACTAAATCTTGAGTAAAGCCTAGGGCGGAAATTGATCAGTGAAAATACTTTGACTTTATTTCAATTCATAAATTAAGCTTTATTGTTTAAGATTCTATGATTCAATTTTCTATTTGTTTTGGATATTATAAGTTTGAGACAATTATATTAAATCTTGTTATGATTTGATTTTATTGAGTTATAAGATTATGAATAAATGATTGTGAGTTAAATAAGTTTTTCATGCCATTAATGTGATCTTTTGCTACATTATTGTTTGAGAACATAGTGTCATCTTTAGATCTAATATTCATTTTTATATAAGAAAATTGTGGTATGTAAAGGGAGAATAGATTCTAGAATTAAATTTGAGAAAATAAATGAATATAATGTCATATCTTCAAATTAGGAGTTTGGTGCTATAATTCTTAATTGTATATATAGTTTGGATTGAAAAAGTCAGAGTATTGGATCCAGTTGATGGAAGCTCAAAGCTTTACTTGTCTATTCGTGCCTTAATCTCATTTTAATTACGTGTTTTAGGTAGAATTTTTAGATTCTTGTCATATTGTAATATGATCTTTCCTTTTAAGTTTGCGTCTTGTTGTGTTTCTTCCGACTCCTTGTAGATCGATACCCTGAACTATACTATAACACCATGTACTAGTTTGGGCGTAATCAGGTAGTCGCTGGCCACTGGAAAACCTCAAAACAGTGCTTCACCATGCTTTGACTGGAAAAAACAAAACAAAAACAAAGGAACACAGACTAGAAAAAAAAACTAGATGGATTTCTAGAGAGAAGTCAGAGGTTCTCTCTAGAAACTAAGATGGATGGAAATTAATCTTATGTGTTTAGTGTATTTAGATAAACTTTATGTAGCGAGACTCTTGTTTAGTGTATTAGTTTTTCAACATTATTTTTCTTTCTTGAAAAGGTTATAGTTAAAAAAAATGATTTAAAAGATTAAGAAAAAAGATGTTTGTTTTTCAAATTATGGATACTCGGGTACAACTCAAGTAACCAGATTTATGGGTTTCAAAAACTTGACTATGTTCAAGTATCCGTACGGGTCGGAACTTGGACTAATCCGGAGATACCCGAACCACATTACACACTCGGGGTAGAGATCCAAGTATAACCAGGTTTTCGAATGTTTCCGGATCCGCACCCGAGTAAGGGTTCTACCAATAAGAAGTTGATTACACATTGAATATGGGAGTTCTGTTTTTGGTGATATGCTCTTTTCTTCTTTTTTTTTGGAATAAAAAAAAATTCTTATTTTTTGATCTTTTTCTAGATCCAACTTTTCCATTAGGATTCTGGACAAATAACTGAAAGATACTTAAAAAAAACAATCTAAAGCCGTTTGTTTTGATATACATTTGAGATTCTTTTTTTTTTTTGTTTTACCCGAAGGTTAATTTCCTAATCCATGCTAGCTTGCATGACGATAGTGCTAACAAGACGCTAATTACTTTTTTGGTTAGGGATAGAAATTAATGCATGCTTGTCTTTGCACCTACTACCAGATTGGGAGTACAGTAACTTGGGTTGAAGAACACAGAAATCCTCGGACATCCAAGACCTAACACTGACCTAGGCATTAAGTTGATGGCAAATATATATGTGGAGGATCAACTGAACATTCAGGCCG
Source organism: Juglans cinerea (assembly GCA_961763995.1). Taxonomy (NCBI): domain Eukaryota; kingdom Viridiplantae; phylum Streptophyta; class Magnoliopsida; order Fagales; family Juglandaceae; genus Juglans; species Juglans cinerea. Next base: position 18,037,715 of record CAUIVZ010000005.1, read on the forward strand.
AAAAACTATAAAAACAACCTGTTCCCGTTGCAGCATACAATCTGTCTGGAATTTGGAGATTCATAAGAAGATTCATACACAGATTAAAGACAAGATTTCCGCTGGCAGTTCTCTAAATGTTTACAAGCAGATCACAGCAAGACACGAGTACACTGGTAGGTTGTTTGACAACAATATTCAGACAGTTCTGTCCATTTACAGCATCTCAAAACTGTATGTAGCGATATGATAACAACAAACATAAATTTCTAGTATATTTTTATTCATCACAAACCAACATGTTACACGACCAAAACAAATTTACAGCAACTGAGTACAAGAAGCCATATGCTTGTATGTTCACTGATATGATAACACAATAAAAACATTTACAGCATACCATTGGTGAAAACCAACCTGATCTATATCAAGCATAAAACCCAACTTTTAATGCCCTCTTCTCCTTCCCATTTTTCAAATACAGAATCCTTCTTCCCAGAAAAACAGAAGTATCACGCCGAAAAGTCTGTACAAAACTGCACACAAGCACACATTCTTTAAACACAAGACCTGTCAAAACAGATCTGATATTCTCTCTTGAGTAAAAACTAAAAAATAGAAAACAACAGGTTGATTGAGCTAGCTTCTTTTCTTTTTATTTTTATAATATTTGTGGGTTGATTGCGCTATCTTGAACATTTAGAACCATATCTCTGCCTCAGCAATCTATGACGTGGCCCTCAGAAAATGATGCTGATCCAATTCATACTTGAGCTTTACAGATTGACCCTGAAATTGAAGGGAAACCAGATTCAGGACCGTCTGAATTGAAAATACAAATCAAATGGGCTAGAAACACGACCTAACAAATCCCATATAAAAATTCTAACTGAAACTCCACTTCAGAAGAAATTCGATACATTAAGACGTAACTATTGCATCCTTACAGATTCTGAGCAGTTACGGATAAAAAAGAAAGTTTTTCTTTTCGTTGCAGCAATATCTAATATGCTGTCAAGACTCTTTAGATGATAAGCATTAGAGAACAGAGATGAATTCATTTCCCAAGCTTCATCGCATAAAAATTCCCGTTGAAAAATCAAACAACAACTAAAAACTACCCTTTTTTATAAGTAACAACTTAAAACTACCTACCAGTCAAATTTATGAAGATTTTGGCCAACCGCTCGACTCAACAAAGCAATAACACTACTGTCAATGCCTGCTGAATGAATCTTAGGTATATCACAGATTATTTGAAGGCCTACTAAAAGATATTGTCACTTTCCAAGAGGTTTGGCTAGCAAACCTAATACATTAGTGGGTTTTCCATAAATTAATATAGCCAGGTGTAAAGACGCTACATCTACAGAGATAAAGGGTCCAACCTAAAACAGTGGCTGCAACTTACATATATTACCTTAGTAAAGTGAAAACTAAGATCTTAGACCACGATACCTATGAGATTTCTAATATAAAAGTCCCCAATAAATTTTTCAATCAGAAAAAAATAACATCACAATTACAGGAAAACAAACTCAAATAAAGGGCAAGCAATCAGATGCAGATAACTCATAGAGCAAAGAATCATCATACTACCAAATGTTCTATTATAGTTTTGCCCAAAAGACTACAAGTACATGATTGACTGGCTTATAGAAACCTTAAAAACCAATCAGGAAATCAAAACCAGTCATATTAACAATAATTCCTCACTAACTCAGGGGAATTGTATAGAACAAAGAGGTCATCATATTTACTTTGAATCATCACATACATTTAACCCTCAGACTTTCCACATCATGATTTTTCCACATCATGATTTCAAGTATCAATGATTAACTCTTCAGAAAAGGCTATATCATGAAAACTAATGGCTTGTCAGCTACAATACATTTTGAAAATTGGCAAGTCCGAAGTTCAAATCTCACCGAAGGAAAATTTTTTTATTTTTAAAAAATAACAGAATCCAGAAGCTAAAAAAGTTGGCAAAAGAAAAAAAGAACTCGGAACATCCGTTCATACAGTTCTGGGTAGATCAGTCTATAAACGGGTGCATGACATCAATTTCAACACTCTCGTTCCATCAACAGAATCATACCAGAAGCTATTCGTTTAAAAAATCATCATGCTTGCTCAACAAATTCATCATAAGCCTCACTACAAACCACATTTAGAGCCCATAAAAATAGCCACAGAATTCACCATTTCCACTTATAAACACACATCTTCACAGATCCCTACAACCCAAAGCCTCAAAAACTAATCGAAAGCTCGCCAAAAACAACTCAAACACAATTTAATCACCCTGTCAAAACAAAATCCCATGTACCATTAAATTCACAGAACTATCAAAAGAATAAAAAACAAGGAAGTATACCAAAAGTCTAATAATAAACAAAACTTCGCAGAACCCATCGGCACTTAAAACTTCATATAAAAATTAAATCGCCAAAAAAATCTACTTGAACATGTCACCAAATCCGTCAATTCTAAACCCTATATTATCACTTCCTCACATATTCTCACAACGGAAAACCTCTGAGATCAATCACAATTCACAACCCCACGGAACAGAATTATCAAATGATTAGAAATAAAGTGAATAATCGAAAAGATAAGAGGCACAGTAATTGACCTTCCGAGGCTCCGAATAGGCTTCACCGTGAATGAAAAAATCAGTGGGGGCCAAAGGCTCAGCCACGGTGCAATCAGGAGGGGACTCAAAAAGAGACAAAGAGTACTGCTTGTCGACCACGCCCACATCGAAGTGAATAACCCCGGAGCTGGGGACATCCACGCTTATGCCCTTCACGGGGAACCAGAGGAAGAGCTCCTGAGAGGAGACGCCGGAGAGATTGCCGATGTGGGCATGGGTGAGGTGAAAGGAGATGTTAAGGTCATAGTGAAACTCGTTCTCGAACTTTGCGATGCAGGGGTAAGGCAGGGATACTTGGAAGATGGAAGTGGTGGGTGAGAAGGAAAATTGGGTTATGCCCTTGGGGAGCAGTCCCGTCGGGAGGCCGTGAAGGCGGAGATGGTCGTAGACAGTGGCGGCGGCGGCCGTGGTTGTGAGGAGGAGGAGAGAGAGGAAAAGAAAGTGTGGGAAAATCTGGGGACCCATATGGGATATTTTGGCGTTCGCGAGAGAGGATCTGGAATTTGATTGATATTTGGTTCAAGTTGTTTAAGATTTTGGTCCGGTGCGTGGTGTCCGTTGCGTGCTTCAGTTTTGTGCGTGCGCTGTTTTCAGCCGTCAGCCGTCAGGACTCAACAGCAAGTTAGCAACAGTAGTTTCTTTTAAGTTCGCGTTGGAGAATGGTGTCTGCTCCACACGTTCTTGCTACGCGTTTTTTACACGCGCAGTAAATTTGTATTGAAAGTGAAAGGGTTGTTTGAACGAGCTTGCTGAAAGCTTCTTAAATTTTTTTATTTTAACATTTTAATCTCATACTTAAAACTTTTTGCAATTAGCCCCTCCATCTAACTTTTGTTGAATCCACCAAAGACGCATTTTGAATCCAATGCGTGGTATAAAATTGTCGTGTAACAATCTTATTAAAAGTATAAAACAATTTTTAAAAAAATAAAAAAAATCGTTTTAAAAAGAAGTTAAAGATTTCTCAAAAATAAAAAATAAGAAAAATGATATTTATAATTTTATGGTATATAAATCTTGTATATTCTTTTTATAAAATTATATAAATCTAAAATTTATGTAACAATTTATTTTTTTAATAATAAAATTTTTTATATTAAATTATTTTTTATAAAATGACAATCGCAGTTTTGAATAAAATAATGTTAGAATATATTTTTTTAATATTATTTTTGTTTTGAGATTTAAAAAAGTTGAATTGTTTATTTTATTTTGTGTGAGAATTTAAAAAAATTGTAATAATAAGATGAGATGAGATGAGATGAGTTGAAAAATTTTATGAAAACAAACGAGATTTTAATGTCACGTGACAACCAAGAGACTATTTTTCATTTGATTTAAAATTCGGAACTAAATTGAGTTTCTTATCTTTTGGAAATCATTCCTTGCTTTTCTTTTTTTTTCCTTTGATTTTATTAAAATTCTTTTCTGTTCGTATGAGTTAGGAAGAGGAGAAGGAAATAAATAACTATGTTGGTGTACAAAGTATCAATTGAAAAATTAAAAACTAAGTAACTAAAGCGGTTATATGGTATATAGATTCTCATATTTTCACAAATGGATGCTACATTTTTCAACTTTTTATAATATTGATATATAGAAATCTTCTAACCCTAAGGTATCTTTGTTAATCTCTTATTAGAAAATTAATTGAAACAACACAACGTGAGAAACGACATAAAATCTTAATAAACTAACTTTTTTTTTTTTTTTAACTTTGGTAATATTGGCAAAATATATTGTTTTTCAATTTTATATTCTTTTTCATTTTACTTATTTTTTCTATTTTCTATCTTCTATTCCTTTCCATTGTGAAAAGGAATTGTGCTTTTAAATTTCTTCATTTGAGTGTTTTTTCAGGTTTTAGGCTTTTATATTCATATAATTTTCTATTTTTTAAAAATTATTTTTAGGTGTTTTTAAGTTTGATTTTTGTTTAAGGTTTTAGTTTTATATTTTATTTTTTCTTTCTAAAAATTATTTTTAGGTGTTTTTAAAATTGTTTTAAAAGATAGAGAACATTAATGAGTTAACAAATGCTTAGGTATTAATGTTTTTAATGTTGAAAATTGTAAGTTGGATTTGTAAAAATGCGAAGATTCAAGTATTGATTTGGTCAGTCCAACAAAGAGACTATCTACTCATTAAAACTCTTTAAATCATAGCACTCTCAGTCGGAGTCCATTTGAGGGGCATTACAGCTTATGACATCAAAGCAGTTTAGGTCATGAAGACTATATACACACACGTGTGTACCATATAGTAGTGTATTTTTTTTTTAAAGATGTTTAAAAATATTAAAAAAAAGAAAAAATATATTTATAACCGTGAATTGTGTAACCGTCGCGTAATCGTTTTGAAAAAAGTGAATAAAATATGGGACCCACATGAAAAAAATTAATTTTTTAATAGTGGACCTCACTCATTTTCAAAGAGATTACGCGGCAGTTGCATAATTCATAGTTGTATGTAGAATTACTCTTTAAAATTAGAAAAGGCCTAGAGTCTCCACCCACTCTCTAGTGTCTTTCCACTCCTCTATATATGGAGTTCTCCTTACATTCTGAGCAAAACAAAATACCAGACAGAACCATCCTTCATAGATTACCCTAATTGACCCCATTAGAATGGAAATGGACTTTTTAATCTCACAAATAGAAGCACTTTCGTGGCAAGACCTCAACCTAGAGCCCGCACTAGAAGCAGCACAAAGAACCTCAAATCTTGCAATGGTTGGGCGTCTAGTAGCTGCATGTCCCTTGAACAAATTTTCAATGCATGCAAGTATTAAAGCAGCTTAGAACTTCATCCAAACTTTTCTGATAAAAGATTTGGAAGTAAACATGTTCATTTTCACTTTCCAGTCCTCCCATGACAAGTACAGAGTCCTAAGCCTAGCACCATGGAATTTCAAAGGCTACTTACTCATAGTCTCATACTCAAGCCTTGGCCCCCAGGATCAACAAAAACATGTCTGAACAAAACGATTTTTTGCATGCAGATACATGGTCTCCCATTTGAGCATATGACTTATGATAATGCAACAAAATTTGGGAAAAGCCTTGGGAAACTTGCTAGAGGTGGAAGAAGACACTCAATACAGAAGAGTGGGGGTGTAAAAAAAAAAACCGGTGAACTGGTAAACCGGACCGGACTAGACCGAACCAGTGGGTTTGGTCCGATATCGAGTTTGGTTCGGTTCGGTACCGGTTTTATTATTTTTAAAACCGGTCAAAATGGGTCTGATTCAGGTTTTTCTTTTTCTAAAACTGGATCGGATCGGACTGAACTGGACCGGTTCATATATATATTATAATTTTTTATATTGCATATAATTTTTTTATATTTAATATATAATTATATATAAAATAGTTTTGTATTATATGATAAAGTACTAATTAATATAATATTAAATTTTAAAATCTTATATCACTATAGTCTATTGTATTAATAGTTATACTAATACTATATCACTATATATTATAATATACTGTAATATATCACTATAGTCTATAACAATTATAATATATATTATAATATACTACAATATATTATCACTATAGTGTTATATACTATAATATACTATTATATATATATATATTATATAATATATATTAAAACTGAAAAACGAGACCGAACTAGTAAAACTGGAAGTACCGGTTTTTGGAGGTAATCGGTGCGGAATCGATTATTGAAAATGTAAAACCGGTGCATACCGGTTCGGTCCCAAATTTTGTCTAAAATCGGACCAAACCGGACCCGTTACACCCCTACAGAAGAGCTAGCAGAAAACACATTAGAAGGTTTTCTCCTCCCTAGAGCATCCAAAAATGACACGAGTATCATTCAAATATGAAAGACTATTTGATTTCTGTTGTGCATGTGGGAGGCTAGGCCATTCTCAATTATTTTGTACCTTTCTAAAACATTGCTAACCCATCTCCCCTTCGGTCCATGGCTGCAAGCAGAAGGTCCTACTCCAACATTTCCCCAGCCAAACCTAACTTCTATACAACAACATCCAAGCCATACTGGCACCATAGTCCCCATTCAACGGAAATACCATACTAGGACAACAGCCACAAGAGCCGATCCGCATTGCAAAAGGAAAAGAAAAAGTGGTAGACAACACACAAGAACTGCTGGAAAACATTTTCCCAATATTATACTCAATGCCTATCACCACTAAAAATTATCTTGCAGCTACCAGAAATCCTTTCAAACTCTCAGTCCTTGTTCAGTGCTTGGAAACCGCCTAGTTTGTAGAAGCACCAGTTGAATTCTCGGCAATACGTGTGACGCCCCCAACCTCCGCTCAGGACGGAACATAGACTTAGAGCGTCGAGACATACAACACAAAGTTACATACCCCTCGTATATGATAGTTATTATGCAATGCATCCTAGTATGTAACTAGCAGTATGCAATAATCGCAGCGGAAATAAAGGTGAAAGTATAACTTATGCCAGAATAACTAAAAACATTCCAATTCATTAGTGATCATCAAGTTCAAAGTACCAAACGTAGCATAATCTTAGTACAACTAAGGTCAAAGTCAAATCATTTGCTTCATGCATTCTAAAGCGACTTGGGTTAAAAATATCAGGATTATCCAATCTCCTGTTGCTCTCTAAGGGGGAGAAGTGCTCTTAAGACTCAAGAGAAAACATGGAGCTGAGGTATGGAGGAAATGAGGAAGTGAGGGAGGTATTTATAGGTGGCCAAGGGGGTGGAGACATTTGCTTTGGTTCAAGGGGATTGGTGGAGGTGGGCGGTGTGTAAAAAACTGAATTTTCCAGATTTGCTTCCATCGGCTTATGTCACCTTGTGCAGGGGAATAGTGGCCTGAAACCACCATGATTTCCTCTTTATTGTAGCTACAATGGTTTTGTAGAGATGACTAGGTCATGGGGCATGGTTCAGTTGACAAAAAGTCAAGCAAACCACCTATGCTAACCGGTGGGTTGAAGTGGTTTCACTTGGCAATTTTTGAGCTTCGGTTTTGGGTGATCTTTGGTGGGAAAAAATGAGTCAAATTTCTCATGATGGCCATGGGGCCTCTTGGGGATTGGGTGGTGATGGAGGTGGTGTGGGGTGGCTTAGCCAAGGCAAATGGTTGGTTAAATCTCAACCCAACCAGTTCCCACTCAACTAGCCTAAGGGAGCAATCAGTTTGGCTTCTTGGTTTGGTTTGTAAAACCAATTTCATCAAAGGCTTATTCTGGATTTGAAAGGGTCTCATGAGGTGTATAAGGACTATATTAACCTTGAGGAAATGGCACAAAAATATTGGGCCTAAAGGCAAAACAGTCCATGCACTCAAAGGGGACACACATTGGCCGATTGATGAAGTTTTGGGGTTTGATATGTCATTTTCCTTAATGACATGTGGGGAGGTTTATCTAGGGTATTAGTAAGGTCTAAGTATGATAAAATGGAATAATAAATCAAGAAAATCCCGGATTAAAAGGTTAAGAAAAGATTAAGACGAAATTAAGTTTCAAAGCATGGCTTAAAATCACTAACCTCATGTATGTTGGTTAATGGTCTTAGTCAACCTTCAAAACTTAATTTAGCCATTTAGGGTAGATATGGGCTTAAGGAAACCCATGGTATGGTGTATTGGGCTTTCAACTTCAATAGTGAAATAAACCCAAACATGGCTTTGGGTCTTGTGGGCTTAGGCCAAGTGTGTGGGTAGATGGCTTTTGGGCTTGAATGAGAGGGGCCCTCATTTCCAGATTTTGAGAGTTGAAAAGAGACCTCAAGATCCACTAAGATGGGCTTGAAAGGGCTTGACTTGGCCTAATTTGGTCATGGGCCAATTTACACTAAGTTTGGCCCAAAGGCCTTAAGCCTTATGCTTGGGCCAAAGCTAACTACTAAGTCTTGAATTCCCTAAGGGCTTGGTTCAAGGCTTCCAAGGTGTAATATCCTGCTCCTTCTTTTTACGTACGGTTCTTCCTTCTTAAGTATGCTTCTATCTTTCTGACGTAAGATTCCTTCCTTCTTACGTAAGTAAGTGATGAGGACGGAAATTATGTAAACCGTTCACCCCTTCTCTCTAGCGACTGCGAGACTCGTCATGCGTGCCTAACCCCGATGGCGTGTCTTCAAAGAAATCGTGCGACTTCTAGGGCACGCCCAGTGTTTTAAATGTGCTGGAAATATTATAAAGAGTATTTCCAGTGTTGTTGAACTAAGCTTGTTTTTAAATACGACAATTATAATATTCTTGAAGAGCTCAAAAAATATTATAATTGCCAGAAACCATTTTAATATCAGTATTAAAATGATTTCAACTACTTAAGATATTATGAGATTTAAATTATGTTGAAAGCTTTTATTAATTAAATGGTTTTATTCTCTTTAATAAGTTAAGTGAGACTTCATTATTTTATTAATGATGAAGGAATATTATTTTATAAACTAAAGTTAGTTTAAAATAATATTCTATCTTGATCTCTCTAAGCGCTTTTAATCAAGTTAATATTTACGCATTTTCAAATCAGTGTTTTAATCCCTCGTTGTTAGATCGTTGTGTAGACCCCAAGACGAAGGGACTAGATTATAAACCCAGACCCTCTCTCTTTCCCCCTCACTTTCCCTAGCCCCCTCTCTCTCCTCCCTCTCTCATTCGGCGTACGTAGTACACAACATGCCTCTCTTCAGGCCGAAGCCTCCAATGCACAGCCCGGCGCCACCGTGCGCCGGTGAACGTCACCTCCACCACCAACGGCTTGCTCCCACTCCGGCGAGCCTCCCTAGCCCAGCCTCTCACCCTCACGCTCCCTCTGCCTCACGCTCCCTCTTCCTCTCCGCTGGAAGTGCAAAGCCTGAATGGGCTTGCTGTCCTTAGCGCCGCCGTGCGCCGTCCTCCGGCTCCACCACCTCCATGGCAGCTTCCTCTGCCACCGGCCACCACCCTCTAGCAAAACCAGCACCTCCCAGTGACTCTTGAAGAAATGAAGGCACTGACGGGAGACACGTTTCACGAAAAGAAAGACCATTAAAGCAAAACTCCGTCTAGTGACGTTTTCAAATGAACGCACGTATGACACGTATGCATGCACGTGATAGTATGTACGAATGATGAATGCATGAATGAAAACCTATATTGTTATATTTTAACTGTATGAAGTAATGCTTACGAGTCTTCGACTCATTTTAGTTTTTATGCATGTTCTTTCCCCCCACAGGAACTGAATGATCAGGACGGACACGGCCCATGGGAAAGAGTACAGAAGTCTAGGCACGAATTTTAAATGTACTAGAGGCCTTTTTATTTCAAGATTTATGTTTTCCACTGTAAATCTCTTTTATTGTCAAAGTATATTTTAATTTATAAACGTGGAGTCTTGCACCCTGGGTATGCAAGTGAAAAGTTTTAAATCGGACGGTAATTTTCGTCGTCCTTTCTAAAAATATTTTGTAAAAAGTCCCACCACAAGGACGGGCGTTACAAGTTGGTATCAGAGCAAAACCCAGGTTATGTTAGACTTTATAGTGTTCTTTTCAAAATAAAAGAGAGAAAATCCTTTCCTTGAAGTTTTGAAACTTTTTTTTTCAATGAAAGAAAAATGTTTCAAAGAAAGAACACTTATGAAAAGAGAATTGCACGCGAAGGAAAAACCTAGACTGACGTCTTCCCAAGGCATGTCTCGTCCTGCAGTAAGTACAAGAAAGTATTTTTATTTTTATGATATGATGTTTTCAATGTATGACCCAATGAATGCATGCATGTCAGATTGGCAACTAGAAAGAGGTAGTCATGCTGAGTGCATAGAATGTAAGAGATGTCAGAGACTGAACATAATTAGAAGATAAGGATTGAATGATGGAATGTTAGGGCATGTGACATCAGTTGCTTGCCAATTAAGAAATGGACTAGAAACGTTAGAGATTAGCAAGCAACCATTTCCACTCTTGCTTGCTAATTAAGGAACAGACTATAAACGTTAGAAAGACTGTAATAGTTAAGAAACACATGAACGACCATGAGCTAGCTAGGACCGAAATGGAAAACGAGATGGCGACTTCAAGCCTTGCCATCAAGAATGTTAGAGTGGAAGCTACAAGCGCTACGTGATGGATGGACTCAAGTGCTTCAGACTGACGTTGAGCATGACGATGGGGGAACGACAAGACGTGAGGGCAGGTATTGTACGAGACATGACCAAGATGCTAAACGTGCGCGGAGACGCGTGAAGACAACGAGAGGACATGTATGAAGGAGTCCCTAATAAAGATGAACAAATCCTTAAAATACTGCACAAATTCTTAGAACGCTTGGCAAATCCCTAGGACCTTAAGCAAATTTTGAGGACGAAATTTATTTATGGTGGGAAGAATGTAATACCCCGCTCATTCTTCTGACATACGGTTCTTCCTTCTTACGTACGCTTCTCTCTTTCTGATGTAAAATTCATTCCTTCTTACGTAAGCAAGTGATGAGGATGGAAATTATGTAAACCGTCCGCCCCTTCTCTCTAGTGACTGCGAGACTCGTCATGCGTGCCTAACCCCGATGGCGTGTCTTCAAAGACATCGTGCGACTTGTAGGGCAAGCCCAATATTTTAAATGTGCTGGAAATATTATAAAGAGTATTTCCAGTGTTGTTGAACTAAGTTTGTTTTTAAATACGACAATTATAATATTCTTGAAGAGCTCCAAAAATATTATAATTGCCAGAAACCATTTTAATATCATTATTAAAATGATTTCCACTACTTAAGATATTATGGGATTTAAATTATGTTGAAAGCTTTTATTAATTAAATGGTTTTATTCTCTTTAATAAGTTAAGTGAGATTTCATTATTTTATTAATGATGAAGGAATATTATTTTATATACTAAAGTTAATTTAAAATAATATTCTATCTTGATCCCTCTAAGCGCTTTTAATTAAGTTAATATTTACACATTTTCAAATCAGTGTTTTAATCCCTCGTCGTTAGATCGTTGTGTAGACCCCAAGACGAAGGGACTGGATTATAAACCCAGACCCTCTCTCTTTCCCCCTCACTTTCCCCAGCCCCCTCTCTCTCTCCTCCCTCTCTCCTTTGGCGTACATAGTACGCAGCGTGCCTCTCTTCATGCCGAAGCCTCCAATGGCTTGCTCCCACTCCGACGAGCCTCCCTAGCCCAGCCTCTCTCCCTCATGCTCCCTCTTCCTCTTCGCTGGAAGTGCAAAGCCCGAATGGGCTTGCTGTCCTTAGCGCCGTCCTCCAGCGCCACCACCTCCACGGCAGCTTCCTCTGCCACCGGCCACCACCCTCCAGCAAAACCAGCACCTCCCATGCAACCACCTTCCCCCTCCGTCGCACACACGCACGCACAAGGAGACCCACGCACGGCTTCACCGTGCGTGGCCTCTAGCACCGCCGTACGCGGCACCCACGGCCACCTAGCGACACCATGGCTCCTCCCCGAGCTCCTCCAAGTCAGCCAAGCTCTCCACCCCTCTCAAGCCTCTCATTCATGCACGGCTTCTCCCTCTCTCCAATGCACGGGTTGCATCCCTCCACTGCCGTGCGCCGCCACCCACAGCTGGTAACCGACACCTTCAGCCTCCTCAGGCCACCACCAAGTCAACCCAACCACCTACGGCCCTGATCTACCACCCATGCACGCACACTCTCTCTCACTCTCCCACGGCTTCTTCCCCTCCTACACGGCCATTCCCCCTTCCTCCACCGTGAGCCACCGTGGCGCCACCCCAGTGCCACCAGGAGCTCCACCAGCAACCCCTCAGCCCAACCCTAGGTCTAAACCACCACTTTGAGTGGTGGGTAGTCACTGCACGTGATGGACAGCCACTGCGCGTGGCTGGCCGCCACTGTACACGGCTAGATCCGCCGTGTTACGCTCCTTGCCATCATCACAAGGCCTTCACGAGCCTTTCCAAGACCACACCTAGCTATCCAAACGCCTAAATAGTTAATGTATGTGGGTCAGCCGCCACGTACGACACTTCCGACATCATCGGCTGTGACAATCAACGAGCAACGCACGGGTTATCCCGTCGATGGTATAACCCTCTATCCCTCGTTATTTATATTAGATATTGATTAGTTGACTAGGTTGTGGACTGTGCTGTTGGTGTTTGTGGAGTTGTGGTATTGTGATGTGGCGCTGTGTGATGAAGTGTTGGGCATATATGTGTTGGGTGGAGATGTGTTGTGCCGTGTAGTGTACTGTGAAGTGTTGGACATAATTGGAAAGTGTGCTGTGAAGTGTTGTGGACTGTGCCATGTAGTGTGGTTGTGGAGTATGTGTTGTATTGGTGACATGGCAGATGAAATGGGAATAGTACACGCTGGGTGTACTTTGTGTGTGGCGTAGAGTGCATGAAGGGAGTACACGTGGAGTGTACTCCATGTGGTAGAGTGATGTACCATATGGCGAGTATGCCATAATGGTAATGTGGCGTAGTGTGTAAGAAGGGAGTACACGATGAGTGTACTCCATGTGGTATAGTGATGCACCATATGGCGAGTATGCCATGATGGTGATATAGCGTGGTGTATGTGAATGGAGTACACGTGGAGTGTACTCCATGTGGTGGAGTGATGCACCATATGGCGGGTACGCTATAATGGTGATGTGGCGTGATGTGTATGAAAGGAGTACATGTGGAATGTACTCTGTATGGCGGAGTGATACACCATGTGGCGGATATGCCATAATAGTGATGTAGCGTATGTAAAGGGAGTACACGTGGAGTGTACTCCATGTGATGGAGTGATGTACAATATGGCGGGTATGCCATAATGGGGATGTGGCGTGGTGTATGCAGAATGGGACGAGTACACGTTGAGTGTACTCTGTCTGGTGAAGTGATGTACTATATGGCGGGTATGCCATAGTGATGATGTGGCGTAGCATGTGAGAATAGAGTACGCATGGGATGTACTCCATGAGGTGCAGCGATATGCCGTGTGGCGTGTCGCAGTGATAAGGATGGTTGTGTGATTGATGGGCGTGGAACGTGATGAGTAGAGTCAGGAACTGTGGAACAGTGTCCCGGAGTAATTAAGGTGTAGCCAGTAGTCTAAGGTGACAAGTGTCACCGTGTTCGACTTACGACTGGGAATAGGATGAAGTAGCGGAACAAGTGTAAGAGTACGCAGCGGAAGCATGACTGGGCAACGTCACCTCATGACTTGGTTACTGACAGTCGTGCTTGCCATGTGGTGAAGTGATAGGGTATGAATGGCGTATTGGGAACGTGACAAGATGTCACGATGTGTCGGGAGTACGTAAGGAATCGTACTCATGATGAGTTAGGAATTTATGTACCAGAATGTTGGGTAACGCGACAAGGTCACGGTGTAGCTTGGGAATAGTCTCGAGCTATATGACGTGACATGAGACGTAGTTATGAATGGAGTCTTGTCGTGTCAAGTGTTGGGATGAACTGTCAAAGGGACGGGTAGCATGAGGAGTCATGTTAGCCGAGTTAAGAGAAGGTTGGTATCAGAGTATGGCCCTTGTCCCTCCAAGCAGGTGATCAACGTGTTATATATGTTGATCTTAGGTGATAAGGGGTAAAGTACATGTGTAACATGGTGAGACACAGGTGCCGGACGAATTCACCATATGTAATGGGTAATCTGTCATTAGCACAGTTACACGGTGCTTAAGCCTCAGAGTTGGCTTAGAGCTGTGTGGCTTGTATGGATGAGAATGAGGATTTAGTGTGGGCTAAGATGCATGAAGGTAGTGACGGGCGTATTGTTAGGATTGTGATGCGTGAGTCCATCGGTCGGAATCATGCATCGGAATGTGGTCAATAAGAAGAGTAAGACGAATTTGTTAGTGTCTTAATCTTAAGGTGAATCATGGGTTCACTTTAGTGGATGAGCACGCGAGGCAAGACTTTGAGTTGGAAGATGTGGTGACTGTAAGTGGTCTTCGAAGGGTTTAACATAGTAAAGGGCACGTAAGTGCACGGGATAGAAGGAGAGTGTTCTAAGTGATATGTAGCTCTACTTCTAGTTTAAGTTGCTTATGCATTAGATAGAAAATGACGCTAAGGTATGTGTATGCATGTAGGTTGCCATCTGACACGCACATGAATGGACTGCATGATATGCAAGTAGCATGGAGTCCAGGTAAGTGTTACGTTCATACTCTTCTAGAGTTTTCCAAGATACAAGAAACGCTTTTCCTTTAAGATGGTTACGAAAAGAAAAGAAAGATGCTTTAAGGAAGAAAATGCTAAGTGTTCAAAGGTATAAGTATGTACAGCCTCTCCTTGGCTGCCCCTTTTTACGCAACCAAAGTATTAATTGTATGCATGTGAATGGATGATTATACGCTGTATCTATTGTATATATTTTCTAAAAAAAAATCATAAACTGATGAAAATGCATGAAAGGCATGACAACGGATGCGTTTATGGATCCTACGAACCGACGCTTTCATGTGCGCCACGAGGTGATGCTCGTGGATGCCATGATTGACGACGTTCAAGGTGACACTTATGGATGCCATGAAAGCTGACGTTTAAGCCCATGTATGTTCTTTAATGAAGTTTTCCACGAACGAACTGTTAAAGAAAGGATATGACTGAAATGAACTGAAAAAGAAAAAGATGATTTTCGGGCTTACGCCCCAAATGATGTTTTCCCATGAAAAAAAATGTTTTCTCATGAAAGGACTGTTAAATGAAAGAATGAACTGAATGAAAGCTCCTGCTCTTTCGATCTGACATGAACGAATGAATGAAAAGCAATGAAGACATGAAAGCATGAAATGTATGAAGATACGTAACGGCCACATGAATGAATGAAAAAGGGTACCAATGAATGGGCAGATTGCAATGCCGGGTAAGTAGTACTGGAAGTGCACCCAATGCTGTCCCCTATGAAAGGGATTCCCAACCCGTGGCCACGGGCCTGAATCCGGGTCCAAAGGAAGACCGCTAATCCCAACACACGGGGCGTAACAATATGTACTGGCCTATGAAAGTGATAAGAACGAATGGATGTATGCATGCATGTACGAACGCACGAATGCACGAACCTTTAAGAAATGAAGGCACTGACGGGGGAAATGTTTGATGACAAGAATGCCTTTTAAAAGTAAAACCCCGTACAATGGCTCTTGAAGAAATGAAGGCACTAACGGGAGACACGTTTCACGAAAAGAAAGACCATTAAAGCAAAACCCCGTCTAGTGACGTTTTCAAATGAACGCACGTATGACACGTATGCATGCACGTGATAGTATGTACGAATGATGAATGCATGAATGAAAACCTATATTGTTATATTTTAACTGTATGAAGTAATGCTTACGAGTCTTCGACTCATTTTAATTTTTATGCATGTCCCTCCCCCCACAGGAACTGCATGATCAGGACGGACACGGCCCATGGAAAAGAGCATGGAAGTCTAGGCACGAATTTTAAATGTACTAGAGGCCTTTTTATTTCAAGATTTATGTTTTCCGCTGTAAATCTCTTTTATTGTCAAAGCATATTTTAATTTATAAATGTGGAGTCTTGCACCCTGGGTATGCAAGTGAAAAGTTTTAAATCGGACGGTAATTCCCGTCGTCCTTTCTGAAAATATTTTATAAAAAGTCCCACCACAAGGACGGGCGTTACACAAGATTAGGCCCATGAATGTTCTACGGTCCTAAAGGCCTCACTAAGTGCCAAGGTTAAGGCTAACCTCACTATCAACATTAATGTTAGTAATAACCCAAAGTTAAAAGCTTAATCTAGAGCGTTTAAGGGTTAATACTAGTGGTTAATTAGGCAGGGTGTTACAATACGTGGTATGGAGCTAGTGTACCACAACATCTACACTGCTGATTAAAGTCCACAACACCTAACTCAAGAAACCCGATCAGAGCAGGAGTTAGTTCTAGAATCTATTCCTCCATTTACAAACCACAGTTTTCATGTATACAAAGGAATATCAAATCTAAAGATGACACTATGTTCACAAGCAATAGTGTAGTAGAAGATCATATCAATAGCATGAAAAACTTGTTTAAGTCACAATTATATATACATAATTCTATAACTCAACAAAATCGAACCATAACAAGATTTAATATAATTATCTCAAACTTATTGTATCCAAATCAAATAGAGAATTCAATCCTATAATTTTAAACAATAAAGCTTAATCAGTAAATTGAAATATAATCAAAACACTTTCACCAATCAATTTCTGCCCTAGACTTTACCTAAATTTTTATTCTCCATGGGAGCACCAAAAAAATAGTATTTGTTTTAGTCTTTAAAAAAAACTCCTTCCGTCTATCATGCCTCACCTCGAAATCGTTATTCTCCCAAAAGAAGTCCACACGTTGAAAAGTCCTTCGGTTGAAAGTCCTACTCGTTTGAAAATCTTGCCGGTTTGAAAATCTTCCTTCCGTTGAAAGTGAAGAGTCCTGCTCATCTTAAAAGTACCAATATTGCTATCTTTGAAAAAACAAACTGCTCCAGCCCGATAAAGTTGGGATTTATCCCTTTTCAAAAATCCCATCCACCAACCACCTCTCCAATATCGTATCCTTCCAAATCTCTTCGTCCTGAACTTGCATTTCAGCCTTTAAAATTAAGAAGTTGTCAATGGCTTTGCATCTTTTTTTTAATGGGTTTTGGCTCTCATTTAATTGGGTTTTGGCCTCCTCTTTTATGGATTTCTTTTATGGATTCTAAAATTAAACATAAAAATTTACTTAGAAATATCTTCAAAATAAATAGAAACTAAATTTAAGAATACAAATTAATTCCTATGATTTCTATTCACATTTTTAACATTTTAGTCTAATAATAAAATATTTAGAGTGCACTTTCGTATACTCATTATACCCCCAGCGAGCGATGGCACTCTCAAGTTGCGTGGATATGTGGAGTTCTTCCCATTATTACTTCTTAGGCCTTATGGAAGTCTCGATGTGCGACTAGAATAGAAGGTGTGTTGTTTAAGATAGAAGATGTGAATAGAATTGTGAAGTTTTTACTTAAACATGTTTCTTGCAATCCGAACAAAATTCCAGCATATGAGGAAAAATGATAGGTAAGTGATGGAAAGTATGAATATTCCGATTGTTCCTATCCTAAAGAAAAAATTGATTTTTATTAAATGGAACTTACCAGAGATAGGTAAGATGAAGCTTAATGTTGATGGTGGTGCTTGTAACAATCCGGGAGAGGCAGGGGGTGGAGGGGTCATATGAGATTCCAATGGTAGTGTTATAGTAGGTTTTGCACACTCCTATGGCTTTGCTTCTAACACTATTGCAGAATGTCAAACATTACTTGATGGTCTTCGGTTATGCAAACGCTTGAGATTGCAAAATGTCTTAGTAGAATCGGATTCAACAGTTGTCATGAATTGGCAAGCATCCGGAATTTGTCAACTTTGGTTTCTTTGGGATTTTTGGGAGGAGATTAAAGAACTGACTCATGAGATCAATGCACGGTTTAGGCACATTTTTGGAGAAGCAAATATGGTAGTGGATTTTTTGGCAAAAGAAGGTTCGCATGGTGTTAACACAGACTTTATTGGTTCGGAAATAGTACAAACTCGTTTGAGAGGATTGATGCGTATGGATCGGTTGGGAATTCCGTTTATTAGAGAGAAATGAAGCTCTATTATGTACCGATTGGTTGTGGAGAGTTTGACTCTATTTTGGTTCAGGGGTTGGCTATCACCTTGGTTGTGGGCATCATTGTTTATTTTTTAAGCCTAGGTGTTTGAGTGTATTGTTACCACGGTGTTCATCCGCCATAAGTGAGAGTTCCCTAATAATACTCAGGGTAGGGGCCTCTCTTGGACTTGGGGCCCTGACTTTTTATTAAAAAAATTAAATTATTTTTCAATGTTTTAAAAGCATGCAAGCATTCATCAAAAAGTTCAAACAGAGTATCTTTAATCAACAGATTGCAGAGAGGTTTAGTAATTTGGGAAAAATCCTTGATAAACCGACGATAGAACCTGGTGTGACCCAAGAAGCTCCTCACGCCCTTCACATTGGTCGGTGGTGGAAGTTTGTTAATAACTTCTATCTTTGCTCGGTCGACCTCAATTCCCTTGAAGGAAATGCGGTGGCCAAGCACTATTCCCTCCTCGACCATGAAGTGGCATTTTTCCCAATTTAAAACAAGATTTGTCTCCTTGCATCTCTGCAAAATGAAAGATAAATAATTATCAAAAGAGTGACCAAAAACCGAGAAGTCATCCATGAAGACTTCTAAAAATTTTTCCACCATGTCCGAGAATATGGACATCATGCATATTTGAAAAGTAGCTGGCGCATTGCAAAGACCAAAAGGCATGCGCCTATATGCAAAAGTGCCATAAGGACAGGTGAAAGTGGTTTTCTCTTGATCCTCGTGTGCCATGGCTATTTGATTGTAACCGGAATATCCATCTAGAAAACAGTAGTAAGCATGACCCACAAGTCTTCCTAGCATTTGATCAATAAAAGCTAAGGAAAAATGGCCCACAAGTCTTCTTAGCATTTGGAGTTAAATGAGCAAGTTTGATTGTTTTTCCATCATTTTCAAAACTGTACATGTTCCTTAACCTATCATGGATCACCTTCCTATCAAATTGCCACGGTTTCCCCAACAAAATATGGCCAGCATGCATAGGCACTACATCACAAAGGACCATATCCTGGTAATTCCCAATTGAAAAAGAAACTAGCACTTGCTTATTCTTATTTACCCTAACCTCCCCACAATCACTCAACCACTGCAACATGTATGGTCTAGGGTGTTTCAAGGTAGGTAAATTCAAATTTTCAACTAAAGTAGTGCTAGCCAAATTAATACAATTCCTCAAATCAATGATCATATTACATACCTTGTTGATGTGGCATCTAGTTTGAAAAATGTTCTCGCTCTGCTGCTCTGTATCATCCATCTTAATTTGTGTATTGAGTGCACGCCTATTAACAAGAGAATCACCATATTCTTTTTTCTCATACCCATTTTCAACACTAGACTCACATCGCCTCCTATCTCTCATGCCCTGTAGATTTCTAATTATCACATCTTGATGATCGATCATGTCCCTCACTTCACCCAACACCAAGTTTAACCGCTCAAACTGTTGTTGCATGGCTTGCAATACAAAAGATGAGTTATTTGCCATCCCTTTTGGTAATGAGTCATTCCTATGAAATATCATACTGTGCTGCACAAAAGAATGTTAGTGGAAAACCTCACACACTTCCTTACGTGTTTACACTCGAATAATGGCACTCCACTCGTGTTTCACTCTTAATTGGTTTTTTCCCGATAATAGTCTCACACTCTCTTGCCTTTTAACTCAATAGTTTTCCCACTCAAGTTCTTTAAGAACTAGTTGAACTAAATCAAGACAATACAACCTTGCATTATTCCAACCAATAAAACCTGTAATATAGATCCAAAAAATAAGAACAAGAAACAAGGAAGGAATAAAATGACACGAGACTCAAGGAATTTATACGAGGGAAAGAGTAATTATAAAAGAGGATACCAACTAGAAAGATGTATTCAACCCATTTGATGATAAAACTCAATCAACAAATATTTTTCTTTCTCTTTATTGTAACTATGAAACAACCTTTGAATATGCTACATTTTCTTATCTTCTTCTTCTTCTTTTTTTTTTTGAAATTTTTTTTTCTTTTCTTTTCTCTTCTTCCCTCTAATTAAATCATAAATAGCAATACTCAATTGTGAAAATCAAGCAATTGAATTCAAGCACACAAGAATTGATAATGAAATAGAAGAGAATCAATGGAACGGCACCCCAAGCAATTGACAAACTTAGAGATACAGGAAACCCTAGAAATTTGAAACCCTAGGTGATGCAAATTTCAGCCAAACCCAAAACCCTAAGAATTGTGGCAGCCTACTTTTTGTTTCTATTTTTTTTTTTTTTTGCAACCTTAGAACAATGAAGCCCTAGAATTAAATTTAAAAATGAATGAAATTAAAAGATAGAATCAGACCTTATTGGAAACCTTACTCTGAATACCAAATGATATGAACCCGCGGGAATGGAATCCCTTGAACCCACAATCAATTTGAAAACTCCCCAAGAAAGCCAAAATCAAGTCAATGGATGGAGAATCTAGACCCGATGTGAACTCGTTTCAAGAACCTAAATTATATTAAAATCTAGACCCGTTGAAGAACCTGTCTCAAGAACCTAGATTACAAAGGAGGAACGCCACAAAAGTTGTGATTTACCTTTGATAAGTTCTAAAATTCAATTAAGAACAAGAGGAGATAAAACTCAACTCACAAAGAATAAATTCATTAAATTTCATAAACTTCTTAACATGAGGCAACAAAGAGTATTTAAACTAAAACCTAATTAAAACCCTAGCCAAAATAATGCCCCATTTTCCAAAAATACCCCTGAGTGAACAGTGCCACGACTATAGTACGGTGCTACAGTAACTCGGCTACAGTAACCTCTTTAAACCCTAATTCCTAAAAAGTAACTTTCCAAATAAGCCCTTGGCCAAAATACAATGCCTGTCCAAAATCCCTAATTCATAATAAATAAGACATGTGGGCCAAACATCCTCAAACCCAATTATTCTAGAATAATTCCTATAACTAATAAAATAAGTTCATTTAATGAAATAAACAAGTCCAAGGCCTTCAATCACATAATCATAATAATAGGCCCTAATTTATGTTAAGCTCTACCATAGTATCACATTGATGATCACTGGATCTCCTTCTCTAAAGCCCATCTTGAATATTTGGCTCTTGCTAAACTTGTCCCAAGTGGATTGCACCAATCCTTGTATTGCTTCCTTGATCTTCTTGGCTCTTGAGCTTGTAATTGATCCATCTGGAACTTGCAAAGGATCTTTAAGACTAGGTCTATCTTGGTGCCCATCATGATTTTAACAAAGTTTTTGAGATTGAATGTGATGCCTCAGGAGTTAGGGTTGGAGCCGTTTTGATGCAGGATAGGTGGCCCTAGCCTTCTTAAGTGAGAAGCTAAGTGGGGCGTCCCTGAAGTACCCTACTTATGACAAAGAGCTTTATGCTCTTGTTCGTGCATTATAGACTTGGCAGCACTACCTGTGGCCTAGGGAATTTGTGATCCATACCGATCATGAATCGTTGAAGCATCTCAAGGGTCAAACTAAGTTGAATAAAAGGCATGCTTGATGGATGGAATACATTGAGACCTTCCCTATGTCATCCGTTACAAACAAGGTAAGGAGAACATTGTTGCTGATGCTCTATCCCAGAGGTATGTACTTGTTACTTCTATGAGTGCTAAAATGCTTGGGTTTGAATATGTGAAAGACATGTATGCCGATGACAATGACTTTTCTGATGTGTATATTGCATGTGATAAGGCGGTATTTGGTAAGTTTTACAAGCATGATGGTTATTTGTTTAAAGAAATCAAACTTTGTGTACCACGTTATTCTATGCATGAGTTATTGGTGCGTGAGGCACATGGTGGGGGATTAATGGGACACTTTGGTGTCAAGAAAACTTTAGACATTTTGCATGAACATTTCTTTTAGCCTAAGATGAAGAGCGATGTTAATCGCATTTGTGGAAGGTGCATTACATTAAGGGCAATGCGGTAAAAATACTCCAATTTGATCGGGGATGGGGCATACATAACATAAGGTCATGGTAGTACCAAGGGAAGCCCATGAGCGAAAAACTCCAACCTCATAACTTTGCCACTTTGCACTCAATTGGTTCCCTACTAAGCAAGGATAAAGTGGTAAAAATAAGAGGTGCCCCGAATGGCACCGGGTTGAGACATACATATCATAAGGCCATGGTTGTACCATAGGAAGCCCGCGGGCGAAAAACTCCAATCTCTTAATATTGCAACTTTGCCCTCAATTGGTTTTCTACTAAGGAAGAGCAAAGTGGTAAAAATAAAAGGTGCTCCGATTGTCCCGGGGTTGGGGCATACATACCATAAGATCATGGTAGTACCATAGGAAACCTGCGAGCGAAAAACTCCAACCTCTTAACTTTGCCACTTTGGCCTCAATTGGTTTTCTACTAAGCAAGGGCAAAATGGTAAAAATAAGAGGTCCCCCGATTGGCACCAGGTTGAGGCACACATACCATAAGGTCATGGTTGTACCATAGGAAGCCCGCGAGCGAAAAACTCCAATCTCTTAACCTTGCAACTTTGCCCTCAATTGATTGTTTACTAAGCAAGGGTAAAGTGGTAAAAATAAGAGGTGCTCCGATTGAACCAGGGTTGGCGCATACATACCATAAGTTTCTAGTAGTACCACAGGAAACCCTCGAGCGAAAAACTCCAACCTCATAACTTTACCACTTTGCCCTCAATTGGTTTTCTACAAAGCCCTCAAAATGGTAAAAATAAGAGGTGCTCCGATTGGCCCGGGGTTGGGGCATAGATACCATAAGAAGCTCGGGAGCGAAAAACTCCAACCTCTTAACTTTGCCACTTTGCCCTCAATTGGTTTTCTACTTAGCAAGGGAAAAGTCGTAAAAATAAGAGGTGCTTGATTGGCCCCTACTTGGGGCATACATACCATAAGCTCAGGGTTGTACCATAGGAAGCCCACGAGCGATAAACTCCAATCTAAAAACTTTGCCACTTTGCCCTCAATTGGTTTTCTACTAAGCAAGGACAACATGGTAAAAATAAGAGGTGCCATGATTGGCACCGGGTTGAGACATACATACCATAAGGTCATGGTTGTACTATAGGAAGCCCGCGAGCGAAAAATTTCAACTTCTTAACTTTGCCACTTTGGCTTCAATTGATTTTCTACTATGCAAGGGTAAAGTGGTAAAAATAAGAGGTGCTCCGATTGGCCCGGCGTTGGCGCATACACACCATAAGTTTATGGTAGTACCACAGGAAGCCCACGAGCGAAAAACTCCAACCTCATAACTTTACCACTTTGCCCTCATTTGATTTTTTACCAAGCCCTCAAAGTGGTAAAAATAAGAGGTGCTCCGATTGCCCCGGGGTTGGGGCATACATACCATAAGGTCATGGTAGTACCATAGGAAGCCCGGTGCTAAAAACTCCAACCTCTTAACTTTGCCACTTTGGCCTCAATTGGTTTTCTACTAAGCAAGGGCAAAGTGGTAAAAATAATTGGTATAGGCCTAAACACGTACGATTATTTTGAACACCTTCTACAAATTAAAAAATGAAAATCTCATTCCCACAAAATTATAAAGTCACTACAGACACTATATAACACTGTGTAACACGAAATTATAAAGAAAACTATAGTAATTAGGTTGAAATTAGGCAAGAAATTAGGGACACATAAGGGCTCGATTCCTTAGGGCTCTGTGAATGGAAAACATTTCTCATCACCTAATGCAACCAAATCATAGTAATGAAAGACGAAAATGTTTGTTCTATGTAGAGAGAGAAGGGGGTCACCTAGCGGCAGTTAGAGAGAGAGAGAGAGATCGATTCAGCCTAAAATACTGAAAGAGAAACTCACTATTGCTGGCGAGGCGGCGAGAAGCCGGTAGCACTGGCAATCGGAAACCACTTTGTGAAGACGAGAGAGAGACCAAAAGTATGAAATACAAACTCATTGGCATCGGCGAGGCTGTGAGATGGCGGCGACAATCGCACCGGAGTCGACAATCGCAATCGAGAACAAAAGAGAGAGAGAAAGAGATCAGAGAGCGAGAGATGGGGGGAGTGGAGTATCAGGAAGGGTGGGAAAAATAAGGCGCCCACGGGGGATATCGAAAACACATTATTTCCGGCACTTCTCTCTCGCTGGAAATAACCAATAATTGGCCGCAAACAAGTCGGCATCTCTTTTGCGGCAACAATATGGGTTTTTACGACGATAATGTTTAGGTTAAAAGTCGTCGCGAAAAAGCGAATAGTGAATTCTCCCTCTTCACATTTCAACTTCGTGTTGGAATTCAGCAGCAACATGGAAATCGCTGCAAATAAGGAGTATTTGCGGCGATCTTAAAAACATGATTTTCTTGTGGTGAGGTGAAAGGGGACTCTTTTCCTAACAGTAGCTTGTAACATGTAACATGTGCTAAGAATTGTATAGATTTTTAAATTGAGCCAGATCGACATGCACATTTTTTAGAAACATGATTAATTTTTTCGTTGGGCTAACAAAGATTAATTAATTTAATTAAGAATGTGGCTAAAGTCCAGTATCTTGTGTACGTCTATCCTTAAATGTCCGAATTAAAATTAGTATAAGACTAGTCCATATATAAAATAATCAAACTTGCTCCTTTAACTCCAACACAGGTCCATGGGGACCAATTGAAACTCAAAAGTGAGGTTGCTCAAAAAAGAAAGAGTGAAAATGAGAGTGACCAAAAAAGAAAGAGTGAGACTAAGAGTGATCAAAAAAGAAATAGTGAAAATGAGAGTGATAAAAAAAGAAAGAGTAAAAGTGAGAGTGATCAAAAAAGAAAGAGTGAAAAAGAGATTGAGCTAAAAAGTAAGAGTGAAAGTGAGATTGAGCTAAAAAGGAAGAGTGAAGGTGAGATTGAGAAAAAAAGAAATAGTGAGACCGAAATGGAGAAAGAGAGAAAAATGAGAGAGAAAAAGGAAGAGGGTGAGACTGAGATCTCAAGCAAAAGAGAGAATGAGTTGAAAATTAATTGTGACGTCGAGAGTACAAAAATAGATGAAGAAAAAGAGAGTGACAGAAAAAAAGAGAGTGAAAAGAAAAAAGAGTATGAGAGTGAAAAAGAAAAAGAGAGTGAAAAGAAAAGAGAGAGTGAAGAAAGTGAGAGAAAAACAAAGAAAAAAGTGAGTTTTTATGCTAAGGTGAGTTTTAATACTAATGCACTTGACGTATCTTTGCCTAGTATTGTTGTCTCTTTGTTGCAGGGATATGAGGTCGTATTTCCTAGCGGTGTGTTTAGTGGATTGCCACCTATTAGGGAGACAGAGCACTATGTTGATTTTGTGCCAGGTGGGACAATTCCTAACCGACCTTTCTTCGAAGAACATGAGTCATTGACACACTTAAAGGGACAAGGTAAGTTGTTGACTAGAATGCGTGCTAAGCGGGAGGATTTTATTGAGACTTTTCCTCATGTATTCAAATACACACAAAGTATGAAAAATTTTGTGGTTGATGTTTTAGCAAGAAAGTATGTCATTGTCATCATTTTAGATACAAAGTTGTTGAGACTTGAATGTGATAAGAAATTGCACGCTAATGATGATGACTTTGCTAGTGTGTATGGAACATATGAGAAAGCATCATTTGGTAAGTTCCATAAACTAGATTGGTACTTGTTTGGAGAGAATAGACTTTGTGTACCTACTAGTTTTATGCGTAAGCTGCTTGTGTGTGATAGACATGGTGGTTTGTTGGGTAACCTTAGTGTAAGGAAGACTTTTGTTGTGTTGCATGAACGTTTGTGGGAATATCATTTACCTTTCAATGACGTGTTGCATGAACGTTTGTGGAAGTATCAATTGTCATTCATTGATGTGTTGTATGAATGTTTGTGGGAGTATCATTTGCCATTCATTGAAGTGTTGCATGAACGTTTGTGGAAGTATCATTTATCATTCCTTAACATGTTGCATAAACATTTGTGGGAGTATTACTTGTCATTCATTGAGTTTGCATATAATTAGAGTGGTCATTTTGGTGTAAGAAAAGCTTTAGGCGTGTTTCATGAACGTTTGTGGGAGTATCATTTGACATACATTGACTTGTTGCATGAACGTTTGCGGGAGTATCATTTGCGTTTCATTGAGTTTTCATATAATTGGAATAGTCATTCTGGTGTCAAGAAAATTTTAGACATTTTGCATGAACATTTATGTTGGTCTAAGATGAAGAGATATGTCAATCGCATTTGTGGCAGATGCATTACATGCAGAAAGGCCAAATTTAAGCTTTTGCCACATGGGTTGTATACACCCTTACCTGTTCCTAGTGAGTCATGGGTAGACATATCTATGGACTTTGTTTTGGGGCTGCCTAGGAAAGAAAGGAGTAGAGATTCTATTTTTGTGGTTGTGGATAGATTTATAGAGTTTGCATATAATAGGACCATGCATACTACCACTTTCTATTTTCCTTTTGAAATTTTTTATAGACTTAATCCATTTACTCCTTTAGATTTAATGCCTTTACCTGTTAACGACAGGAGTAGCTCAGATGGATTTTTCAAATTATTGAACAAATTAATGATAATACATATGAAATTAATGATAATGTTACTAATATTTTTCCCTTTGATTCAGGTGGAGATTCGAGGTCGAATCCTTTTGAGGAGAGGGGGAATGATGGGAACCAAGGTGTGCCTAGTCTTAAAGATATGTTGCAAGTTCCAGATGGGCCAATTACAAGTTCATGGGCTTAATGGATGAAGATTCAGTTTTGATACATTTGATAAGCTATGGAAAGGGCAACAACATGACTTAAAGGCTTTGGGCACTTGAAGGCTTTTAACTTGTTTAATTCATTTAAAAGACTTATTTTATTAGTTTAAAATAATTGGGTTTATTATGGAAAGCACTTAAGAGGGCTTATGCAAGGGCAAGTTGGGAAATTTATTATTTGAACTAGGGTTTTTGGGAAGGCCTTGTATTTTGGCCAAGGGCATATTTGGAAAGTTACGTTTTAGGAACTAGGGTTTCAAGATGTTACTATAGCGTTACTGTAGCCGCGACACTGTAGCCGCGGCACTGTTCATCCAGGGGCATTTTGGGTAAAATGGGCTTTATTTTAGCTAGGGTTTTAATTAGGTTTTAATTTAAATACTCTTTGTTGTCTCATGTTAAGAAGTTTATGAAATTTGATGAATTTATTCATTGTGAGTTGAGTTTTACTCATCTTGTTCTTAATTGAACTTTTGAACTTATCAAAGGTAAATCACAACCTTTGAGGCGTTCCTCTTTTATAATCTGGGTTTTTGAGACAGGTTCTTCAACGGGTCTAGATTTTAATATAATCCAGGTTCTTAAAATGAGTTCTCATCGAGTCTAGGTTTTCCATCCATTGACTTGATTTTGGCTTTCTTGGGGAGTTTTCAAATTAATTGTGGGTTCAAGGGATTTCATTCCCACGGGTTCATATCATCTAGGGGTGTAACCGGTCCGGTTCGGTCTGGTTTTGGATAAAATCTAAGACCGAACCGGTATGTACCGGTTTTGTATTTTTTAAAATTGATTACGCACCGGTTATCCTCCTAAACCGGTACTTCCGATTTTACCGATTTCCGGTCCGGTTTTCCTATTTTTTTTAAATGTAAGTTTCACAATTTGTCATTAAAAATTTGTTTATAAAAAAAAAATGATTTAAAAAAAATTGTTTTATACTTTTATTAATATATTAGACTATATAATAGTATTAATATTAGACTATTGATATAGTTATAAGTTATATATTAGTATTAGTTATAAACTTTTAGTGATTTAATATTAACATTTTATGTAATAATTTATAAATTATAATAAGAACTTTTTTCATATATGAATATATATAATTATATATATTATATATATAAATTTCACATAAAAATTTATAATTATACATTATATATAAAACTTATATACATTAATATTTTATATATATATATATATATAATATTTTGTATAAAACTTATATATAAAAATATTATTTTTTATTTTTTTTAATCAACCGGTCCGGTCCGGTCCAAAAAATTCCGGAACCGGAACCGGCCGGTTTTTAGATTTTAAAAATCGGTTCCGGACTAAACCGGTCCGGTTTTCCGGTTTGAGTTTACACCCCTAATATCATCCAACCTTGTAGGAAAGAAGGAAAATTAATATGCTTGTAGAGTACTGTTCTGAATTGAATAAACTATATTTGCTAGATAGGTTGATTGGCTCTGAATGTGTTGGATTTTCTCTATATGATCATGTTAATTAACGTTGGACTACCTGTGGTGTAAGATTTTAACATCAGTTTTTGTTCTTTCTTATTTGCTAGTGTAACGCCTCGTCCCCGAGGGTCTGGAGAGTTAACTCATATAACCTGATAATCAACTCTAACAAGGCTAGAGTACTTCCAAATTCAAGAATATATATTTTCTCAAACCTCAAATCAAACGTAAATACTTCAATTAAATAAACCATATAAACTCATATATCCAATTTTCAATCCAACAACTCAAATAAAATCAACTCTTCTTCATGTCTCAAATAACAAACTAGAAATAATGAAACATTAACATAAGTCTCCATAAACCGTCTAAATCCATTGAAGCAAACTTAAGAAATATAAATAACTTCCAACATCAACACTAATACCACGAGATACCCAACAACCATTCACTGCTAATCTTCTCCATAAACTCTAATACTGATCCTCAGCTGAACCATCAATGTCATCTGAAATATTATGGAGATAAGGGGGTGAGTTATCAACAACTCAGTAAGCAGATAGCATATACTAGCATGTAAACATGAGCATTTATAACATTTGATAAGCAGAACAAAATATTTACTTTCAGAGTGCAGAAACAAAACTTGTACAAAAACATTAGAGCGAAATTTTCAGAAAAATAAACTTATTCCAAAAAGAGAATCCGTTGGCATTTCTAAACTGAAACATTATAATCTTATCATCGTTTAATATCACATCGGGACAATACCATATTTAACTACCGTGGTAGGGTTATAAACCACCATTATACCCGTGGCTGGGTCATATTCCATGTTTCACCCCCGTGGTAGGGTTATAAACCACCATTATACCCGTGGCTGGGCCATTTTCCATGTTTCACCCCCGTGGTAGGGTTATAAACCATCATTATACCCGTGGCTGGGCCGTATACCATGTTTCACCCCCGTGGTAGGGTTATAAACCAACATTATACCCGTGACTGAGCCTTAACAGAAACAGAACGGATTTCATCGAAAACCCGGTTACAAACATATACAAAATCAGAATTTCATGCCAAGATTTTCAGATGATACATCATGTCTAAATAAAACACTAAAAAGCTTCAGATCATTTCACATGTTCGAGATAAACATAGACAAAATATTCTCATTTGTTCATAAAAAAACTTTTAGAATTTCTTATTCGCTCTTTTACATAGTTCAGAAACAAAGTGCACAAAACTAGCTCATGTCTACACCAGTCATGACAGAAAACACTTTCTCTTATATTGAATTTATGCACATGCAGAATAACCATCTGAGGTTGTTTTCAGATCATTTCTTTTCAAAAACAAACACGTTCATTGTCCAAGTCAACCTCATTTTATTTCTTTTATGCAAAACTAGTATATGAATCCCGCTTACCTGGACTTCTTAGCTTTTCAGAATTTTCCTCAAAAATGTCGAGTCGACTATAAATCGTCACCTATAAAAATAATCACACAATTTCCGTAAGTTTTCAATCAATCACGGATTTCCATATTTAAGCCTAAGCTTCTAAAATAATCTATCTTAATTTCTCAAAACTTAAAACCCTCATAATTCCAAAATATATCACCACTTCCTAAAAAAATACCAATATCCACCATGACCAACGTCAAACTCAAAACACCAATATTTAAATCCGAAATAGCCAACAAATTTCATAGCATAAACCAATCACACAAACAACTCCATCATCCAATCCAACCGACCCCCTTACTCTTCGGACTCAGTCCGGCACAACCAACCAGTTCACAGTAAATATGAGTTAACGCGAAAATACATTTAAATCTCAAAAGTTCTTCGAGAAAAATACTTACAATGTTATAATATAATTTTTGAAAGATCACGGAGGTGCTAGAAATGGCAACGCAGCAACAAAATAGTGTAAACGGGTGTAAACGAAGACCCGAGATTGATAGGGTAGGGTTTAGGGATGTCGGTGAAGTTAGTGGTGGTGGTGGTTGGCCGTGGTTGGAGGCGTGGGCGGCGGTTTAAGGCCAAAATGCTCAAATCGGAGATGGAGATAGATGGGGCTTCACCGGTGACAGATCGGAGCCAAGGATGGGTGCACTAGGTTGCTAGGAGGTCGAGGATGAAGTGGTGAGAAGATGGTAGCCGGAGGTGGCGCGACGGCGGCGTAGTGGCGCAAGGAATGCCGCGGCTTCAAAGGGCTCGTGGTGGCTAACGGCGGCGCGGCTGGGGCTGGAAATGGAGGGGTGCCATCGCCGGCGGCTGGGGAAGCTGGGGAGCCGGGCAGTGTTGGCCACCGCCGACTCACGGCGGTGCTGGGTTGAGAAGGAGGATCGGACGGAGAGAGGGAGGGGGAGTTGCGGCGCGCGGGAAAGAAACTAGGGGAGAAGAAAAAAAGGAAAGAGAAAATGTATGGAAAGAAATGAGGTTCAATCCCCACATCTTGGATCACAAAAATGATTCAACGGAAACGGTTTTAAAACAGCAAGTGAAATAAAATAATTCAAACGCAGTGATTAAAATGAAAATAAATAATTAAACCCAACAACAAGTTAATTTAATTCGAGAAGAAATTTAAACACATAACAATAATTAATTTAAAAAAAGCACTTCAAAAATAATTTTCACAAAATTAAAATCATAAAAATAAACCCACTAAAAATCCAACAATTTTAAAACAAGAGAATAAATTTTAAATTAATAACAAATAATCTTTCAATTAAAAATACACTAAAATACGGGATGTTACAGCTAGATTATTTTGCATGATATAATTCAATTCTAAAGGGCGTAAGGATGGAGAAGAATATTAGAGGCTTAATTGGAGAATTAGGATGATGGAAATATGAACAACGAAGAGCCTATCTAGGACTACTGGAATGGCACTTCTCTACGAAGACGAAGCAAGAGCATACTACACAAAGTTGGTTCTTGTGTGAAGAGCAAGGCTATTATAAGTGTAATATATAAGCTAAATATGTCTAAAAGCTGGTAGGCCAAGTCGATCCATTGTTAGGATTTCGATAAGCTTTTTTGGAAACTACGTAGAGGCATCATCATTTCCAGCCGCCCCAATAATAGCTAGCCAAACCTTGAGCTGGCAAAGGAGTTGCCTTCCTATATACTTGGGTGATTTCAAAAGAGAAAAAAACTATAAAAGATTCAAAATCTCATTCCAAAATTTAAAATGCTGCCTGGGTGTGGTTGAGAGTTAAATTCTACATTAAATTTACTATGCTCGGTTGGAAGCATAAAAGCAAACCATCTAACTAAGAAGGCAAATAGAGAGAGATCCAGTAGAAGTTTTGAGGACACCAGCACATCTAGCAGAAGCTGCTGAACCAGGATTATCTTTGGAACCTCCATCTATATTAATCTAGTCTACCCAAAGGAAGGGGGAACCATCTAACTGAGGTGGGCTTTAAGATGACCTACAAGATCAGAGGATACGTAGCTGGGACAAGCTAAAAAATTGTCTAGAAGTGGGTCTCAAAGGTTTTAACAAATAATTCGAGTCTTGCTATAATTTGATGACACTAGCAACAATGAAGTCCGCAGACCTGATTTTTCCTTGAAATCTGGAATATTTGCATGCTAGCCAGAGCTCCTGTAGAATAAGAGAGGAGGCTAAAGCATTATTAGATGGAACTAATTGGATCCAAAGAAACATTGACATCAAGTAGATGCTTTGTCTCTACAACAAGATGTCACAGCTGAAAAACCAAGAATTCTTAAGAAGGATCCCCATACACCAGACGCCAAGTCATAATGGAAAAAATGTGTTCTACAAAACTACTGCACTTGGATGCCAAGGAGACGCCGCATTTCATAATGTTGACATCAAGGGGAATCGGCCTATTATGTTACAGTTTCTATATGAAGACACTGATTTTGAGAGGAAGAGTAGGATTCCATAAAAACCTTTGCCATGGGGAAGAGATGATGGGATCTAAGGAGCTGATCCCATGCTGATTTGGTGGAAAAGTTGTCATCATAAGTATGCTTGCACACTCCTGATTTAACACCATCCTTCAGTATAATATTATGTTTTGTAACAGCCTTCATTAGGTTTTGAATTCCAATAGCTGCAAGCTTTGGTAGCAATCAACCTGTTAAGGAATATACTTTTTGTAAAAATAGCATTTCCATTACTAGGGAGAGAGCCCTCACCTGAGTGAGAAAGGATCATCAACTCTATCAAAAGCTTTGGCTATATCCACCTTCAAAATTACTTCCCTTCCCCTAGTTTTGTTGTTCATATTATCTGCCAATTCTTAGGCCAAAGTAATAATATCGGAGATAAGTTTGCCATATACAAAAGCTCGATCCCTATTATGGGGATATAATTTTTTGCATTATTGTGAATAATTGCTGGCCAACATCTTTGAAAATATTTTATAAGACACTGGATAAAGGTTGATTGGCCTAAGGTTAGAGAGTATACTTGGAGAACCCAACTTTGGAGTCAAAGTAATAAATGAATGAGAGTAAGAATGAGCCAAGCAGTTACATCTGAAGATATCAAGAGCAACATTATAAAGATCAGCATGAATAGTATCCTAGCAGTGCAAAAAAAAAAAAAAAAAAGAAGAGGAGAGTCTATCAGGTCCTGAAGTTGAGTCCATATATAAGAATATAGGAAGACTCTGCTTTTAACTCTTTCAATGTGTCTAAAAAAGCACATTAGATGCCACAAGAAGTTGGATGACATGTCGAAGAAATAGTTGCAGAAGGTTACAATAATCTCATGCTTGGAAAAGAGATGCCAACAATTACATATGTGAAGCAAGACTTCTTTGGCTTGGGCTAGGAGGTGCCAAAACTCTACAAATTACTACTCATGAAAATCTATGAGCAAAATGATGACTTCTATTAAGTGGTGGATGTTGATGATGAATCTTGATTGCAGCATTTTGGGCAAATGCACGTAGTAGGGCTAGTATGAATCTTTCAAGGAGGTCATAACTTTCATAACAACATATTCAATTAATGCCTATAAAATGTCATTTGCTCATTTTGTGGGAGTCAATTATCATGGCCAACCAATTCTTTCTTCAGACACATTCATATAGTTGTTTAAATCGTGGCTAAAGTGCATGAATAGTTGAGCTCCATAAGTAATAATCATATATCTAGATAAAGCAATAGAAAAAAGGTATTTCCACCATCTCGACACCGATTTTACTCGTAGCATTTGTGAAATAATTATTAGAGAAACGTGGAGCATATGACCAATATGAGGGCATTACAAGTGGCTTGCATCCATGTGTTTAGGACACACACTTTGAACAGTGACAACTTTGACAAATATTGGCTATAACTTCTTGATACTTATGATTTGATCATGTAGGGTTTGATTGACTATCTTCTGAGAGACATCTATGGGTACCAACATACGTGAAACATACCGTTTGTGCATGCATATCAACTACACAAAGCAGTAAAAGTATGAATGCATTCTTCAGTGATCATGTCCATTAGAAGACGACATTAAAACATTTCGTAGATCAATAGGACAATGCCTTGAAACGCAACGCCGAGAATGAGAGTACGACTATTTTTAGTTCCTTTCATATAGATTGTGTCTTGTACATCCTAAACTTGTATATAGCATTACTCGAGAGACAATCCCAAGAAGTTTATACAAATGCAAAATTTAGAGAAGTTTAAGAGGGATTTAGAGGTTTCATATGCTATTGTAAACTCATGGGACGTGAAGCCACAAGGATGAGCGACCTTCAAAATATAACTTCAATAGGTAGAGGAAATATTTGAAACAAGAGTATATACGCCTAAAGTAGATATAATCTTTGGGTAAAACACATCGATTGAATAAACTAATGAAGTCTTTTTTGAAACAAATTTAATTGCACTAAATAGTAATGAAAATTGCTTGAAGTTAATGAGTCAGCTAAACGAGTTGACCATTTGGTCAATGTGTAGTAATAGTATTGTTAACGTCGTGTTTCGTACGTCTTGGCCCTAGTTCCAACAACTCGAGCTTGAGCCTTTGTACTTGCACACAAGAGAAGGCAAGGGTGGCTCGGTGGTGTCTGGGGAGCATCCGATGCCTAAGTTGATTAATCTTTTTAGTAAATCGTGTGGAAGTGTGAGAACTCAAAGAGTCCTTCGTACCGGGGGGTCAGCTTTTATACGAGGTTGCTAGGGGGACATCTCATACCCCATGTCAGGGGGTTCACGTCATTCCCATTATAGCCCCATCAGGATCCTTTAATGCGACATGGAGCCTGGGGTGGTGCCATTAATGCATCATGGTGGTCAGGGATGACACAATTAATGTGGCGTGGTTCCCTGAGTGGCGCCTTTGCCAGTGGATGATCAGTGTCATGTAGTCCCATGCCCTCTGTTAGGGAATTAAGGGCCATCTGCGTTACCCACCCACCTATATGCACTGGTCTTCAAGTGCTAGGTGTCACTAGGGGTGCCAGGGGCAGCGAGTCTCATTCGTCCCTGTCATTCGTCTTTCCCGCATGGAGATCATCTCTTGGGTTGGTGTAGCTCGAGGGCTGGGTATTCCAAAGGGGTGCATGGACCCCCCCTGAGAGAATGAGCATTGGGCCTGGTTGGGCCCCTCGTAGTTCTTCGTGGGCTAGTCTTGCGGGCCTGGGTGAGGAAAAATCCCCTTACAAGTATACTAACTTATCATCGCCGAAACAAGTCAATTGAGAGGTGTTAAGAGAGCGAAAAATTGCTTAGTTCTGTAGCAGCACGAAGTAAGGGGGGCCAATTTCCAAGTGAAAATAGTCGTCAAATAAATAAGCAATGAAGTGGTTGAAGTCAAAAGTAGGTCATTTGATAAAATCTTGGTACTCGTGGCTGTATAATTTATAAGAACTCTTCTATTCTTAATAATAAATCATTGAAATTAACACTTGGTTCTACAATTACAAACACAAGGGTGACCAGCCTATACATTCTACTACAACAAATTTGAGTTTTAGGGATGAAATTGTTTTCGTTCCAAAAAGTGTAATAGTTAAAGATATTGTTCGAACAGTAAGATTTAGAAACAAAATAATTCATTTCCAAAGAGTTTGCTCCAAAAAGAAAATGTGGGAATGGTTCCTGTTGATTTTTTTTGTTCAAATAGCAAAGAAAAAGGTACAACTTTTTCTTGCGATTTTTCTTGCAGTCATTCACACTAATGAGAGCTTTGGTCAAAATGATTATTTTTGGCAATAAAAATTGCTGAAAGAAGAATTTGTAGCGATTTTATCACTGCAAATAGCATTGGGACAAAAACTTTTTAGGAGAGTTTTGATCGCAGGAAACAATATGCTTTTTTTTCTTCTTTCTGTAAACAAACTTGCAGCCCCCACGTCTCTAAGCTCGTCCCATCACCGCCTCACCACGTTGCTCCTCTCCGTCTGGCACCGATAGTGGTTAGTTCCTCTCTCACTCTCTCTCTTACTTCTCTATGTTTTTCTTTGTTACTGCCGCTCTACCCACGCCCCTCTCGTCCTCTCGGTTGGGCAGTGACTCCTCCCTCACGCCGCAACACTCCCATCAGTATGTCTTTGTCTCCGGATGGCTTGATTATTTTTGTGGGTTTTGTGGATTTACTCTCAATGAAGATTAAACTAGATTGGGTTATTTTTGTGGATGAGTCTAGATATCATTTTCCTGAATTTGTGTCTTTCGGATGTTTGAAGGTGCAAGCCTGAATTTCTTTGTTGTAAATTTTCTGTGATTAATATCAGAAATATTGAAGTGAGTGACATGTGTATGTTGGGCTGATTTCTCTGCTTGTATTGGGGCATTTTTTTTTTTTTTTTTACTTAAGTTGAACAGATTTGGAGTTGGGCTAGAATTTTTTGTTTGTTCAAGTAGGTGTTTTTGTATCAATATCTTTCATGAAAAGTACAAATATTATAAGAGAAATAATTATGCTTACCGTACCGTTAGATATGAAATTAGCTTTGATTTTAGTTTGGTTTTTCTTCAGAATTCATGGTTTGCCAAAATAAACCATTCGATACTGAGCCCTCCATCCCTCAATTAATTCTAATAATTATTTTATTTTTTTAATGCATATTGTTTTTTGGTGCAACAATTGTCTTATAAACTTGTAGACCATGATGCTTTTGGTTATTCTTCAACAAGTCAAGATGCAGACGTCGAGATCTATAGATATTATTTTTGTATAATTTTTATGCAACATAACATGAAATAAGTATGATATTACAAAACAATGCAATGCAAGTTTGATATTGTTGTACCATTCAAGTGGTGAAAATGCCACAAGTGAAAATCTATTTATAACCATTATTTTTTACACATAGTTGATGTAGAAGTTTTTCAAATTAGCTATGCTAAAAAATGATTGGCATTTTAGTTGGTGACAGACCTGATATGCATTTAGGGGGCTCAGCCTCAAGATAGGGGTGATACCCGCATGGTGCGGGGCCGCACCCCGCTGCGGGGGCGGGGGGCGGGCAGGGGGTGGGGGAAAAAATCCCATCCGCCCCACCCCCCGCCTAGCACACCACATTGTGTTTAAAAAAATTATTTTGGTCTAAAAATATTTTTTTAGACCCAAATTATAATATAATTTAAATAATAAATTAAAATTTATAAATATAAAAAAAACTTAAACTCATTAGAGTTAGATTTTGGATTGATTTGGCCTCCTAAATCAACATTTATATAGGAGGCCAAGGCAATACAATAGTCATCCTTAAGCAATGTGGGACTTAGTAGTAAGTCTCATATTGCTTAAGGATAACTAAGTCCCACATTGCTTAAGGATGACTATTGTATTACCTTGGCCTCTTATATAAAGGTTGGCTTAGGAGGTCAAGGCAATCTAATGATTTGAATATAATTTTAAGTTTTTAATAAATTGTATATATCTATATACAATATATTTATTTATATATATATATAAATAAATAAAAAATTATATGTGAAGCGGGGGCAGAACCCCACTACCCACCCCTACCTCAGGGTGTTAGTCTTGGATGACCTTGACCGATGACTACTCAACCAAAAGTTAAAAAGTGTAATGCTAAAGATGTTGTTGAGCCTAAAGAAGACTCGATGCATTGTTGCCCCTATAATTGCTCAAAACAGGTTTACAAGACTTGACTGATGGGCTACGTGATGGGCTGAAGACTTGGGGTCAATCTTTAAGAAAAGGTGCTACACACGAATATTTTAAAACTTCTTCATGCATCACACAAACATGCGACTAGTTTTTGTATAAAAGTTTTGCATTTTGCTTATGCTTGGTTTGGACCGTGAGTGGAAATGAAATGAATTGAGATGATTTTTAAATAGTAATGAGATTGTTTGTGAATAGGTATTGAAATGGTTTGAGATAAAATATTTTATAGAGTTTTAAAAATGGAGAGAGAAAAAATTAAATAAAAATATTATAAAGTTAAAATATTGTTATAATATAATTTGTTAGAATATAAATTTTATTTTGAGATTTGAAAAAGTTGAATTATTTTTTGTGTTTTATTTGGAAGTTCGGAAAAATTGTAATAATCAGGTAATAATTAGATGAAAAAGTTAAAAATTAAAAATTAAAAAAATGTGTGCTTGTGGTGTTTGGATATTGAGATGAGATGAAAGCATCTCTCCATCCAAACCGTGCCTTAGCCTAAAGAAAGCACGATGCATTATTGCCCCTAGTGTTCGCACAAAACACGTTGAACGTATATTACCAAACTTTGGACAACCTTGACTAATGATTCTATGATAGGCGACTTGGAATAATATAGATACATATTTAAGGTGCAAGTCCTGTGTAGGGTTTTTAAAAAAAGTGGGACCATCATGACAAAGTGAATTTGTTCATATACACTTTTTACAATGAGCAGTGCTTGCACACTCTAGACTTTGTACAAATCATTTTCTAAAATTCAAAACTTGAACAAAATATATCTATTTTGGGAAGTGCCAAAAATTAAAAATGGAAAAAAAAATTACCCCATTTATTTTTTATTTCCTTGCAGGGAAAACATAGATTAAGAGACTAACCCAAGAGTTTGGCATCAATAACATTATTAAATATGCCATCCCATGAAGTACTCACACTGACATTAAACATGATCTTAAGATTTGGCTAATAAAATTTTTAAGTAGAATATTGAATCTGCCTCCCCCACATAAACTGTTTTCATAATAAAAAAAAGTCAAGTGATTTGGTTTATTAAACAAAAATATTTGCAAGTTAGTATGCACGTTAAAAATATTGATATAACATAATTTGATTTGTATAAATAAATTTAAAGTTTAATCTTACACAAATTACGCTAAAAAAATCTTACACAAATTTAATTATATCAGGTTACAAATATAAATGTTGTGTTATTCACACATACTTATAAGTAAAAAATCTCATATTTAATACTGAATGGCTGATAATTTGGCATTATACGGTCGAGATGGGCAGATTTTTGTCTTTTTGTCCCAAAGCTACTGTTAAAGCTTGATGCTATGTTGACCATTAAAGTTTAAGAGCAATGCTAGGTACTAGGTACAGTTTCTAAATGAGGATTACAATGTAAGTCT
Source organism: Juglans cinerea (assembly GCA_961763995.1). Lineage (NCBI taxonomy): Eukaryota > Viridiplantae > Streptophyta > Magnoliopsida > Fagales > Juglandaceae > Juglans > Juglans cinerea. The sequence goes on from CAUIVZ010000005.1 coordinate 18,076,741, forward strand.
AAATAATTTTATTTTTAAGAATTTTTAAAATTACAAAATTATTCCTCCTAAAATGATATTTTTTCTCATTTAATAAAGGGTTAGCACATACAATCCCCAAGTGAGGACTGCAAATAGAATTTCTCAAAATTTAAACCTTAAAGATATATATTTTTCCCTTAATGTTTTCAAAAGCCCATGTGAACTCAACAAAGACATTAGTAATTATCATGCACACACACTTTCTAATTTTTTCCAGGACCTTTTTCAAACTCGGCGTGCGAAATGGTGGGTCTTGGAGGAAAAAAAAAGAGAAAAAAGGTTGATGCAAAGATGAGGACGGAGATGAGCTCGGAGATGAGGTCGGAGATGGAGTTGTGATCTAGAGATTCAGTCGGAGATGAACGGCTCACGGGGTCGATGCCGAAGGAGCACGGGACGATTGAGATAATGTGCAGAGGCAGCGCGAGACGTGGGAGATTACGTGTGTTTTAAAATATGAATAAATTCATTTCCACGTCAAGTGGGATAACTCAACGGGATCTAAGAGCGGGGCGAGTAGACCTTTCCAATAGATAAATATATTATGGATTTAGCCTTTAGCTAATCCATTGAGGATGCATTGTGTCTTCTTTCTCAAGGTATCATAAATATAAATAATTTTTAATTTTTTTATTTAATAACTACCTAATTATTACAATTTTTTTAAACTTTCAAACAAAATATTCATGTGCCAGAGTAATCCAAGGAAGGGAGTTTCCATTCGTTGTCCTTTACTTTCTACAAGAACAAGCATTGATGAGACCCACCATTTTGCCCACCGAGACCCACAATTTCGACATGTCCCCAGCCCCACCAGTTCGAGCCCCACCATCTCGGCCATCTCTCCGACGGAATCTCCAAGGTATTTTTTTCCCCTGCTCGATACATCAGTTTCTTTCCCCTGCACTAGACATCGAATCTAAAGCATGTAATTTTTTTTTTTTTTTTTGTCTGGAATTGCAGTTAACATGTTTGTGAAAATGCTTGTGAGAAGTGAAATTAATTACAGTGAAATGGAATGGTCTCTCGGTTTGACATGCAGCACTAAATATTCAATAGATGTCATAATGTAAAACAAAGTCTAGTTCTCGTATTACAACTATTTTTTTTAAGTTTTGTTTTAATATCCTTGTTTTACATGTTGTATATTTGTAGATAATTTGAACGTTGCAATGGATGCCTATATAGAATTTTCAAATAATGAGTGTGATGAGGTAGGAATTGATAAGGAGATTGGAGGTGATGAAACTATTGAAGAACCTGCAGTTGGAATGCAATTTTCATCTGCAGAAGAAGTGCATGTTTACTATATGAAGTATGGTAAAAAGAAGGGGTTTGGGGTATCCAAAAGGAATATTAGACAGGATGACGATGGGACGGTAAGATGGTTTTGCTTGGCATGCGCACGAGGAGGCACATCGAAGAGTACGGTTGCCAATATTATGAAACCAAGACAAACAGTAAAAATGGGGTGTAAGGCTAGGATTAATGCAGTATTAAATGTTGAAGGTAGATATACTATATCTAAGGTGATATTGGATCACACACACGCCTGTAGTCCAGGGAAGGCAAGACATTTTAGATGCTTTAAGAAGGTTGATGCTCGTGTCGTTAAGAGGCTTGAAATAAATGACGAGACAGGAATAAGGTTGTCCAAAAATTTCAAGTCTGTGGTTGTTGAGGCAGGAGGTTATGAGAATGTAACATTCGGGGAGAATGAGTGTCGAAACTACATTGACAAAGCACGACGATTTGACCTCGGGGTTAGAGGTGGTGTAGCTCTATGTAACTATTTCGAAGATGTGCAAAAAAGAAATCCGAAATTTTATTATAAGATTGACGTTGACAATGAGATGCGGCTAAAGAATGTGTTTTGGGCAGACGCACGAAGTAGAGCTGTGTATGAATCATTAGGGGACGTGATTACATTTGATACAACATATCTGACTAATGCGTATAAAATGCATTTTGCATCGTTTGTGGGTGTGAACCACCATGGGCAGTCAATTCTACTCGGGTGCAAATTGATATCCAGTGAGGATGCAGATACATTTGAGTGGTTATTTGAGTCATGATTGCAGTGTATGAATAACCAACCGCCAAATGCATTCATCAGAGATCAAGACAAGGCCATGAAAATTGCAATCTCGAGGATGTTTCCAACTTCTAGGCATCGCTTCTGCTTGTGGCATATAATGAAAAAGCTTCCTGAGAAATTTAGCTCACATTGTCGGTATGGGGAAATCAAGAGTACTATACATAGGTGCGTATATGACTCTTTTGGGCTCGTATGTTTTCAGAGATGAGTTGAGATTAAAGTTAAAAAGTTGAATAAAATATTGTTAGAATATATTTTTTAATATTTTTCTTGTTTTGGGATTTGAAAAAGTTGAATTGTTTATTTTATTTTGTGTGTGGATTTGAGAAAGTTGTAATGATGTGATGGGAGGTTTTCAAAGTTTTCAAAGTTTTGGATTTCACTCTTGAAAACAAACGAGCCTTAGTCAGCATGAGTTTGATGAACATTAGTGTCGTATGCTTGATACATTTGATCTGCATGAGAATGCATGGTTAGTATCACTGTATAGTGATCAACATTATTGGGTACCAACCTATGTTAGAGACACATTCTAGGCAGGAATGTCAACCACACAGCGAAGTGAAGAAATGAATGCATTTTTTGACGACTACGTTCACTCTAGAACTACTCTGAAGCAATTTGTTGACCAACATGATTCGGCCCTTAGGAGGAAGGTAGAGAATGAAACAATTGCTAACTTCAATTCCTTTAATACAGGCATTCCTTGCATCAGTCGTTATCCTCTTGAGAAGCAATTTCAAAGGTTCATTAATAATGGTGGAATCCCTGGCGAAGAGTCAAATGGGGATTCTAACCCAACACCGTTGATGAAACAATCCAATAAACTCACAATTATAACAGTTTCTTATATGATTTCTAGTAGAATCGGGAAACATTAAGCACAAGCAAAATACGTAGATACACCCCTGGAAGTTTCAAGGGAATGGTATATACTCTTGCTAAATTCAAAAAGGTACAAGAGGAATTGTGAGGATTTCTATATTTGACTACTAAGGAGATGGGGTGCGAGGATGGTAGATATACGTTCGTTGTTGTGGATGAGGTTCAAGTTGGTAATGACTTATTAAAACGTGTAACCTTTAATGTGGAAGTTGATCGAGATCCTCTTGATGTGAAATACAGTTGTAAGTTATTTGAGTTTAGGGGTATTCTGTGCAGACACGCTCTCCGTGTCTTAACTCAATTGGGCCAACATACAATACCATCAAAATACATTTTGGATCGGTGGAGAAAAGATATTAAGCAAAAATACACCTTTGTGAAAAGTAGTTATGACACTACTAGCATCGACGATGCACGAAGGTACGATAGGATCCAAAATTGTTTCTATGAACTGTGTTCCATTGCTTCAAAGACTGAGAGCAGTTGTGTTAAATTGATTAGTCAGATAGAACAATTGAAGACACAATACCCTGGTAACGCTTGTCATAATACTAGCAACACAGTTGATACAACTCCTTCGATGGAGGCTTCGACCCCTAGAGTTCTTAGTCCATTGGTAGTTCGGAGTAAGGGAAGACCACCATCTAAGAGAAAAGTGCACCCTGCTGAAAAGAGTATTAAGAAATCCAATACGAAAATGCGATTGCACAACAACGAAGCTGAGGTTACTTTTTATTAATGTTGTATACTAAATTTACGATTCACTTGGTTTGAGTTTTTTGTTGGTTTTTATTTACTTTATTTTTAAATTATACTATGATCAACAAAGTCAAGTTTGGACACATGCGCTGAGATTTTTTTCAACTCCTTCGACTGCTCATCACTCACAGGTAATGTAAAACTAAAATATTTTGGTAATGGGTTTCATGAATTGCGTTGCAACGGCTCACATTTATGTGAATTCCTATAGGACAACACTACGGAGGCTTTCCATCAGGACTTCAGTGTTTTTTTATTGCAGACGCTTTCCATCGGACTTCAATATTTTATATTGTAATCTTGGGATTTTATTGGTAATATTGGGATTTTATTGAACCTGTTTTTGTATTGACATTTTTAGATCAAGTGATTGTAATAATGGGATTTTATTGAACCTGTTTTTGTATTGACGTGTTTAGATCATAATCGTAATCGTAATCATGCTATTAATTGGATTTGGATTACCCAGTACTACACAACCACACAAGATTACAAGATTACATGAAATTACATTAATTTCAAAGATTACATATTGTCTTAGAATTTTCCAAAAAACATGCCTAAACAAAGTACCCATGACATTGAAATTACGAAAACTACAATGACTCTCTCAACATTTCTCTTGCGCCTCTCAATCTCTATTTCTAGTCGATGTTGAGTTGTTTGGACATCCATTGCTAATTGTATCTTTTGAATTTCGGTCTTTAAACGGTTGATTATCTTCTCGCCATATGGTGGTATTTCCGGGTCATACCAACAAAAATATCCGCAAGAATGTACAGCCTGCAAAATCAATCAATACATTAGCAAACAAGGATTACCACACTTCTTAGCAAACAAGATTGAAATAACATACCTCAAAGTTTTGGCAATTGAAAAATCGACGCCCTTCATTATCCTTCGTATGCGCAGTTCGTCTACATGCCTTAATACCACAAAAGCATATTGGGTATTCATTTTGCCAAGAGTTCTTTGAGCGTGAGATATTGCTAATGCTACTACATGCTTCCGACATTGTAGGATTACCACACTTCTTTAACAGCTTTTGTCCTTCAAGAAATGAAAATGAAATATTTATTTGTATACAAAATAATTATATCAAAGCCTCTATAAAATGTGACACTCCCCAGAATGTAACTTTATGGATTATACTGATTGTTATTTTCACTAACTTTCTGCATGTCAAGAAGTTTTAATTTAAGTGAACTATATGGTTTTTAGGGTTGTGTTTTATCTCTTATTTTTTATCATTTCATGTAGGTTGCAGTCATGGAAAAGAATGGTTTTGGGAAGATCATCTTTGCAGTGGTTAGTATGTTTACGACTTGTCAATGATCATCTTTGAGTTACTGAACTAATAAGGATGCTTTGTCAATGATTGATTGTTCCATGTTATATTGCTGGTATAATGATGCACAAGATAAAGCCTTTGTTGATAATGCATGTCCTGATGCGTTTTGAAAATATACGAGATTTATGTCTATTTCTTTGTTGGTTGGACTAATGGTACTAGTCTTAATTATTTTCTTGTCACGCAGTTGCATTGACATACATCTATATGAAGTTCCTTTTTCTTTTTTCTTTTTCCTTCCTCCTTTCTTGAGATATGAAATGGATGAGTTTTTAGCTTTCTTACTTACAATGATCTCCACCTCCTCCAACAAAAAGAAGAGGGAGATAGAAGGGAGGCGAGTGAAGGTACTGCATTGAAAGATGATGGGGTTTTCTTTCGATTGCTGTTTTATTACTCAAGAGTGTTCTTTTCTTTTAAGTTAACTTTAGGACATATTACGGTTATTCTTGTCACCTTTTAGCATATTGAAACCAAGTTCATATCAGAGGCAGATTTAAGGCCTTAGGGCCCTTTCTGAATGTCAAGTTCTTGAAAATTTAGAAAAAAGCCTCTTAGTGGTTTCCATTCTGGAGAGTGTCTTATTTGATTTATTTGTCTCAAAACAAGTGGATTTGTGGCTCTTGTTCCCAGTCACAAGCATTTTCACTTCTCACAAGCATTTTCACAAACATGTTAACTGCAATTCCTTTTTTCACTATTTCTCCAACATTCAATTTCCATTCCCTTCCTTAGTACTATAAGCAAGAATCATAACAACATAGCTCATAAGAAAAAAAAAATTCCAAAAAAAAAAAAATTACATGCTTTACATGCTCGATACATCAGTCTGGTACGTAGAAGATGGAGCTGTGGTCTGGAGATTCCGTCGGAGATGAACCTGGGGCCCACGGGGTCGATGTCGAAGGAGCAATGGGGGCGATGGGCGATGAGGTGCAGAGGAACCCGAAAGGAGAAATTTTAAAATGTTCCGTTACCGTTGCTAACGTGTATTTTAAAATGAATAAATTCATTTTCACATCAAGCGGGATAACACAACGGGACCTAAGAGCGGGGCGAGTAGCAACATCCTTAGCTATTAGACCCCAAAATATCATCACAATAGATTAGCTAAAATTCAAATACTTAGACTTTAGCTATAGTGAACATCAAAATCATTTCCAAATTGGCTAGTTACTTTAGATACACCAAATGTATATTTTATCATTTATTTATCCTTCTTCTTCGTCCCATCAACTGCTTGGGGCTTTATTCATTTTTTCATTTTTTTCTTTTTGGGGCTTGTAGATCTGGCTTTTCTGTTATTTAATTATTTTTTACTTTTTGGAATGACAATTAACATTAAATGACAATTGAAAAAATATAATTTTTTAATCCATAATTTAATTAGAATATGATTACTAATTAACATATAATAGGTAAAAATATGGTAAAATATGATAAAATTAAATTTTTTAATTATTAATTATTCATTACTATATAATGAATAAATTGATAATTGAATGTGGAGATTTGACGTGAATAGCCAAAGCTAAATTCATCTTATATTATTTTATTATTATATAATGAAAAAATAACTATTCTAATGTGGAGACTTATGTGAATGGAATAGCCATAAGCTAAATTCATCTCTCTCTCTCTCTCTCTCTCTCTCTCTCTTTTTAATTTATTTTTAGGAAGAGTCAGGGCCACATGTCCAATTGTGGCCCCCACCTCATTTTTATTAATTAACCATCACTTTTGGCAGAGGAATACCCTGAACCAAAATACACTTGAATGGAAAAAAATAAGCAAAAATACAGCCCAACCCCAAGTGTTACTAAATACATTAACCTTATACTCCTAGCACAAACCTTATTCTGAAACAAGCCAAAAGAGCAACCAATAACACACTTGAAGCCAACAAATAGCCTTCCAAATTATGATCTCAAAGAAGGGAGACCTAATTTATCCACATTTAAAATACCTTTGAGCTTTTACGGAATATCATTAAAATTAATCCACGTACCAGACTGATGATTCGAGGCCAAATGAAAATCAGCACCTGAATTTCCTTCTCTATAAACATGACTTATCTTAACTTGCAAACTGGACAAGATCTTTTGGATTTCATCTCAATAGTCTTCAAAATACCAAATGCCACATCTACCTTTTCCCAACCAATTTACTACAAGTAAAGAATCAAGCTCAATCTCAATTCTATGCAAATCCAACTCCTTACAATGCTGCAGCCCATAATAAAGAGCTAATAATTCCGCTTCATTATTAGAGCCATGAGTAAACTCTTTAGTAAAAGTGATGGAAACCAAGGTGGACCTACTCTTAAAGATCCTTTGCAAGTTCCAGATGGGCCAATTACAAGATCAATGGCCAAGAAGATCAAGGAAACAATGCAAGGATTGGTGCAATTCACTTGGGATGAAGCCAGCAATTGCCCAACACTCAAGATGGGCTTGAAAGAAGGAGAACCAGTTTTGATCCACTTGATTCAAGCTGTGGAAGACATGACTTAGAGATATGGCCTATTGTTATTGGATGCTTCCAATTTGATTAAATGATTTTTTTTTTTTAATTTAGAATAAGTGGGCTTGAAGATGCTTGGCCCACATGTCTTATTTCTTAGGAACTAAGTTTTTTTTTAGAAGGCCTTGTATTTTGGCCAAGGGCTTATTTGGAAAGTTACATTTTAGGAACTAGGGTTTCATGCAATTACTGTAGCATTACTGTAGACGCGCGTACTGTAGCCAGCACTGTTCATCAAGAGTCATATTGGGTAAAAGAGACTTTATTTTGGCTAGGGTTTTGATTAGGTTTGGGTTTAAAAACACTTTGTAGCCTCATTTGAAGGGTTAGACAATATTGAATTTTATTTGTGAGTTGAGTTTACTCATCTTGTTCTTGACTGAACTCTTGAATTTATCAAAGGTAAATCACAACCTTTGTGGCGTTCCTCCTTATAATCTGGGTTCTTGAGACGGGTTCTTCAACGGGTCTAGATTTTCATATAATCTAGGTTCTTGAAACGAGTTCTCATCGGGTCTAGATTATCCATTCTTGACTTGATTTTGGCTTTATTGGAGAATTTTCAAATTGATTGTGGGTTCAAAGGATTCCATTCCCGCGGGTTCATATCATTTGGTATTCAGAGCAAGGTTTCCAATTAGTTCTGATTCTATCTTTTAATTCTTGCATCTTTATTTTTAATTCTAGGGCTTCATTGTTCTAGGATAACAAAAAAAAAAAGGTGGTTGTCGAAGTTCTTCACTATTTTTAGGGCTACCAAATTACATTTTTCTAGGGTTTGTGTTGGCTGAAATCTCTTGTTCTAGGGCTGCCGTATATCATACTTATCCTAGGGCTTTTGAGTTATTGTTAGGGTTTTCTCAATTGCTTATTTTTGTTTGTGATCAAATCAGTTGGTGAAAAGACAAGAAAAAAAAATTGCCCCAAAAAAAAATCCAAATTTTTTCTTGAGCCTTTTCATCAAAGGGGCTGCATACAATATTCTAGTTGGTATCTTGTCTTATAGTTGCTGTTTCATTCGTATAATTTCATTGATTCACGTGTCGTTTTTTTTTTCATTCCTTCCGTGTTTCTCTTGTTCTTGTTTCTTAGACCTAATTACTAGTTGGGATAAAACAAGGTTGCTTTATCTTGATTGAGTTCAATGAGTTCTTAAAGAACTTGAGTGGGAAAACTCTTAAGGTAAAAGGCAAGAGAGTGTGAGATTATTATCGGGAAAAAGCCAATTAAGAGTGAAACACGAGTGGAGTGTCATTATCCGAGTGTAAACACGCTTATAATGTCTCATCGAAGTAGCTCATCACCAAGGGGGAGAGCAGATAACTCATCTTTTGTGTTGCAAGCCATGCAACAACAGTTTGTGCGGTTGAATTTTGTGTTGGGTGAAGTGAGGGATAGGATGGATCATCAAGAAGCAGCGATTAGAAATCTACAAGGTGGGAGAGATAGGAGGTGACGTGAGCATAGAGTTGAAAATGAGTATGAGAATGAAGGAGATGTTGAGGATGAGGAAGACTTGGCTTCTGAAGTTGGGTCGGGTAGACATAGAAGAGTTAGGCATGAAAGAGGACTTGAAGGGAACCTAATGGGTCAGGATGGTGTAGATAGAGACCTTGGGAGCATCAAAATGAAAATACCATCTTTCTAAGGTAGAACTGACCCTGAGGTTTATCTAGAGTGAGAGAAAAAAATAGAGTTGGTGTTTGATTGTCATAATTACTCTGAGGAGAAGAAAGTGAAGTTGGTAGTAATTGAGTTCACTGATTATGCTATTATTTGGTGGGATCAATTAGTGACCAATAGGAGGAGGAATTATGAGAGGCCTATAGAGATATGGGGAGAGTTGAAAGCTCTCATGAGGCGGAGGTTTGTACCTAGCCATTACTATAGAGACCTTTACCAGAAATTACAAAATCTTACATAGGGGTCTAGGAGTGTGGAGGATTACCATAAGGAGATGGAGGTGGCGATGATTCGGGCTAATGTAGAGGATGACCGGGAGGCCACCATGGCTAGATTTTTTAGTGGTTTGAATAGGAACATAGCCAATGTAATTGAATTGCAGCATTATGCAGAGATAGAGGACATGGTGCACATGGCTATGAAGGTGGAGAGACAGTTAAAGAGAAAAGGGACAGCAAGGTACACTTCAGTTTCTAGCACTACCTGGAAATCAAAGTGGGATAGGAATGATCCAGTTGAAGTAAAGAGAAAGACTGAACCACCTAAGGGAAAAGATGAGGGAACTAGCCACAAACCCAAGGTAGAATCCTAACCTTCACGGAATAGAGATATTAAATGTTTTAAGTGTTTGGGTTCATGGCACATCGATTCTCAGTGTCCAAATAAGAGAGTGATGATTATGAGTGACAATGGGGAGGGAGGTAATGACTGAGAGTGATAGGATGATAGTGATGATGATGGAGTGGTATACCCCGTGACAGGTGAGTCTCTCGTTGCCAGGCGTGCTCTCAATGCACACATTAAGGTGGATGATGCAGAGCAACAGAGAGAGAACATTTTCCATACTAGATGCCATGTCAGCAATAAGGTATGTAGTATGATCATTGATGGGGGAGTTGTACTAATGTGGCTAGCACTACTTTGGTTGAGAAATTGAATTTACCAACCTTAAAACACTCTAGACCATACAAATTGCAGTGGTTGAATGATTGTGGGGAGGTTAGGGTGGATAAACAAGTGTTAGTTACTTTTTCTATTAGGAAGTATCAGGATGAGGTGTTTTGTGATGTTGTGCCTATGCATGCGGGCCATATTTTGTTGGGGAGGCCATGGCAGTATGATAGGAGAGTGACACATGATGGGTTCAAGAACATGTACAGTTTTGAAAAGGAGGGCAAAACAATTAAGCTTGCTCCTTTAACTCCAAGCCAAGTCTATGAGGACCAACTGAAATTGAAAAGTGAGATTGCTCAAAAAAGAAAGAGTGAAAATAAGAGTGATCAAAAAAGAAAGAGTGAAAAAGTGATTGAGTAAAAAAGAAAGAGTGAGAGTAAAAATGAGCGTAAAAGAAAGAGTGAAAAAGAAAGTAGAGAGGTGGCTGAGAGTAAAGAAAAAAGAGTGGAGCCACGAGAGAAAAAAGAAAGAGAGTCTGTCGAGAGAAAAGGAAAGGCAAAAGTGAGTTTCTATGCAAAAGAGAGTGAGGTTAAGCGGGCTTTCTTCGCAGATCTCCCTATGATTTCTCTTATCTATAAAGAGTCTTATCTTATTCTTGATGAAACTAACCAGTCTCTACCAAGTTTGGCTATTTCTTTGTTGCAAGAGTTTGAGGATGTATTCCCGGAGGAGATGCCAAATGAATTGCCACCCATTAGAGGCATTGAGCACTAGATTGATTTTGTGCCCGGGGCTGCTATTCCAAACCGACCTGCCTATAGGAGTAATCCAGAGGAGACAAAGGAGCTTCAGAGGCAAGTTGAGAATTTGATGAGCAAGGGGTACGTGTGGGAGAGCATGAGCCCTTGTGCAGTACCAGTGCTACTAGTGCCAAAGATGGATGGGACGTGGAGGATGTGCGTTGATTACAGGGCGGTCAACAATATCACGGTAAAGTATCGTCATCCCATTCCTAGATTGGATGATATGCTTGATGAATTGCATGGCTTAGGTATTTTCAGTAAAATTGATTTTAAAAGTGGGTACCACCAAATTAGAATGAAAGAGGGTGATGAATGGAAAACTGTTTTTAAGACTAAGAGTATGGGCTTTATGAATGGTTGGTTATGCCATTTGGACTTCCAAATGCGCCCAGTACTTTCATGAGATTAATGAACCATGTCCTACGTGCATCCATAGGCAAGTTTGTGGTTGTGTACTTTGATGATATCTTAGTGTACAACAAGGACTTAAATGAACATATTGAGCATTTGAGATGTGTTTGATATGTTGAGATGTGAAAATTTGTATGCTAATTTCAAGAAATGTGCCTTTTGCATGGAAAAAGTTGTTTTTCTTAGTTATGTTGTTAGTACAAAGGGTATTGAGGTGGATGAAGAGAAAGTCAAGGCCATCAAGGAATGGCCAACGCCAAAAAGCATCACTGAGGTAAGAAATAAGCTTTCATGGCTTAGCTAGCTTTTATCGGCGTTTTGTTAAAGACTTTAGCACTATTGCTACACCACTCACTGAGGTAATTAAAAAGAATGTTGGGTTTCATTGGGGGGCTAATCAAGAGAATGCTTTTGCCACTATTAAAGAAAGGTTGTGCTCTGCACCTGTGTTAGCATTACCTGATTTTAACAAAACTTTTGAGATTGAATGTGATGCCTCAGGAATAGGGATTAGAGCCGTTTTGATGCAAGCTAGGAGGCCCATAGCCTTCTTCAGTGAAAAGCTAAGTGGGGCATCCCTGAAGTACCCTACTTATGACAAAGAGCTTTATGCACTTGTTCGTGCATTAGAGACTTGGCAGCACTACCTGTGGCCTAGGGAATTTGTGATCCACACCAATCATGAATCATTGAAGCATCTCAAGGGTCAAGGTAAGTTGAATAAAAGGCATGCTAGATGGATGGAATACATTGAGACATTTCTCTATGTCATCTGTTACAAGCAAGGTAAGGAGAACATTGTTGCTGATGCTATATCCCGGAGGTATGTACTTCTTACTTCTATGAGTGCTAAAATGCTTGGGTTTGAATATGTGAAAGACATGTATGCCGATGACGCTGATTTTTCTAATGTGTATGTGGCATGTGATAAGGCGGCATTTGGTAAGTTTTACAAGCATGATGGTTATTTGTTTAAAGAAATCAAACTTTGTGTGTCAAGTTGTTCTATGCGTGAGTTATTGGTGCATGAGGCACATGGTGGGGGATTAATGGGACACTTTGGTATCAAGAAAACTTTAGACATTTTGCATGAACATTTCTTTTGGCCTAAGATGAAGAGGGATGTTAATCGTATTTGTGGAAGGTGCATTACATGTAGACAGGCCAAATCTAAGGTTTTGCCACATGGGTTGTATACACCCTTACCCGTTTCTAGTGAGCCATGGATAGACATATTTATGGACTTTGTTTTGGGGCTGCCTAGGACAAAAAGGGGTAGAGATTCTATTTTTGTGGTTGTGGATAGATTCAGTAAGATGACACATTTCATTCCATGCCATAAAACAGATGATGCCACAAACATAGCTGACTTGTTTTTCCGGGAGATAGTGCGACTCCATGGTGTACCTAGGAGTATTGTTTCTGATAGAGATGTTAAATTCCTTAGCTACTTTTGGAAGGTGTTGTAGGGGAAATTGGGTACTAAGCTCTTATTTTCCACAACTTGTCATCCGCAGACAGATGGTCAGACTAAAGTAGTTAATAGGACTTTAACTCAGCTTTTACGCACTATTGTTCATAAGAATTTAAAAACTTGGGATGATTGTTTGCCATTTATAGAGTTTGCATATAATAGAACGATGCATAATACTACTTCATACTCTCCTTTTGAAATTGTTTATGGATTTAATCCACTTACTCCTTTGGATTTGATGCATTTACCTGTTGATGGCAGGAGTAGCTTGGATAGACAAAAGAAGGCGGAGTTGGTGAAGTCACTTCATGAGAGGGTACGGCTTTAAATTGCCCAAAAGAATGAAAGGGTTGCTTCCCAAGCCAATAAAGGGCGAAGGCGTGTCATCTTTGAACCAGGAGATTGGGTTTGGGTTCACATGCACAAAGAAAGATTCCTAGCCCATAGAAGGACTAAGTTGCATCCTCGAGGAGATGGACCATTCCAAATTCTTGAGAAAATTAATGACAATGCATATAAAGTGGATCTTCCAGGTGAGTATAATGTTTCTGCTACTTTCAATGTTTCTAATCTTTCTCCTTTTGATGTAGGTGAAGATTCGAGGTCGAATCCTTTTGAGAAGAAGGGGAATGATGTGAACCAAGGTTGACCTACTGTTAAAGATCTTTTGCAAGTTCCAGATGGGCCAATTACAAGATCAAGGGCCAAGAAGATCAAGGAAACAATGCAAGGATTGGTGCAATCCACTTGGGATGAAGCCAGCAATTGCCCAACACTCAAGATGGGCTTGAAAGAAGGAGAACCGGTTTTGATCCACTTGATTCAAACTGTGGAAGACATGACTTAGAGATATGGCCTATTGTTATTGGAGGCTTCCAATTTGATTAAATGATTTATTTTTTTAGTTTAGAATAAGTGGGCTTAAAGATGCTTGGCCCACATGTCTTATTTCTTAGGAACTAAGTTTTTTTTTAGAAGGCCTTGTATTTTGGCCAATGGCTTATTTGGAAAGTTATATTTTAGGAACTAGGGTTTCATGCATTTACTGTAGCATTATTATAGCCGCGCGTACTGTAGCCGGCACTATTCATCAAGGGTCATTTTGGGTAAAAGGGGTTTTATTTATGTTAGGGTTTTGCATAGGTTTGGGTTTAAAAACACTTTGTAGCCTCATTTGAAGGGTTAGACAATATTGAATTTCATTTGTGAGTTGAGTTTACTCCTCGTGTTCTTGACTGAACTCTTGAACTTATCAAAGGTAATCACAACTTTTGTGGCGTTTCTCCTTATAATCTGGATTCTTGAGACGGGTTCTTCAACGGGTCTAGATTTTAATATAATCTAGGTTCTTGAAACGAGTTCTCATCGGGTCTAGATTCTTCATTCTTGACTTGATTTTGGCTTTCTTGGAGAGTTTTCAAATTGATTGTGGGTTCAAAGGATTCCATTCCCGCGGGTTCATATCAAAATGTCAACCTCAAACAACCCTGATCATCCCGAACAAGGCCACCCACCCCCATGCAACCCGAATTTCCCAACGAACTCCCATCAGCATTCAATTTAAACCATCCCATATTCGGTCTATTCCATTTTACAAAACAAACATCTTACGCAAAGAGCTTTAACCGTAATAGAAAAGGCAGCCAATATTTGATCATCACAATCTTTTAATTTTTTACTCGCCCTCAAGCGTAATCCCACCCATGCAATTGCTGCCTTAATTCCTCTCATATTCATCAAAAGTGTTCTTTAACTTTGGCTAATCCGAGATGCTCTAAAGACTTCTACCAACCTTTAGAAGACTTGATTGATGACTCCGCGATAGGGTTGAAGACTTGGAGTCAATGCTTTCCTTTCCTTCCCGCCAAACCAAGACTAAGAATTTATTAAAGAAAATGATACATGAACCAATGCTTCTAGATAGTTTTGACCGAGACTTTATTTATGTTTTTAAAATATTTTATTTAATAATTAAAAAAGTGACTATTAATAAATTTATATATTTTTTTAAAAATATTTAAAAAAAATAAAAGAAAAAATGAAAAAAAATGAAAAATCCATTTTGAACTGATTGATAGACAAGGGGTAAAAGCATCGGTCTCCTAGCGTTATTCATTTATTAATACTATTGCATAAAAATAATCCTAACAACTTGAGGTAAAAATTTTAATTGTTAATATTAACATAAATGTTTAATTTAAATTTTTTTATTAATTTAAACTTTTAAAATAAATAGTAATTTAATCGTATAATTTCAACGCAAAAGTTTTGAATTTAAATCTCCATTCTATATTCAATTTTATTTAATTAAATATTTTACGTAAGAAGTGTGCCGAACTAAATTGATGCTGAGTACAACTTTTACCTTGTACACTAATAGCCTGTAGAAAATTCGTTTCCGATTAAAAAGTATTACTAGCTTCTTTATTTTTGTCTAGTTTATTTGTTAAATCAAGAAAACTCATAAAAATAATAATTGTTCCATTCGTAATTCATATAATCTGCTTTTATATGTTAATTTGTGAAAACTATAAGTTAAATAAAAAAAAAAGCTTTATTGAAGAAAGATTTCAATCAATAATTTAAAATTCTAAATTAGGAATAAAATAGATTTTGAAATAAAATAAAAAAAAACTTCAAAACATCTTGATCTTTTACCAAGCTGATTGCCACGTATCAAATCTCGAAGGTGTAGATTGTTACTATGCGTGGCTGTGTAGATTTGATAACTATCAGCCATCAGGTTGCGATTAAGGGTCCACATCTTAGTCTCTAGTTGGTTTACGCCTGTTTGGATATTATTAAATATTCTTAAGTATTTTTAGATATTTTTTTTCCAAACATTACCAAAACATAAATGTTTTCAATTTTAAGTTTTTAACTTTTCAATTACTTATATGTTTGAACACGTAAAAAATTGCATCCACGTTTTGAGACAAAATTTAAATTTCATCTCAAATAAATACTTTTAGAAATGAATTAAATTTCAGCCTTAAAAGATTTTGTCTCTAAAGATCAAAAATTACACAAAAATATAGGCACCACAAAAGATGAATAGATGGATAATTAGACTAAAAAAGAAATTAAATCGGACATTTTAGGTTGCATTTAGATAGTGATGCATTCTTAAGTATTCTGTAATAGTAGTAAAAAATTAATGAAAAAATAATGATAGAATATTAAATAATATTAAATAGTAATAAAAAGTAGATAAAATTAATAATAAAATAATAAATAACAGTGAGATATTTTCAGTACTACAAAAGATGGATAGAATCAATAGATGGATAATTAGACTAACAGTACTAAAAGAAATTTAATCCTTTAGCGACGTTTAAGACAACCGAACCACAATGGGCAATTAAGATATAAAAAACACAACCGCTTGGAACTTGGAGTTGGACCATAAACGTACATAAGCCTTAGCTCTCCGGGCGACCAACCTCAATCGGAAAACAAAAATCAAGGCTAAAAAGCCTTGAGGAGGCTGCCAGGAAATTATGAGAAAAAAGAAAGAGGCTCAGTGACTAACAACTAATTCAATATAATTTACTAACTCCCACTTAATTCAATTTTCGAACACTAAAAATAGGAAAAATCTAATTGTAAGCGATTTTACGTATTAATACGCGCACTCATTCAATATGATTGGTCAGAAAGTAGATTTTATTGAAAACAGTGTTAATTTGAATTTAGAATATGAAGGTAACAATATTAATACACAGATTGGTACGCAAACTTGCTTGTACATAGCAAAACTCTTAAAAATAATGGTACAAAAATCTATTTATTAAAAAATACTAACAAATTTCAAGGTTAAGGTCGTCATGTTTTGCATGAAAGATAGAGACAATGCATCTTGTATTATTTAATTAAATCAACTGTATTTATTGAAGAAATATTTCAATGATCAGTAATTTAAAATTCAAAAACTTTAATTGAATTCTATTTTGAAAAATCAAGAAGGTGAAGACAATTGAAAAGTAGGGAGATTGAGAAATTGGATAGAACCTCATGATATTGAGTACTCATCAGTCAAGGTCTTCCCAAATTTATCATTTTTGCTTTAAATAATTTAATATATAAATTTTACAGTCTTTGGCCTTGATTTCTAAGTCATCGGTCAATGTTGAGGTGTCTATATAAACTCTTTGCTTAGACACCTAAACGTGAAATGGAGTTTGGAATTTTTGGGTGAAGGCTAATGTTGGCGGCCTTGTTTCAATTATCTTCTATTCATGGCTGTTTGAAGGAGGAGAGAGAAGCTCTCTTGCGACTCAAAGCTTTCGGGAACAACTCGTATGCAGATATCTTCACATACGATTGGGAAGGGAGAAATTGCTGCAATTGGAAAGGTGTTGCGTGCGTGTAATCGAGCTTCATCTTGACCATTTATCCACTTTCATTACCTTAAATGCCTCTCTGTTTATTCCCTTTCAAGAGCGTAAGTACCTCGATGTATAGGAATTACATCAATGAAAGCTTCCTATCATCCCTTGGTCAGTTCTTATCGCTCAAGAAACTATATTTGAGAAACAACCTCTTACGTCGACCAATCAATATCCCAATCTTAGGTAATTAGTCTCTAAAGTTAGATCGACTATTTGATATGCTATGTCCTATTAATACTTCATGTTATATCCTATTTAACACATTTTAATAATTTTCATATACACGAAAATTATTTCTCATATCTAAAACACTCCTTGCCGTTTTAGAGTTGGGAAGACAGAAGCTACATGAGTTGTATTTGGATGGTTCCTTCATTGACAGAAGCTTCATCAGTAAAGTTGGAGTTATGACTTCCCTTAATGTATTGACAATGTCAAACTATGGACTCAATGGAAGTTTGCCCATCGTTCATGGTAAAAAGCCTTATTTTCACAAAATATTCCTTAGCAAAAATCTCTTAATGGTAAAACTTAATTATTACTCATTTCATTTTGTAGGCTTGTGTGAGCTTATGAATCTACAAGAGTTAGATCTCAGCTATAATGATTTTGAAGGGATACTGCCTTCATGTTTGGCAAACATGACAGAACTTTGAATATTTGATATCTCTTCAAATCGCTTTAATGGAAGCATTGATCTCTCCCATCTACCTAGTTTGAAGTCACTTGAGTACCTTGATTTATCACATAACTACTTCAACCCAATCACATTCTCCTCATTTTTTAATCTCTCAAAGCTTCAGGTCATAGTTAGTGATGGCAACAAACTAGTTGATGAAACTTAGTCTCAAAAATGGGATCCGGGCTTCCAATTAAAGGGTTTCAGTTGTTCAAGCTGCTTATCTAACAAGTTTGTTAGAATAACTCCTAGATTCCTTCATTATCAGTTCGACTTGCATGTTATAAATCTCCCTCACATCAATTTGGCAGGAAAGTTCCCCACATGGTTGCTAGAAAACAATACAATGTTGGAGGTTCTTAATTTGAGAAATAACTCTTTTACAGGCACTTTGCAGCTGCCCAATCATTATATTCCCAACCTTTTGACTTTAGATATTTCATTTAGAATAAATATAGATAGAAGTCACTATTGGGAGCATCCATTTTGCACACATGATGTGGCATCATCTAGACCACACATCTCCACAAGTGAGTGTTGGGAACAATCAACTAGAAGCAGTCACGCAGTGAGTGCAAAGTGTGTACTGCTATAGTGGCTTCTCTCTAGCATTACTCTTTCATTTAATAATATACAAAGTCCAATTCCAACTACCTTTGGTTTAGTTTTTCCAAATCTAGAGCTTTTAAATATTTCTAAAAATGACTTTGAAGGTGTTATTCCTTTTTCTTTTGGTAATTTGGCCTCCTTAACATATTTAGACATGTCAAGCAATAATTTTTCTAGAACAGTTCCAAAGAATTTAACAATGGGTTGCTCCTCTTTATACTACCTTAGATTGTCCAAAAATCATTTGAGTGGCCAATTATTTCCTGCTGTTGGGAATAACTGTATATCTAAGACTAACTCGAAGTATAGTAGCGGAAAAAGCAAAAGAAATTGCTGACAATCACACAGAAACAACACCAAGATTTAAGTGGTTCGGCTCAAAGTGAGCCTACGTCCACTGGTGGGGTCTGTATCAGAGATTTCACTATCAACAAAGATGGAGTACAGAAGAATAATACAAAACTTCACAAAGAAGTTATCTCTCTCACTCTCTAACTTCTCTCTCAAGAAAACACTAAAAACAAGACAAAAGTGATTTCTGAAGTCTTAAAAACAAAGGGGGCGCCGTTTGATATTTAGAGGAGAAGTGAGAATTCACTTCTGTGAACATTGGCTCGAGCGAGTGTCGAGCGAGCGTAGGGTTTTGACATTTCGCTCAAGCCAACAGACGAGCGATGTCGAGCGAAACTCTCGGATTGAATATCGCTCGAGCTGAATGTCGAGCGAGTGTCGAGCGAAGCTCTCTGTCTTCATATCGCTCGAGCTGAATGTCGAGCGATGCTTGAGCGAAGCTCTCTGTCTGATTTCGCTCGAGCTGAGTGTCGAGCGAATGTCGAGCGAAGCTCTCTGTCTTCATATCGCTTGAGCTGAATGTCGAGCGATGCTTGAGCGAAGCTCTCTGTCTGATTTTGCTCGAGCATAGTGAACCTCCGCTCGAGCGAACATACGACATTGCACTGTTCCATCTGAATTCAAGCCACCTCTTAACAAATCTCCACCTTGGCTTGAACTCTGCCAATTCCAACACAAAAAAAAAAAACTCTGACCACAAAACCAATCCCCACCACCAAATCCCTTACGGGAATTACAAAATGCGAACACCAATCAAGTCCAAACAGAGTTTGAACTTGTACACTGCAACTGGCTTTGTCATCATATCTGCTGGATTCTCAGTAGTAGCAATCTTCAGAATCTGTATAACACCCTCTGTAACAATCTCTCTGAGAAAATGATACCTGACATCAATGTGCTTCGTTCTCTCATGATACATTTGATTTTTTGGTCAAATGTATTGCACTCTGACTGTCACAGAATACTGAAATCCCATCTTGTTGTAATCCCAAATCATTGATCAAGCCTTTCAACCAAATGGCCTCCTTAACAGCCTCTGCTGCTGCCATGTACTCTGCCTCTGTAGTTGATAAAGCAACAGTGGATTGCAGTGTTGCTTTCCAACTGATAGCAGACCCACAGAAAGTGAAAACATAACATGTCAATGATCTTTTTTTTTCTAAGTTTCTAGCATAATCTGAATCAACAAAACCAGTAACTTTGGAACTGAGATCAACATCTCTATCAAATATTAAGCCAAAGTTCAAGGTTCCTCTCAAATACCTGAGTATCCATTTTATAGCCTGCCAATGAGTCTTACCTGGATTAGCCATATACCTGCTAACTACGCTCACGGCCTGTGAAATGTCTGGACGAGTGCAAACCGTTGCATACATTATACTGCCAACTGCACTGGAATAAGGAACACTAGCCATGAACTGTTCCTCTTCATCTGTCTGAGGAAATAGGGAAGCTGAAAGTTTAAAGTGTGTAGCAAGTGGTGTACGTACTGGTTTGGAATCAAACATTCCAAATCTCTGAAGAACTTTCTCAATGTACTTTCCCTAGGACAAGTACAACTTTCCAGCTTTCCTATCTCTGAAGATTTCCATCCCCAAAATCTTCTTTTCAGCACCTAAGTCTTTCATTTCAAACTCATTTCTGAGTTGGGTCTTTAATAAACCAATGTCAAATATGTCTCTAGCAGCAATAAGCATATCATCAACATATAATAGCAAATAAATGAAAGACTTATCAAATAATTCCTTATGATAAACACAACTATCATAGTTACTTCTCAAATAACCATGATCAATCATAAAGGAATCAAAACGTTTATACCATTGCCTTGGAGACTGCTTCAAACCATATAATAATTTCTTCAATCTGCACACATGATCTTCTTTACTTTCAACAATGAATCCCTCTGGCTGATGCATATAGATGGTCTCGTCAAGCTCACCATGTAGGAACGTTGTTTTAACATCAAGTTGTTGTAGCTCTAGGTCATACAATGCTACTATAGCAAGTAGCACTCTGATCGAACTGTATTTCACAACTGGAGAGAAGACTTCATTGAAGTCGATGCCTTCTCTCTGACTGAAGCCCTTAGCAACTAAGCGTGCCTTGTATCTTGCATCTGTATCACCCTGGATTCCCTCTTTTCTTTTGAAGACTCATTTGCAGCCAACAGTCTTCACCTTCTTTGGCAACAAAACCAAATCTCATGTTTGGTTTTTGTGAAGAGACTCAATCTCTTCAATCATCGATGCGCACCATTGTGCAGATTCTTCGCTCTTGACAGCTTCTGAATAACTGGAGGGCTCCTGACCAACAATATTCTCTGCCGTAGTAAGAGCATACATCACCATATCTGCATGAGCATATCTCTGAGGTGGTCTAATCTGCCTCCTCTGTCTATCAGTCGCTATATTGTAGTCTTGCTCACCTTGTGCGCCACTACTTGAATCAGAATCATGCTCATCTGTAATAGCATGATCTTGGGCGCCACTTGGCAGCCCTTGTGGTGCTTCCACCTGAAACTCCACCTGCTTTCTAACATCCTGTTCTTTTCCTGTAGACACGGTAATCTCCTTTCCCGGATTAAGCATGGATTTTTCATCAAATACGACATCCCTACTGATCACAAACTTGGGTGATTTAGGATCAGTACACCATAACCTAAATCCCTTCACCCCACTGGCATACCCAATGAATATGCCTTTCTTTGCCCTTGGCTCAAGTTTTCCATCATTAACATGGAAATATGCAGGACAACCAAAAATTTTCAAATTTGAATAATCAGCAGGAGTATCAGACCATACCTCATTTGGAGTCTTCAAACCAATTGCTGTGGCTGGAGAACGATTGACCAAGAAGCAGGCTGTGTTGATTGCTTCAGCCCAGAAATCCTTAGACAAGACTGCATTTGAAAGCATACTGCGGGCTCTCTCCAAGAGAGTCATGTTCATCCGTTCAGCTACCCCATTTTGCTGTGGAGTATGTCTAACTGTACGATGTCTGGCAATACCTTCATTTTTGCAGAATTCATCAAACTCACCTCCGCAAAACTCCATACCATTGTCAGTGCGAAGTCGCTTGATTTTCTTGCCCGTCTTATTTTCAATCAAAGCTTTCCACTGTTTGAAGTTAACAAATACATCGCTTTTCTGCTTCAGAAAATAAACCCAAACTTTCCGTGAGAAATCATCAATGAATGTAAGCAAATACTGAGCTCCACCTTTTGACGGAATGGAAGATGGACCCCAAAGATCAGAATGAATATAGTCCACATAACTTTTGGTTCTGTGAACACCTGTAGAAAACTGAACACTGCACTGTTTTCCAAACACACAGTGTTCACAAAAATCTAGTTTCCTTATCTTCTGGTCACATAACAAACCTTGCTTACTCAGAATTGACATCCCATTCTCACTCATATGACCCAAACGCATATGCCACAAACGGGTGACATCTGAATCTGGATCATCTGAAACAGACACTGCAGCTGCACCTGTCACTGTAGAGCCCTGAAGGAAATAAAGACCATTTGTCTTATCTCCTTTCATCACAACCATAGAGCCCTTACAGACTCTGATAGCTCCACCTTCACCAGTGTATTTGAAGTCCAAATAATCAAGAGTACCCAAAGAAATAAGATTCTTTTTCAACTCTGGAATGTGTCGAACATTAGACAATGTTCTGACAATTCCATCAAACATCTTAATCCTGACTGAACCAATCCCAGCAATTTTACAAGCCATATCATTCCCTAACAGAACGAAACCTCCATTGACTGATTCATAGTTAGTGAGCCAGTCCCTCTTGGGACACATATGAAAAGTGCAAGCTGAGTCCATGACCCACTTGTCACTAAAGCGACTACCGGAGTCGCTAATTGCTAAAACAATGTCTGAGTCGTTAGACCTATCATCAGCAACACTAACGGCATTAGAGGAACTAGTGACATCCTCTTTGTTTTTCAGTTTTGGACACTCATTTTTGTAATGACCAAACTTATGGCAGTAATGACATTTGACGTTTTTCTTACTAAACGTTGTTTGTGAACTGCCCCTGGATTTCCCCTTATACTTCTCTGAACCCCTGTCATTCGATCTACCCCTGCTTGAGGACCCCTTAACAAACAAGCCACTAGCTTGTTCATTAGTGCTCTTCACACTCAATTTATTCCTCAATTCCTTAGAATTCAAAGCAGATTTTACATCTACCAAGGAAATTATATTTCTACCATACAACATGGAATTCACAGAGTTCTCAAAAGATATGGGTAATGAACACAAAATAATTACGCTTGATCTTCTTCTTCAAGCTTAATATCTATGTTCCTCAGATCCATAATGATTTTATTAAATTCATCTAGGTGTTCAGAAATAAGAGTACCTTCCTTCATTTTGAGAGTGTATAACCGTTGTTTCAAATACAAACGGTTGGTGAGAGATCTCTTCATGTACAGATTCTCAAGTGCAGACCAAAGACCAGTTGCAGTCTCCTCATCAGCAACCTCCCTTAAAACTCCATCAGATAGTGACAAAAGAATAGTATTATGTACATTTTCTTCTTCTTCTTTTGAAGGAGCCAGAGAATCGTCAGATACCTTCTCTAATACTTTTGACAAGATCTGTTGTCGCAGTAAAGCCTTCATCTTGATGCGCCATAAACTGAAACTGTTCTGACCGTCAAATTTCTCCACTCGAACTTAGCCATAGCCATCCCACCAGATCACCCTAAGCCAAGCTCTGATACCAGTTTGTTGGGAATAACTGTATATCTAAGACTAACTCGAAGTAGTAGTGAAAAAAGCAAAAGAAATTGCTGACAATCACACAGAAACAACACCAAGATTTAAGTGGTTCGGCTCAAAGTGAGCCTACGTCCACTGGTGGGGTCGGTATCAGAGATTTCACTATCAACAAAGATGGAGTACAGAAGAATAATACAAAATTTCACAAAGAAGTTATCTCTCTCACTCTCTAACTTCTCTCTCAAGAAAACACTAAAAACAAGACAAAAGTGATTTCTGAAGTCTTAAAAACAAAGGGGGCGCCGTTTGATATTTATAGGAGAAGTGAGAATTCACTTCTGTGAACATTGGCTCGAGCGAGTGTCGAGCGAGCGTAGGGTTTTGACATTTCGCTCAAGCCAACAGACGAGCGATGTCGAGCGAAACTCTCAGATTGAATATCGGTCGAGCTGAAGTGTCGAGCGAAGCTCTCTGTCTTCATATCGCTCGAGCTGAATGTCGAGCGATACTTGAGCGAAGCTCTCTGTCTGATTTCGCTCGAGCTGAGTGTCGAGCGAATGTCGAGCGAAGCTCTCTGTCTTCATATCGCTCGAGCTGAATGTCGAGCGATGCTTGAGCGAAGCTCTCTGTCTGATTTTGCTCGAGCATAGTGAACCTCCGCTCGAGCGAACATACGACATTGCACTGTTCCATCTGAATTCAATCCACCTCTTAACACCTGCCAATTCGAATCTAACAGCCCTAGATTCTTTGTATTTGGACAACAACCACTTTTCAGGAGAGATCTCATATGGCATATCTAATCTAACGAACTTGGAAGTAATTGATTTCTGTAATAAAAATTTGTTAGGGATGCTTCCAAGATGGATGGGGAACATGACGTAATGGCTTGTCTTAGAGTCATATCGATGAAAGGGATAAAGGGTTTAATGGCTTTAGTCAAAGCTTATCACATAAGCTTGAAAGATAGATAGTGGAGATCTATCCACCTCAAGGTTACTTTTCACCTACCAATCTAATGGTAGAGATTAATTTGGCCATTTTCTAAATGAATAAAATTAAAGGGCTTAAGGGAAAATATTTCAAAATCTAAAAAATAATACCATTGATTTATTTTAATAAATCATATTTTAAAAATAAAGCATACTCATCTTAAAATAAAATAATTGAGAGTATTAAAAATCCTTATCTTAAAATATTTAACTTAAAGAATTAATAAGATAACGTAAAGACTTACGTAATAGGACTCGGGTACTACATCTTATAGGCTTGTTTTTTGGAAAGCCTTGCTACTTACTTGTGGAGCTCGAGCATCGAGCTTATTGGGCCATCAAGCATTTCAATTTTGACATGGGAGAAATAGGTAAGCTTAGAAAATTTCAGTTGACCGAGTTAGATGAGTTGAGAAATGATGCTTATAAGAAAATCTATAAGGCTAAAATGAAAGTGTATCATGATAAAAATATTTTAAAAAAAACGTTTAAGCCTAATGATCAAGTGTTTTTATATGATTCTAGGCTCCATAAACACCCAGGAAAACTTCGGTCTAGGTGGACAAACCATTTTGTAGTGAAAAATATTTTTACAAATGGGGTGGTTGAAATAGAGGATCTTAAGGATGGTCGGATCTTTAAAGTAAATGGTCAACACTTTAAAGTATTAATTGATATGCAAGTTTCGGAAGTGGAAGACATTCCACTTGTGGATACAGTCTATCAACCTTAACCACACCACGCAGATATGTTTTTCTTTTTCTTTTTTGTTTTTTTTTTCTCTTATTTTCTTTTTTTTTCCTTTTTGTTTGCCATTGTTTTCTTTGTTTTTGTTTGCAGGTTAGTTTCATTTTATTATTTCAGGTTACCATCTTTGGTGTTTAGCGAGCTACACATGTCACTCATCAGGTATATTCTACCATTTTTAATTACTTCCCATTCAAATTTGATTTTTAAACATTGAGAATAATGTTTCATTTAAGTTGGGGGGTGATGGTGCAAATTATGCATTTACTGTTGGAACTCTGTAGCATGTTTACATGTGTCAATTTTTTTTTTAGCATCACACGTACATCCCTTCACATGTGTACTTATTCTCATGCATCGTCATCTTAGTGAATTCAACAAACTCATCTTGATCATTATAATGAGGTATTCACAGAATTTCTAATGCACTCATCCAAGTTTTGTGGTAAGATGGTAGTTTGACACATGTATCTATAGAACTCTTTTGCTTAAGTCTTTATGTGTGAGTTTTGGAGAAGATTGAGAGCCAACAAATGCTGGAAATTGCGATAAGCGTTCATTGATATTTTTGAATTAGGCACTTCTTTTGAAAATATCATTGTATGGTTTGTGATATGATGGCGGATATACTTGAGATATGATGAAAGTCAATTTAGGATTAATGTTTGAGCCTTTCAAGCCAACCCTTTGAATTATAGATCCCTAGTAGCCAACTTTGAGCCAAGAAACACATATAACCTTTTTTGTTCATATACATTATCCATACCTCTCCACATTGGAGTAATATACTGATTTTTCCTACACTTGTTACTTCCAAGTGTGTAGAATTCTTCTTTTTTGCATGGAATTAAAAAAATAAAAAATAAATAGAGAGAGAGAGAGAGAGAGAATGGAAGAAAATGAGTTACAAGGTGTTCAAGTGAGTGAACTTCAAAGGCAAAAATAAAAAGGCTGGGTAGAAATAGCAAAATATCAGAGTGACATAATTGTTCACCAAATTATAAAAAAAAAGAATGAAAAAAAAAGAACAAAAAAAAAAGACATTATTCGATGATTTGAAAGGTTAAAGAGTACATCAAGTGAGAAATGTGGTTTATTGAAATGTTTAATAAAATTCCTTAGTTATGTACTTGGAATTTTTTAATTATTTGCCTTTTTTTTTCATATTGCCTAACCTAAGCCACATTACAACCTTTTGTTTTGACTGTTCTGATCCCAAGTAAGCCTGTGGAAAGAATGGTTGAATTCTCATTTGGTAGTTTCCTATCATAAGATCAATACTTGCTTGTTGCTTGTTCATAATTACCTAAATCTCCATGTGATTGTGTGTACACCACTTGTCAACTCCGTAGAGAGAACCCTTAGACGAAATACTATTATACCCGTGAGTTATGGAGTTGAACCTTTTGCTTGAGACTTTCTTGATATTTCATATGGCAATGTTAGTGGTAAGATGGTTATGGCTTGGAGAACACACACTGTGAATTACTACAAGTGTATTGATCTTGATGAGTTAGTGGATTCCTTATATTGTTTTGTTATGTGAATCTGAAAAATGTGAATTGAGAGGCTATTTTAGTATTTTGTTTAGTCTCTTTCATTTCTTTTGCATAAAAATTGCTAGGGCTAGCAATAAGCAAGTTGGGGGGTGTGATGAGTGTACAAAAGTGCACTCTAAATACCATATTATTAGACTAAAATGTTAAAATATGAATAGAAATCATAGAAGTTAATTTGTATTTTTTAATTGAGTTTCTATTTACTTTGGGATACTCATACACAGACTTTTATATTTAATTTCAGAGTCTATAAAAGAGCAAATCAAAGCCAAGTCAAATTCAAATGAGGACTTTCAAGTGTGCAAGACGTTGGAACAACTTAAGAACTTTCAATGAGTATAGGACTCTTCAAATTAAGAATAATGATGGGATTTCAGAGTAATTCGGATTATGAGAAAAAGTCAGTCCAAAACGCGCTAGGAGACAGTCTAGACATACTTCAGTATTTTGATCATAACTTTGCACTCACATATCCGATTGATGCGATTCTTGATGCGTTGGAAAACTATTTTAAAGGGCTACAAATTTCTCTCTAATAAGAATTTCTAAATTCGAACTCCTGAAGCACGTACATAGCTTCCAAGTTGAATCCTAAAATTTAGACTAGTTTTTATGCAGGAATCATGAAGACATTAAGATTTCTTTCTTACCCTATATAAGCATATCATTAGCACGAAATTGAGAAGTTTTGGAAGGGAGGAGGCACAATTCTAGCTCAAAGAAAAATACCATTTTTATCTTTTAGTTCTTCTATGGAGAACTAAATGACAGTCTGGACATACTTTAGTATTTTGATCGTAACTTTACACTCACACATCCGATTGATGTGATTCTTGATGCGTTGGAAAACTATTTTAAAGGGCTACAAATTTCTCTCTAATAACGATTTCTAAATTCGGACTCCTGAAGCACGTACATGGCTTCCAAGTTGAGTCCTAAAATTTAGGTGAGTTTTTATCCGAAAATCATGAAGATATTAAGATTTCTTTCTTACCCTATATAAGCATATCATTAGCACGAAATTGAGGAGTTTTGGAAGGAGGAGGCACAGTTCTAGAGAAGAGAAAAATACCATTTTTATCTTTTAGTTCTTCTATGGAGAACTAAATCTTGAGTAAAGTCTAGGGCGGAAATTGATTGGTGAAAATACTTTAACTATATTTCAATTCATAGATTAAGCTTTATTGTTTAAGATTCTAGGATTCAATTCTCCATTTATTATAAGTTTGAGATAATTATATTAAATATTGCTATGGCTTGATTTTGTTAAGCTATAAGATTATGAATATATGATTGACTTAAACAAACTTTTAATATCATTGATGTGATCTTTTACTGCATTATTATTTGTGAACATAGTTTCGTCTCTAGATCTAATATTCATTTTTATATATGAAAACTGTGATTTGTAAAGGGAGAATAGATTCTAGAATTAAATTTAAGAAAGCAAATTAATATAATGTCATATCTTTCAATTAAAAATTTTGTGCTTAATTGTGTATATCTTTTGGATTGAAAAAATCAAAGTATTGGATCCAATTGATTGAAATCCAAAGTTTTACTTGTCTTCTTATCTGTGCCCTAATCTCATTTGATTTGCGTGCTTTAGATAGAACTTTTAGATTCTTGTCATATTATAATTTGATCTTTTCTTTTAAACTTACGTCTGTTTCTTCAGACTTCCTATAGATCGACACCCTGAACTATACTATAATGCCACGTACTAATTTGGACATAATCAAGTGGGTAAGCATGCAACCTCATTTGCAACCTGGATCCATGTACGGATTTTGCCAGATATACCCACACCCACATCTTATGAATTACCAGGAGCCATCCATCCCAATTGACAGCATAGTTTGCTGAGAAGAAAAATATAGAATATTAATTGACAAAAAATTCAATCCTCATCACTCCAAACTCCAAAGAATTGTTGGGTTATTAAACATATATTCATCTTCAATCACAGTCCATTCGGACACAATGAAAAAGCTGCGAAAACTGAACAAGGAAATCAGTTTCATTATTAACAATTTTCTTCATATAGGTTAGAAATGGTTTTGTGTATCATGATTCGTGTAACATAAAGCAGTGGGTGAAGTTTACCTTCGGATGGCATTCCTTGTTGATTATCAAGTAAAACCATTTACTGAATATAGCGTACACAATCCACCAAGGCCTCGGACCAAATTTCAATACCATGAAAGTAAGTCACCAAGAATACAGCCAAATGTAAGTAGGAATGCAAACTCCAGCTTAGATTAGCGTCGAACATACCTTTCAAACACATACTTGAGAAAACATAAGCACCAAATTACGTCTCCATCACGGGAATAACAGCTCCAGCTCCAACTCCACTAGACATGTAATTAAAAACATAATTATCATTTCCCTACATTTGTCTCAACACTGATCTAGACGAGAACACATTTCAAATCCATATGCTCCACAGCAAGGATCTAGTACCGATCATAACGCCTGAAACGACAACAGTAAGTAATCAGATAAAAAGGCCATAAAAAGTTTCCAGTTGTGCGTATAGGCAAGTGGAAACCATACATCTCTAATGGAATACGCCCAGGTTTCTAAAACTTTTT
This sequence comes from Juglans cinerea, assembly GCA_961763995.1. Classification (NCBI taxonomy): domain Eukaryota; kingdom Viridiplantae; phylum Streptophyta; class Magnoliopsida; order Fagales; family Juglandaceae; genus Juglans; species Juglans cinerea. The sequence continues at coordinate 18,106,309 of CAUIVZ010000005.1, forward strand.
ATTAGCAACTCGTGCAGAAAACGACTCATTTATGATTAGAGAGTGCCTTGGACTGTTTTGTGACCACGATGAGTTCATCCAGTTAATCCATGGGCATCTGGTGCAACCACCAGGCCATGAACATGGTTTGTGGACCACAACTTACAAGGAACTATGGGGATCATAGTAAAGTACCTGTGGCGATCATAGTCCCTGGAACGCTCCCTTGACCGTGACCGTGACCTGCGGCGACTTCTTGAATCATAACTGCGGGAGCGATCTACATCTCTATCACGCTCCCGTTCATATCCACGTTCACGATCATAATGCCTATCACGATCTCTGCTCCTACGATCATGATCCCTTCCTCGGTCACGGCTATCTCCTTGTTCCAGGTCCTTACTAGGCTCCCTGTCTCTGTCCCTGCTGCGTTCTTTTGATCTACAAATCAAACAATTGAAGGAGGGAAAAGAACAATATTCAGTTAGAAATTTAGAGACAAAATAGAAATATAATACATATAAATTTAAAAAAATAGATAATGAAATATACCTTCTATCATCCCGATCAACCTTTCGGCCCTTTTCTTTCTCTTCCTGACAAATTAATTACCCATAAAAATACAATAAACTCCCACTTTTGAATGACACAAGTCTAATTATATTGAAAAAGAACTAGATCCAGAGATATAGCAAGCCACAAGAAAAAGCAGAGCTGCTTTGACACATTATCTGGCGCCACAAAGTGATTAAAAATGTACCTTCCTTTATCCATTTCCCCTATCCTGTTCAATAATTGGTAAAGTCTATAAGCTCTGAAAATAAATGCCATACAAATTTGTGGTGTCCATTTTCTCCTATTGTAAAATGGTGGGGCAGTCACTTCCACAAACTGAAACTGGTTTTCTTTTATAGCAATATCTCAAAAACTAAAATAAAATTGCACTTACATATCACCACACTAATGCAGCACCGCCGTACCAACCACCAGCCTCTATAATAAAAGTTAACTCTCCTCTATAAAGAGGAAGGCCAGTGCTCATTGCATGCGCACAGAGAGCAACGAGACAGTGCGTAGGGTTGGTGATGGAAGCAATCACCCATTTTTTAAAATAGTATTACCATTGGATCGAGAGAGGTAAAAGGCAGCATGAAAATGCATCAACATAAAACAGAACACCATTCACAACTGAAAACCGCAACTGCTTGTCACCTTCTATAAAGTTAACAATGTTGTCACCCAGGATGCTGTTTGCGCAATATTATGTAAAATTATTCAAAGGCCAGAAAAACTAGTTGGCAAAAATAGCACAACCACCCAACACGCTTCTTGATTTTAGAACCCTTCTTTACAGCAAGCCTCTTGATCAAGGCCAACAGCACCTTTTATGGTCAGGGACCATCTGGGCCATTGAATTTCTTTTCTTTTTTTTTCTTTTTTTCTAGTTGCCTTCACAACCATTATTTTGCAGAAGCCAGTTTTCTAGTATTGAACTACTGTATACATACATGCTTACATATATATAGATTAACATTCAAGACAAGGAGTGAAACAATATATTAATATTACGCCACTTGATAATTCTAAATTACATAAGTACATTGAAAATCCAACTGCTAGATTACATCCCACTACACTTGTGATATATATTTCTAGCAAATCCACGTCTTTAATGGTTGTTTCAAACCCCAGGGGTATCAGTCCACATCCAACATGTCCTGATCATTAAAACCAAATTGGAGTCGACCATTTGTTGGGAATTTTCCATGCTAGTCTTAAAAACTAGATGATAATGAAAAAAAAATGTAAGAAAATATCTTTAAAAAAGAGTCATCCCTTCACTGAAGTTAGAAAAACTCACAGATGGAACACTAACTGAGAATCTCTATAGAAGAATGTCAAACATTATACCAGCACCTGAACCAACATATTCAGAATACCCACTTAATGATATTTCGAAAGACAAAATAGGTAAAACAATAGATACATCACATTGATTACTACAGCATCAGTTTGGTTATTCGCTTTTGACATTTATTTTGCTAAAAAAAATAAAAAAAAATACTATCTGACATCTTTTGACACTTAGATCTTAGATAAAATCAATAATCTGCTATCATTACTACCTCCTACTACAAATAGTAGTGGTGGTGGTGGTGGTAATAATAAAAAAGGAAAAGAATGCCAGAATATGTATGTATTACCTTAAGCTCTGCTAACTTCTCTCGGATTTGCATATAGCCTAAATGAAGCTTCCCACCAAAATGATCAGCTAAACGGCGGTCACTGAAAATAACAAGAAAAATAAAACTGGTTTGCGCACCTAACATATTCAAAAGCTTCAACAAAATTATACATTTACAGCACAGTTGCCTGATAATTTTCTAGCTAATAATAGCATGATCTGCAAGCAAAAAACAGAAAAAGACGCACATTCTTTAGCTGCAAAAGTATTCCTCGTAAAACTGGGCCCAAGAGCCTGCTGGTGACAAGGAGGTATACTTGTCGGGTCAAAAGCTGAATTGTAATCCCCAATTACCATCTATATGTTTTTCTAAGAAAACATACAAAAATACAGTAAAAATTAAGGATACAAGATCGAATATTACCTGTCATAAACACTCAAAAATGCTCCACAAATGTCACAAACACGTAACTTCTGATCAGTCTGACATAACATCAGGATTGACAAAAATTAGGCTTGCAGAGCAAATTATGCTTTTATTGATAAGTATTTCTGAGCTAATTAATAAACAAGGATATCTTTTTTTATCAATTAATGATTAGGTAAAGATTAGATGAAAAAGTTGAAAATTTGAATTAATAAACAAGGATATTCATTGACTTTTTCAAACGTTGAACAAAATTATAAAAAAATGTTAAACAATAACAGTCATTTAAATTAACAGTCCAACTTTTTTTTCTAAACATGGATATTTTGCACATCAAATGTATTAAAAACAAATCTGAAACACATGCTCACATTGCCGCTGTTTTGATCAATAAAGGTGTTTGCCTAGGAGCATGTTGGTTATATGCCTTAGCTGTTCAACTATAGTTTTCTATACACCTAAAAGAACACTATCCAAAAATAGATAAATAAGCAAAGGTAAAATGGACTTACAATGCGAACATCAGCAGCAGTGTACTTGGAGGAATCCAGAGCAGGCTCCTGCCGAGCAGGTAGCTGAGATCAAAATAACAAAACTACTAGAATAAGAAGCAAAAAGAAAAGAAAACAATGGAAGCTACAAAGGCTTTAAAACAGGACAATGTGACAATTACATAAAATAAACTACAAGAACACAAAACAGAAGACCTCATCATAAAACAAGCCCATAAACCCTTTTTTTTTTTAGAAAACATGCCCATAAACCTAAAAAACACTTTTTTATTTTTAACAAAAAAAGAACCTTCTTAAGAGCTTCAGCCTCTTCCAATGCCTTTTGTGCCTCTTCAACCAAACCCTGCTCACCTGAAAAGGTTACAAAACTTCAAGAAATATCCACAAGTTGATTCCTAGAACTAAAATTAAACTTAAAATCATACAAAATAAAGCATTTCAGTTACATTTCTTCATGCCAAAATCCAAAACACAACCAAGATTCTCATAGTAACTTAAACCAACCTAAAAAAGTCTCATGCCATGTCACTTCCAGTCATAATTCAAATCTGTTTACAGCCAGCCATATTATTTAAGTTCCTAGACACCACCCTTCACCCTGTTCTTACAAGTAAAGGATAAGCCGTTTTGAGATACTTCTTAGTGGCAAATACAATTTAGAGTATGTTTCAAGAATACTTTGCCTAAACCAAAGTGTATTGTTGTATAGAACAGCATGATCACCACATCTTCCAGTTGGGGCTAATAGGGCCTCTATAGATTCAGAAATATAACAAGAGGATCAAAAGTGACAATAATGGTACTGAAAGGAACCACCTGAGAGAGAGGGAGAGAGAGAGAGAGAGAGGAGGGGGCAAAAATTGAAATGAAGGGATTTTGAAAAATTGGTCGCGACAAAACTGGAAAAAGAAAGAAAAAATAAATGGAAAATAAAAGGAGAGGCCTACTAAAGAGTCGAAAGAATTTTGCCTTTTTTTTTTTTAATGAAAGCCACTTGATGAAAAGTTTTTAACCTATTTGGACTAGATATTTGAATTTGGCCAACAAGTATTCACAAAAATAATTTCTACTTACACACATCCAGTAAAGGTAAGTTTGAAATCCCATGTAACACGTGGAAATGACAAGTACTAACAGATATTGGACAAAATGATTTAGTTGAAAACGAAGTATAAAGATCAATTACCAAACACAATAGTGGTTGCATAAACTAACCCCCAGCCCCACCCTAGAAAAGATGAGATCAATAGCAGCAGTTACCAAACATGTAAAAACACAAAAGTATGACACTTTCACCAAGAAGTTTGAAAGGTCCTTTTCTTTTAATAGAAAACCATATTAACAAAGGCAGAGGAATAATGGAAAAGAAACAATGTACCTGTCATGTTAAACTATGACAATACACACCAAAAAAAGTGCCACAAACAATCGCATAGCACATATGTAAGATCCAAATTCCAACCGCAATGGAGTGTGGCCATAACCGAATAAATTTGAGTATTAGTGACTTACCAAGATCCTCTGCTTTCTTCAACTTTTCATTTATCATTTCCTGTGTACGAGGATCAGGTGTAACTACAGGCAAGGGTGCCAAAGGTGGTGGGTTTGGCAGGGGTTGAGGCAAAGATGCCCTATCTTTATTGAATGCATCCAAAAGAAGCATGGACTGTCACCACAACAGAAGAAAGACATATGAAAGTCATAATATATGTCCAAAGAAGAAAAAGGAATTCATGGAACTTCTACTGATGGATCAACATGACAGAACGATAGATGAGAACAACGAAACAATAAAAATCACAGCAGACAAATAAAATGTCTCAGATAGCAATCATCACCTGTTTGTCCGCTCTTTTGGTTCTTAGTTCCTCTACCACCTCCAAAGCTCGAATTTTAAGATCTGTTTTGCCTTCAAGATCTGCATATTTCACATCACTTTTTTATTAATAAGTTACTAATGACTAATAAACAAATTTAAGTAAAACATCTGGTGCATATAACTAATATTTCCTCATCTTGAAAAATCAGAAATCGAATTTTCTCCATGTATAAAGCCACTTCAGATAGAGTCAACAATTTTTCCATTAACAGTGTCATAAATTAAACAAGCCTCAATCTATCCATTGCATAAGTGGGAAGGAGATTGCATTTGTCCAAAAAAACCCAGAACTGACTACAGGATGCATATAAATACACGATAGAATAATAAGAATTAAGCTAATGTTAATAGTCTCTTTCTAGGAAATCACAAAAATAGTAACCCTAAACTAAGCATTTCACTTCCTGTCGTGAGACTTGAGTTGCTTGCAAGAACTGAATGGTTCTTTCTTTTATCCTGATTACCCGCATTGGTTCAACTTTTTAACTATTTTTTCCAGTAGTGAGCAAAAGTATGACTGGCAACATCAAAATTCAGGTACTATGAAAAATCTAATTTATAGCCCACACAAAATACTGAGTGCTCAATCATATCTGTATATGGTTTGCGTGTATAATTTTATACCCATTCATACTCAAAAGCTCCCTATAACTAAAAAAAAAAAAAAAAAAAAAACCAACATCTGCAAGCACCAGCAGAGACTATACACATTCTGTACACATTACCATATTGATCAGCTTCTTTCAACTTCTCTTTGATCTGCTTGGATAGCTCAAGCACCTCAGATGTCTGCAATTTCAACAAAACCAATTTATGAATTTTAAATTCACCGAATGAAAATTTATAACATATGAATTGAAAGAGTCAACCATCACCTGTGTAACTTCTGAGACAGAAATTGCTATAGCAGCTTTTGCATCCTCAGCCTCAAGGCGCCTAAGAGCTCTAGTGATCTTCCTATCGCACTCAAGAATGAGCCTATCGATGACATCCTCCAAATCTCTATCATAGTTGTCAGTCCCTTTTGCTTTGGATTCCTCGTATCTAAAAATATTTAAGCCCAACTATAGAAAAAATTCAAAATCCACAACATTTACATGCCATTGGATCACATCCACTTAAAAAAAAAAAAAAAACTCTTTTGAATTGCTAATTAAGTAGCTATTAATTCCAGCAACCTCTTGGTAATCTTAAAGCATGACTTATGAGGCTTTTTTATAAGTAAAATAACAAAATGACTTATGAGGATTTTGAAGCTTAAGCCCTAGTGCATGGCAAGGTTCAATAGAAAAGCAAAAATGTAGGTCGCCAAGAGCTTATCCCTTAGTAAGTGAAGTAAGGCACAAGGAGTAATTTCTTCTGTACAGTTAAAAATGGCCTAGAGCAAGAAAACTTACAAGTGCAAGACAATTAAGCTTAACCATAAAAATTCTAGTTAGACTTCTATCACATATTATGCAATTAAATTATTTTGTATTACCTTTTCAGTACAAATTCGCAAGTACAAAACAGGGGAAAAGCGAATTCTTCAACAAGATAAATAGAAAATGCAAGACCATCTAGACCACAGAGGCATTCCAGAGGCTTGACTTAAAACTATAATAATGAATGATAATTTTCAGTGTCCACAGCTTGCCACTGACTCAATGGCGTTCATTTTAATTAGGAAAAAAAAAACATCGAAACACATATCATTCCCTAAAAGTATAAGGATACTCTTTCCTCAGCTGCAAGGAGTGGACCTTTGGGCAGGGACCCATATCCATTTTCTGGAACAAAAGGAAAAGAATAAATGATTTTAGAGAGTTAGAAGTGGTCAAATTAATTATCGATAAACAGATGAATAGCACACATAGCAAGAACGCAATACCCCTTAATAACATAGAGTACATGCATTAACACCAGAATAACCAAGTTTCTCCTTGATTTAAAAAGATAACTGGAAAGGAATTCACTGTAAATCAATTATGGATAAAAATAAAGTCCAAAAAAATTTCCTATCCCTGTCATGATACATGATGACCAAACATAAGATATTCGCAGTAAAGAAAAATTGACCCAATACTTAAAAAGTTACCAACAGACATGTCAATACTAAATCCTCCCACTGCTACATCATCATATGTCTTTGTATAGACTGTTGTTACATAAAGAAACCATAGCTGCCTGTTCCAAAAGAAAACCAGCAATTGCTATGAGAAAATCACTACCAACCAGTCTGACAACACAAACAGATCTTCTTGCCCACCTTGAGGTGCACTTCATCCACCAAAAACCGTGTGCTGAAATCTAAACCCATTAAACCTTGGGGTGGCAATCTCTACAATAAGGATTGGCAGAAATAAGCAGAAGCAACCGTTCCCCCACCAAAAACACCAAAGAGAGAGCAATAAAGGTGCAGTGAGATGTGCATCCAAGTAGCGCCAATTTTGAAAACCAGCTCAGATTGGGGCAGAAGGTGTTCTTTGAATACCTATAGAAGGATGATGCCTTCATGCCAATCTCATTCAACAAGCCCAGCAATAGGTATTACACAGCCTAGTGTCAAGTCAGACACATCTTTTGTAGAATTCATTGAAAAAAGGAGAAAAAGCCTCTACTACTGTTGCCAATTCGGACAAGTTGAAATTTCTACGTCTCACTACTCATGACTATCTTTTGCATGTGGCTTCTTTCATATAATATTGTGCACGTACCCTCCCACAAACCAGGTGCATCTATAGACTTCGGTTCCTTTGCCAACTATTATAAAACTCACGCTTTCCATGTGTTACTTCTCTGTTTCCTCAAACATAGAGACCAAAACAAGGAAAAGCATAAACACTCCAATTCTGTTTTCTTTTCTCTTACTTTTTATACAAATTCTCAGTCTGTTGCCCAAATCTTTGCAGTATCCAACGAGTACAATCAAACTCCAAAAAAACAATTATCTTCTCCTTTCCACGAATTTACTAAAACCATATTCTTCTTCCATCAACAAAAATTATCTTAAGATGATAACCTAAGGGAAACATATCAGAACTTTCTTCATCAGTTCCAAAAATTCCTCCCCCCAACCAAAAAAAAACAAGTCTCAACTTTATGAGGGAACCAAAAGGGAGAAACCATCCCCATACAAAACCAAGCAGACCTTGCAGCTACAACAATTGCCTTAAGCTCAAATACTTTGAAAATATTAGAAATTCAAAGGGATTAAACAAACAAATTTACTCTTAATATAAACTCGCGTATTCTATCCGTCAGTCTTTCGTTTCATCACTTAACAACTCCCATTCAATAAAGAATTTCGGTATAAAAACCCTACTATACTTTTTCTTTTACTTCATCAAGGTTTCTTGCGACCCTAATCGTCTCGTTCCCAAACTTTCTCAGGAACCAATCAGGTCAAGTAAACTCCAAAAATACCATAATATAGAAGTAGACTCAAAAATCAAACTTGTCCTCCATTCCTCAGATTTAACGGCAAAAAAAAAAAAAAAAAACAGTTCTACAGTCGCAACAATTAAATTAAGCCTTAAAGATTTAAAAAATATTAGGGCTTCCTTAATTCAGGGAACAAATTAAAAAACATTTTGTAAATAAAAAAATAAAGATAAACTCTATTAAATATTACCGTCAATTGGAAGAGCTCGTGAGGGCAAAGGCCGACGAGGTAAAGGCGGCACACGTCGCGATCGTAGTACTTGCGGTTCACCTCCCGAACGTCGCCGTTCCGGTTCGCCCCCATCAGCACGTCTAGCTGCTTCCTTATCGCATCCATGACGTACCCTCTCAGCCTTTGTCGTTCACTCTCTCTCCCTCGAGCTCTCGAGCCAGAGTGAGATATGTAGGGCTTTTGCTTTAGGGAAAAAGGGCGCCGATCGAGGGTTTGATAGATTACCTATTCACGAGGCTGTTCGTGTTTTCTCATATGCCCTTGCATTTTTATGTACTAATTGGAGTGCCCGGTTACATGAACTGGATATGATTTGAATAAAATATAATAAATATAATATATTTATATGGTTTTTTTTTTCTTATCTGATGTATAATAAGTGACAATAAGCAGACAGCTATTAGTTTATCTATTTTTCCATTTTTGCCCTTATTTTTTTATACATTTTCCCTCTCTGTCCTTCGTTCTTCTCATACGTTCTGGATTCTGTCTTCGTACAACCAATTGTATAATAATTTATTTTCTATTTTTGTCCCAGTCAATGTAGAAGAATTTCGTTTACCCTTTTTTCTCATTTTTGTCCTGGATTTTTTATAAATTTTCCTGCGTCCTTACTTCTTCTCATACGTTCTGGTTTTTATCTTGATTTTGCCAATTGTTTAAGAATTTATTCTAGATTAGATTTCCACCGTTTACCGCTTCGTTGTCTAAAAATTTGTTTTATATTTATTTGTTCGCGCAATCCTTGCCTTTCTCCTATGTTCTGGTTTTTTCCTCGGCTGAGCCAAATTATTTTGCTAGTTATTTTTCCATCACCACTTGCACCGACTGGTTTCAAATAATATATAAGTTTCTTGGATGGAAATACCCGTAGGATGCTAGCTGTTTATTCTAGATTATATCTCAACCGCTTATCGCTGATTATAAAAGTCTTCACCTTATTCATTCTATATTGTTTCGTTGAAATCTGAGTATTTTCGTTATTTCATCTTCTCAAATCTGCTTCTTCGTTTCTTACGATATGTTTTCTTATGTTTATTGTTTTAAATTAAAAATTTCTGATAATTTCTTCTATTATATATTTACATGCAGTGGTTAAATCGAAAAGGTAAATAAAAATTTTCTAACTATAAAATAATTTTGGAATCAAGGAGAATACAAAAAATAGAATAAACATTTATGCTTCTACTGTTGTTTTGATTTTGGATTTTGAACTTCTAATAGCACAACATATAACAACATATAGACTGTTCTGAGCTATGTTTAGATCTGGAACAAAAATCAAATGATGTTAATTATTTCAATATTTATTCAAATAAAAGATTCAACTCTAAACAGAGAAAGTATACCTCCAACTGAATAAGAAAATCAGGCCAAATAACAAAGAAGAAATAGATCTCAACATCTGACAAAAAAATAACTTAAGATATAAATCTGAAAAGGTCTTTAGATATAACTTAAAAGAAAAATATCTAAGACCTATTCAGATCTATACAGGAAAAAATATATATATCCATCCACTCAGATCTGTATTAAGAAAAAAAACACAGAAAAAAACCTAAGTTCTTTGTTGTACACATAGGAATGATACTGTCTCCCTACAGTACTCGTTCGACCTGTCTTTGTACGTCAGGCAGCAATAATTCTCTTCGTTTACGTCATACTGCCCATTCGTGCCATTACAATACTTGCCTATGTACTGACTAAGTGTGCAACAATGCTCGGCAAGTACAAAGGCAACGGCAACGGCAATGCCTCCGGCGGATCGAAAACTGAGGCAGGGGCTGGTGGAGTTTGGCCTGATGAAGAAGAGGGTGGAGTTGGCTACAGAGACGGTGGACTTGGGGTCAGAGTTTTAGGCACACTTGGATTTGGCAGCGGAGTTTTTGCAGGTGCACTTGGAGTTGGCGAAAGAGTTTTTGGTGCACTTGGAGTTGGAGTTAAGGGTGCACTTGGAGTTGGCGGAGGAGTTTTTGGTGGACTAGGAGTTGGAGTTTTGGGTGAATTTGATTGATGAGCACAACTATCCCTTATCCAAGAAAAGGAATTCAGCCCAAGTTCACAACATCCAGATTTAGAGCTGAAATTACTTACGAATTTTTAAGAGCGCTGCAACACTTATCGTCTCTATGAATTATGTACCTTCTTGCAAACAGAAAGGGATTATAGCTCTTCAGACCACATTCCAGAATTGTATAATACTCTGAGAAACATTTATGGTTCCAGTTTGTGACGGGTGATGGATTAGGATTCTCACGAAGGACTGGATGCCAAATAGGAGAAGCTTTTGCATCTTACAGAATACAATGTAATAAAGTAAAATGCAGTCTGGCTCTATACGAGGACAGCAACCAAAGCATGCCTGAAATACATTGTTGCACTCAAGACATGCATAAAGCTGATAAAGTATGCTGCAGTACATGGAAAGAAAAAGGCAACAGCAGCAGCAAAGGTGATGACACAAAAAAAAAGAATCTCAGCTAAGGAAATGCATGGTTGCACACAAAGAAGCATGAGGGACACGATGCATAAAGCTCTGAATTGATGTTGTGTACATAAAAGTTCTCAAACCCCATCATTATCCTTATTTGAAGAGTCTTGCACTAGTTGAAAGTTCTTAGGTTGCTCCAACGTCTTGCCCACTTGAAAGTCCTTTGAATTTGACTGGGTTTTGACTTGCTCTTTTATACACTCTGAAATTAAACATAAAAATATGCTCATGAGTATCCCGAAGTAAATAGAAACTCAATTAAAAAATATACATTAATTCCTACAATTTCTATTCACATTTTAGCATTTTTGTCCAATAATAGGATATTTAGAGTGCACTTTCGTATACTCATCAAGTGTCGTAATCACCTCAATATTAGCTGGAAATCTGAAAACCAAGAACCTGTACAGCCACCTAGAGCTTACCCTACGCCTCCATATCAGCCCAAACCTTCTAGGAGCCCTTTAGAGGACACCTTACATGCATTTATTGAGGCTCAAGGTAAAACAAACTAGAAATTTGAGTCAATGATCACCCAAGTGGTAGAAGAGAACAAAGAGATGAGGAACCATGTTTCTAAGTGAGCATGGAAATTTTCCATTCCAAGCTCAACCCAATCCTAGTGGGCAGCATATGACACAAACCTCTAACCCTAAGAGTGAAGATCTTAAGGAGGAAAATTTCATAACCACCCAAATTGGTAAGGTCATAGAAGGGACACCTAGAAATAGGAACACTCAAGGAAGTTCGAGTACCAGGGAACTAGACAACTCAAAGGATAGTGAGATGGTAGTAATTCCAACTAGGGTGCCCTTTCCCCAAGCTCTCAACCCTACCTTGAAAGCTACTGACCATAGTACTGAAATTTTAGAAAACCTTAGGCAAGTAAAGATTAACCTTCACCTATTGCATGTCATAACTCAGGTTCCTTCATATGCTAAGGTTCTAAAAAATTTATGCACGGTAAAAAGGAAGCACCACGTTCAAAAAACAACATTCTTGACTGAGCAAGTAAGTGCTGTAATTGAACAAAGAATCCCACCAAAATAAAAAGATCCGGGCTACCCTACCATTTCATGCATGATAGGTAGTCATGAGTTTGCACAAGCCTTACTTGACTTAGGAGTGTGACCCCCCAAATTTCGCTTGAGATTGGACGGACATTTGAAGGGTTGAGAAATGCAACACAAGATTACCTGTCCTTGTTCATGACATATATGATGCAATGTTCTTAACATGCATATAGCATTATGCAATATTCGCAACGGATAAATTTTTTTCTTTAGCAATACTATGCACCAAACTGAAAATATCTCAAATACTTAAAACATACTTCATACAAAAAGACATACTAAATAACTGAGATCATAATGCTAGTCCAAAATGGCTATGATCAAAAGAGTACTGGAGATGCAGTTCCATAGTACAAGTAGTAATTTAAGTTAACTACTAATTACATTGAAGCCGCACTGTCGCCCAATTGATCGTGTCCAGTTAGTCAAATTTCGGTTTTCCTTCGGATCCTATAACAAGATCTATCATTCGGGGGGAAATGCTAGTTGAGACTGCCACAGTAAGACTTGATTACAAATCTCAACAAGTTAACAAAAAACCTCAACACAGGTTGATGATGCATGCATGGAAATAAAAATATGAATGCATAATCAAAATTATAAGTAATTATAGCATAACTTGACATACAACATAACATAAATGACATAACTTAAACTGAAGCGTGAACTGAACTTGACTTGCTTAAACTGAACTGGGCTTAAACTTAGAGTTGACTTGACATGAACTTGATCTGAGACTTGACTTAACATGAACTTGGAATTTTGTTTTTTAACTGATTAAACTCAACTACTTGGATGCTACATGGATCCCCTAGAGCCATATGTCCCCGTCGATTACTGCATTACAATACAGATATCTGCACCAGATGTGAGTGCGTTGTATGTGCTACACTTACTGTGGACCCCATACCTCATGTGCCACACTCACTGTGGCCCACGAGAACATAAATGTGGCTTCATTGGTATTAGTGCCTGGCACGCTTTGGTGACCAGCTAGTTAGGCCCCGCCCACTACCCGTTGACAGTATTTCGTTAACTCAGGGAATTTCACACCTATTTAGATACTTTAGCTTGAACAAAAGAATTTCACTAAGATTTTACCCCATCCTAGCACTTAGGATCGTGATTGACATGAATAACTTGACATGACTGTTCTCGAAATACACAAATGGTATTCAAGACGAAACATGATTGGAATACAATAGGACAAAAACCCTGACATAACACAATATGACTTGAACGTAACTCAAAAGATATGACTTACTTGAGATATAAATATTTCGTAACATGGGATAACATGTAATAGACAACATACTTAACATGACATAACATGTAACAGACAACATACTTAACATGACATAACATATAACAGACAATATACTTAACATGACATAACATGTAATAGACAACATACTTAACATGACATGCTTGCAACAGTGAATATTATATGACATGACATACATGTAACAGATGGCATACTTAACAAGATGTACTTGCAATGTATAGTAAAACGTGACAGAATATCTTGAGTAACAAACAAACAATTCATGACAGAATAAATTCTGTGTGACAGATGAATATGTAATGACTTGGCATGGCACATAAGATAACATACATACATACATACACTGTAGTTCATTTACTTATCACCCATATACATTAAACTGATAGTAAGTTAAAAGTTAACTTACCTCGATTTTTGCGTTTCTAGACAAAACTCAAGTGTGATCATGAGGAACTGAAAGTAGTGATTTCTAAAAGTTAGAACTTAATCACTAACAATTAGAAATATGATAAAATATCAACTTAGAGTAAAATTAACATTTTACCATCTACATGTGAGAAAATGACAATTTTACTCCTAACATAAGGATTTTGCATCCTAACTCTAAAGATCACCAAAATTTATATTCCTCATGTAAATTTTGTCCTAAACTTAAATATCAATTCAGAAAAATTTAAAATTAAGCACAACCATTAAAACTCTAAATGGTCCGAAACATGCATAGGCTTTTTCCCTTGCTTTTTGTTGCAATTCTTCCAATTTCAAAACTCTGATCAAACCAAATTTTTGCAACAAAGATCTTCATATCCTAAGTTTAAAAACATACTTAAAACATTCACTAAAAATATGCTAGTCATCAACACCAAACTTTTTAGAAAAATGATCCAAACTTTTTAACCAAAAAGGCAAACCCTTGAATCATATGGTTTGATCTATTTCAAAGCATCTCCAAGAACTTCAAAAAATCCAATGCTTACTTCTAACATATTCATAATATATTCCCAAGAATAATCATATTTTGCATCATGAACAAAAGTCATCAAAATCACTAAAACCATACTTGAACTTTCGGTTTCTTTTTAAGTTCAAAAACATATTTTTGTTTCTAACTTGTTTTGATCAATCTCTTGATCCATGACTTAAAAGATGTGATCATCAAACCAAAACATCACATGGTTTAAAAAGGTGTCCTAAAATAGATCAAAGATTCAAACTCAAGATCACATAGTTAACAATCAACCAAAATATGAATTTAACCCAGAACATCAACACTTTGGCCTATCAGAATCTCTCCTTGCATACAAATTTCATATCTTTGAAACTAACACCAAATATCTTCCAAGAAATATTCTAACATGTATATAAGAGGTTTAGGATCCTCAAATAAAAATATTAAAGCCATTGGAATAAAATTAGACCATAAAAGATTTAAACTTTCTTAAAAACAAAAACTGTTTTTCCTCTTCCAGTTTTTAAGTTTCTAGATCTAAGAAAATCTTTCATCAAAACCTTTAATCATGCAACAAATCTTCAACAAATAATCATATATACACATGTTAAAAATACTCATAAAAATTTTGGACCAAGATCTATCCATTAACTTGGTCAAATACTCCAAAATATAACATACTCTCTAGTTTATCGCCCAGAATGACCTTTCTGAGGTTTAAATAACTTTTGACCTACCAATGATCTCTAAATGGGCAAATAAGGTATCCACATAAACTAGACTAAAAAACGAACAACTTTGATGAAGGGAACATTTCGAGAAAACACTTACAAAAGTTTCGAATCAGGTATGCAAAAGAGTTCAGAAAAGCTGCCAGAGAGTGTCTTTTGTGTTTTATCAAAAAAACGTGTAAATGATAAATTATTTTCGTGGGGAGTGGGCTAGAGGGCTTCTTATACAAGTTATAGAAGATGATAAGACTGAAATGGAGCTTGAGTGTTGATTTTTTCTACCTAATACAATATACAAAAATCAGCCCAAGATATTTTCTTTAAGTTGAGTGTAGAATTGAAAGAGTGGGGTTGCCCTTTAGCCTTTTACTTCAAGAACCCTCTAGGCCCTCTTGAACAAATCTAATCATCCATGTGGGGGGTGAAATTGCTTAGTCAAAAAGCAATGCTAAGTTGACCAAATTCGTGGGCCTTAATGGGCCTAAACCGAACGGGGCTAAATTTTAGGGTTTTAAGAGGGTTTGGGTTGCTATCATGTCCAAATCCAATACCTCTTAGTCCAATCAATTTTTCAAGATTAAAATGGTGGATAATGATGTTCTAACATAAATTTGAAAGATTAATAGCACATAGAAGTAATTTAGCCCTTATTTGGATTGGAAACTCACCTCAACTCATCTCATCATTATAACTTTCTCAAATTCCCACGTAAAATATAATAAACAATTCAACTTTTTCAAATCTCAAAACAATAATAATATTAAAAAATAATATTCTAATAATATTTTATTCAACTCATCTAAAACCATCTTAACTCATATCTGAATTCAAACGGGACTTTAATCAAACGATTAAACACAATGCTAGAAACTGATTCATCTAGGTTTTGGAGGTCAATTTTATGGTTTGTATAAAACCATTTAGGATTTCGATTTCAACCATGTTTTTGGGTTCTCAGTTGGATTCCAACCATATAGGATTTCACTAGGGTGAAAATCCTCTTTGGTTTGGTACAATTTGATTAGTCGGATGAAATAGGGTTTTACTTAAGTGGCACTATCTCACACCTTGATTCCTTCAAATCCATCAAATGTTCCTCATAGTGCCAAGTGTCTAATATTATTCACTATGTGTGGCTAAGATCTTGCCAAGTGTTCAAATAAAACTTCTCTAACCTAATTTGGACATTCCGCACTTGGTGAGCTTATCGAGGTTACTATTCACTCCAAAAAAGTTAATAGTAAACTTAGTACTAAAAAATCTTAAATATTTTTATAAACCTACACTGAAATTGGTTTACTAAAATTCAACCCTAAAATGCCCCTAAAAATAAAAACATAGTTTCAAATAGGCGTTTCGTCCAAAAATATGAAAATAGGTTATTGCGCCATAAAATTCTAAATAATCAATTGAGTCTAATGGCTCAGACCATAACGCATTCTGACACTTCTAACTATCTCAAATAATTAAAATCTCACTTCTAACACCGTAGTGAGTGATATATTGACTATATTAAGAGACTAAAATCTATGCGATTGGTCAATTCGTAAAAACTTATGGGATTTTCACGAGATTTCTAAAACCAATAGAAATTTCACCATTGAATTTCTAGTAGGCTAGTACAAGGAGCTAGTGTAAATCTCATGTCATATTTGATTTACTTGTTGCTTGATTTGGGTGAAATTAAACTCACTTATGTTGTGTTTTAATTGGCTAATCGTTCAGTTAAGAAACCAAAAGGGATAGTTGAGAATGTTTTGATCCAAATTTACAAGTTTTATCACCCTGTTGAATTCTTAATTTCGGACACCCAGTCAGTTGTTGATTCAGACTCTAAGATTCCTTTCATATTAGATTGACATTTCCTTACTACAACTAATGCACTTATAAATTGCAAGAATGGATTGATGAAGCTCTCTTTTGTGAGCATAACATTTGAGGTCAACATTTTCCATATTAGTAAGCAACCAAGGGAAGAAATTGGGTGCCAACAAACCTACTTGATAGATGCGCTTATTCAAGAGGAAGAAGTCTTGACAACTAATTCGGCTACCCTTGAACACTTTCTTATTAATTCTAAATTTTCACTTACCATTGATTCTAATGTGTTTGCTGAGATTTGTGCTATTTTTGATAAATTGCTGGACTATGGTGGATCACCGTGGTAGCCAAAGTATAAAGAATTGCCGGTTAGGAGCGAAAAACAGCAACCATCAAGTGTGGAAACGCCTAAACTCGAGCTCAAGCCGCTGCCCAAGGGTCTTAAGTATGCCTTCCTAGGTCTAGGTGGTACCTTTCCTGTTATTATTTCTTCATAATTAAGTGTTGTCCAAGGTGAGAAAGTTCTTAAAACGTTGAATGAGCATATGTCTACATGATGAGTGTACGAAAGTGCACTCTAAATACCTTATTATTGGACTAAAATGTTAAAATGTGAATATAAATAATAGGAATTAATGTGTATTCTTGAATTGAGTTTCTATTTACTTTGGAATACTCTTGAGTAGATTTTTATATTTAATTTTAGAGTCTATAAAAGAGCAAGTCTAAACCCAATCAAATTCAAATGACTTTCAAGTGGGCAAGATGTTGGAACAACCAAAAAACTTTCAACGAGTGTAGGACTCTTCAAATAAGGATAATGATGGGGTTTGAGAGTAATTCGGATCAAGAGAAAAAGTTAGTCTGAAATTCGCTAGAAGATATATCGTGTGTATATACTTTAGTATTTTGATAATAACTTTCTGCTCAAATATTGGATTGATGCGATTTTTGATGCGTTGGAAAGCTATTTTAAAGGGCTACAAAGTTTTCTATAATAAGAATTTCCTAATTCGAAATCCTGAAGTGCATACATTTTTGCCAAGTTGAGTCCTAAAATTTAGGCGATTTTGTGTGCGGGAATATGAAGACATTAAGTTTTCTTTTCTACCTTATTTAAGCATATCATTAGCACGAAATTAGGAAGTTCAAAAAGGGAGACGGCTCAGCTCTAAAGGAGGAAGAGAGAAAATTAATTGCCATGGCTGCATTTTGCTCTATTTTCTCTTGAGATTTTTGTTGTCCATTATATTTATGGGTAACTAAATTCTCAAGTACGGCTAGAGATGAACTTGCACATTAGATAGTATTTTTAATTTATTTATTTGATTTTCAATTACTAAAACTCTTTTATGTTATCATTCTCAATTCATTGTTGACATTTTCTTCTCTGAATAATCTTAGAATTTATTTTGTTTATGGATTCAGTCATGCTTTTTCTATTGATTGGATTGGTTTGTTGATTATGTTTGGATCAATTATTTATCTATATTGATTTAATTCTTTGCTGCAATATCGCTTCCAGAGTATATTGTCGTCATTAGATTTTCTCAATAGTGATAATAATTTACGTATTTTAAAAGTGGTGAATGATTTTTCGAAGGGTTACATTTGGTTTAATCTTGGTTTATAAATCTATACATTCCGATTGAGAATTTTGGGAATTGAGTTTTCAATTGAGTTATTCAATAAATTAAGAATAATTAAAATACCGGATTTCTACAAGGGGTTCCTTGTCAAATTTGAGAACTTTTTCCGTTAGTCACTTTACTTCACTTAAATTTGCATTTAAAATTAATCTTTGTTCTCCATTAATCATTTAATATTTTTCTTTAGTTTCTTTATTCTTTCTACTATTCTTTTAATTTGTCTCTCTGTGGAATTGACACCCCAAAACTGTGCTACAACTATCGTGTTATTCTTTGGGCGTAATCAAATTTTGGCGCCGTTGCTTGGGAGACGGTAGAAGAATTGCTAGATAGTTTTTCTTTTCAACAGTTTGTAAAGGAGGTAACTTCGTTCCTTCTTTTAGCTTGTTGTATTTTTTTATAGTATTTTTATTTTTTTAAGTATTTTGTTACCTTGCATGCACAGATATAAAGACACCTTGGGTCGATTTGCTTGTAGGCCTGTGGTAGAGTCGGAATTAAATTTTTTAAATCCTTTATTTGACAATACATATAGTCCCGAAGAAATGAGTGAACACGAAAATCAACTCATTAGAACTCTTCATGATTACCTCCACCCTACACGCACAACCACACCATCATGCATCATGTTTCTAGCTAATACTCGCCAACTGGATTTTAAAACAAGGATGATACAGTTACTCCCTACTTTTCATTGTTTGGAAAATGAAAATCCATGTGTGCACATTAGGGAGTCTGAGAAAGTAGTTGCGACTTTTCATAGTCAAAATGCAGCTGATGACGTTGTGAGACTTAAGTTCTTTCCTTTCTCTTTGAAGGATAGAGCTAAGAGTTGGTTATACTTGCTGAGACCAAGATCTATTGGGTCATGGAGTGAAATGAATCAGGTATTCTTTAATAAATATTTTCCCTAACGTCTTAAAAAGGCAAATCTCCACCTTTGCACAAAAGGACAGTGAGACTTTGTATCAGTCTTGAGAGAGATTTAAGGATTTTTTGAGTATGTGTCCTCACCATGTGTATGAGAATTGACGTTTAGTGAGCTATTTTTATGAGGGACTTACACCTAGAGAGCGCCAATTTGTGGAGATGATGTATAATGGTGAGTTCTTATAGAAAGATCCTGATGAGGCCATAGAATACATTATGAGCTTGCTGAAAAAGCTCACACTTAGACTGGACATAGTGCTACGGAGAGGTCACGACCTGCAAGAAACCCAAATGGTGGTGGGATTTACTATCTTAGAGAAGAGGATAACCTAAAGGCTAAGGTTGAGATGCTCACTAGGGATCTAGAGGTGTTAAAGACTAAGGACTTAAAGCCAACACATGTGGCTAATCATGCAGAATCTTTTGGACCATGTTTTGTGTGTGGCAGGGTAGATCACCTCCCCCAAGAGTGTCCCACACTTGCTGATGAGAGGGATGTATGAGAAACAATGTAATGCCTTAGGTATATACAAGAAGCCTTTTACACCTTACTCTGATACCTATAATCAGGGGTGGTGCAATCACCCCAATTTTAGCTGGAAGTCTGAAAACCAGCCGCCTGCACAACCTCCTAGATCATATATTGTACCATATCATGCACCTTCATCTTCTAGGAGTCTTTTAGAAGACACTTTACATGCTTTTATTAAGGCACATGGTAAGACTAATCAAAAGTTTGAATATTTGATTATACAGGTTGTTGAAGAAAACAATGAGATAAAGAGCCAAGTATCCAAATTGATGAGCTCCTTGAGTGTGAATGTGCGTGGCAAGTTCCCTTCTCAAACTCAATCCATACCCTAAGGTCAACATATGACTCAAGGAAATTTGAAGGAGGTCAATTCCATTGTGACGCGAAGTGGTAGGTCCTTACACATCCCAACAACTAATAAGCCAAAGGATGTTGAAGAGGAACAAAGCAATGATAGTACTGAGTTGCCCAAGGAAGATGAGGTAATTAAGAGCCCAGTTAAGGTACCATTTCCTCAAACTTTATAATCTAGTATGCGAACTTTGGATTCCACTAATGAAATCTTGGAGAATCTCAGGTAGGTAAAGATCAATCTTCCTCTTTTGCATGTTATTAAACAACTTCTTACTTATGCAAAAGTTCTCAAAGATTTGTGTACAGTTAAGAGGAAGCACCATGTTAAGAAGACATCATTCCTAACAAAGCAAGTTAGTGCTCTAATTGAGCAGTGAATTCCTCCTAAGTACAAGGATCCTGATTGTCTAACCATTGCATGTAATAATGAGAATCATGAGTTTAAGCAAGCATTGCTTGATTTAGGAGCTAGTGTAAATTTGATGCCTTATTCCATTTATTTGCAGCTTGGTTTGGGTGAAATTAATGCCACTTTTGTTGTGCTTCAATTGGCTGACCGTTCAGTTAAGAAACTGAGAGGAATAGTTGAGGATGTTTTGATCCAAATTGACAAGTTTTACTACCCTGTTGATTTCTTAATCCTTGATACTAGTTCTGTTGTTGACTCTAATTCTAAAATCTCTTTAATTTTAGGTAGACTTTCCTTGCTATAGCTAATGTACTTATAAACTGCAGGAATGGACAGATGAAACTATCTTTTGGAAACATGACCATGGAGGTCAACATATTCCATATCAGTAATCAGCCTAGGGAGGATGATGAGTGCCACCAAATGTACATGATTGACACACTCATAGATAAGGGAGTTCGCACAACTCATGATTTTGATTCCCTTGAATATTTTCTTCTTAATTCTGAGTTTGATACTATGAATGATTCATCTGATGTTTTTTATGTTTGTGCTATTTTTTATAAACCTCAGGATTATGGCCCACATATTTGGCAACTGAAATTTGAGGAGCTGTATAAGAAAAGTGAAAATCAGATTCCTTTGAGCATGGATAGTCTCAAATTGGAATTGAAGCCACTGCCCTCAGATCTTAAGCATGCATTTCTCGGCCGAGGTGATACTTTTCCTATTAGTATTGCTTCAAAATTGAATGCTGATAAGTTTAGGAAATTTCAGTTGACCGAGTTGGAAGAATTGAGAAATGATACTTTGAGAACTCTAAAATCTATAAGGCTAAAACAAAAGTGTTTTATGATAAAAATATTTTGAGAAAATGTTTGAGCCTAATGATCGAGTATTCTTATATGATTCTAGACTCCATAAGCACCCAGGAAAACTTAGGTCTAGGTGGACAGGCCCTTTTGTAGTGAAGAATATTTTTACAAATAGGGCGGTAGAAATAGAGAATCCTAAGGATGGTCGGATCTTTAAAGTAAATGGTCAACTCCTTAAAGTATTAATTGATAGGCAAGTTCCGGAAGTGGAAGACATTCCACTTGTGGATCCGGTCTATTAACCTTGAGCACACCACGCATGTATGTTTTTCTTTATTTGTTTAGTTTTATTTTTGTTTTTTCATATTTTGTTTCCTTTCTTTTTTGTTTGCTGTTGTTTTCTTTGTTTTTGTTTGCAGGTTAGTTTCATTTTGTCATTTCAGGGTACCATCTTTGGTGCTTAGCGAGCTACCCAAGTCACTTATAAGGTGTATTATACCCTTTTTAGTTACTCCCCATTGAAATTTGATTTTTAAACATTGAGGACAATGTTTCATTTAAGTTGGGGATGGTGGTGCAAATTCAGTATTTAAAATGCTTGTTGGAACTCTGTGGCATATTTTCATGTGTCAAATTTTTTTAATTTTGCATCACACGTGCATCCTTTTCACATGTTTACTCATTCTCATTTATAGTCATCTTCGAAAATTCACCAAACCCACCATAATCATTTTTTGCTGAAACATTCACAGAACCCTTAATGCATTCATCCAAGTTTTGTGGTAAGATGGTGATTTGATACATGTAGTTAGAGAACTCTTTTGCTTAAGTATTCAAGTGAGTTTTGGAGAAGATTAAGAGTCTACAAATGCAGTAAATTGTGATAAGCATTCATTGATCTGTTGAATTAGGCACTTCTTGTAAGAATATCATTACATGGTTTGTGGTAAGATGGTGGATAAACTTGGGACATGACGAAGGTCAACTTAAGATCAACGTTTAAGCCTTTCAAGCTATCCCTTTTCATCATAGACCCCTAGTAGCCAACTTTGAGCCAGTAAACACATGTAGCTTTTTCTTTTCATATGCCCACATTATCTATACATTTCCACATTGGAGTATAACATATACACTGATTTTTCCATATCCTTGTTACTTCTAAGTGTGTACTAGATATGAATTTTTTTTTTGCACGGAATAAAAAAAATAATAATAAGAGAGAGAAAAGGGAAGAACATGAGTTACAAGGTGTTCAAGTAAGTAAGCTTCAAAGGCAAAAATACCAAGGTTTGGTAGAAATAGCAAAATACCAGAGTGAAATGATTGTTCACCAAATTATAAAAAAAATTAAATAAAAATAGAAAAATAGAAAAATAGAAAAAGAAAAAGAAAAAGAGGCATTATTCGTTAATTTGAAAGGTTGAAGAGTACATCAAATGAGAGATGTGGTTTATTGAGATGTTCAATAAGATTCCTTAGCTATGTACTTGGAAGTTTTTGAATCATTTTCCTTTTCTTGTCATACAGCCTAACCTTAGCCACATTACAATATTTTGTTTTGTTCTGATCCCAAGTAAGCCTGTGGAAAGAATGATTGAATTCTCATTTGTTAGTGTTCCTATCATCAGATCAATGTTTGTTTGTTGCTTGTACATAATTGCCTAATTCCCCATGAGAGTGTGTGTACACCCATTGTCAACTTTATAGAGAGAATCCTCACACGAAACACTTTTATACCTGTGAGTTATGGAGTTGAACATTTTGCTTGAGACGTTCTTGATGTTGCATGTGTCAATGTTAATGCTAAGATGGTTATGGCTTGGAGAACACACACACACTTTGTGGATTGCTATTGGTGAATTGCTTGTGATAGGATTATTGAATTCCTAAGATTGCTTTGATATGTGAATCTGAAAAGTGTGACTTGGTGGCCTTTGTGTGTGATTTTCTTTTATCTCTTTCATTGTTTTGGCATGAAAATTACTAGGGACTAGCAATGAGTAAGTTGAGGGGTGTGATGAGTGTACGAAAGTGCACTCTAAATACCCTATTATTGGACTAAAATGCTAAAATGTGAATAGGAATAATAGGAATTAATGTGTATTCTTGAATTGAGTTTCTATTTACTTTGGAATACTCTTGATCATATTTTTATATTTAATTTCAAAGTCTATAAAAGAGCAAGTCCAAACCCAATCAAATTCAAAGAGCTTTCAAGTGGGCAACACGTTGGAATAACCAAAAAACTTTCAATGAGTGTAGGACTCTTCAAATAAGGATAATGATGGGGTTTGAGAGTAATTTGGATCAAGAGAAAAAGTCAATCCGAAATTCGCTAGAAGACACAGCCTGTACATACTTTAGTATTTTGATCATAACTTTCTGTTCAAATATCAGATTGATACAATTCTTGCTGTGTTGGAAAGTTATCTTAAAAGGCTACAAAGTTGTCTCTAATAAGGATTTACTAATTCAAAATTTTGAAGCATGTACGTGGCTGCCAAGTTGAGTCCTAAAATTTAGGCGAGTTTGTGTGCGAGAATATGAAGACATTAGGGTTTCTTTCTTACCTTATTTAAGCATATCATTAGCACGAAATTTGGGAGTTCAAAAAGGAAGACGGATCAACTCTGAAGGAGGAAGAGAGAAAATTAATTGTCATGGCCGCCGTTTGCTCTATATTTCTCTTGAGATTTTTGTTGTCCATTATATTTATGGGTAACTAAATTCTCAAGTAGGGTTAGGGATGAACTTGCACATTAGATGGTATTTTTAATTTATGTATTTATTTTCAATTACTAAAACTCTTTTATTTTATCATTCTCAAATCATTGTTAATGTTTTCTTCTCCGAATAATCATAGAATTTATTATATTTATGGATTCAGTCATGCTTTTTCTGAATAGATTGGTTCGTTGATTATGTTTGGATCAATTATTTATCTATATTGATTTAATTCTTCACTGCAATATCGCTTCCAGAGTATATTGTCATTGTTGGATTTTCTCAATAGTGATAATAATTTACGTATTTTAAAAGTGGTGAATGATTTTTCAAAGGGTTACATTTGGTTTAATCTTGGTTTATAAATCTATACCTTCCAATTGAAAATTTTGGGAATTGAGTTCCCAATTGAGTTATTCAATGAATTAAGAATAATTAAAATACCGGATTTATGCAAGGGATTCCCGACGCTTTACTATTTGTCAAATTTGAGAACTTTTTCCGTTAGTTATTTTGCTTCACTTAAATTTGCATTTAAAATTAATTTATGTTCTCCATTAATCATTTAATATATTTCTTTATTTTCTTTATTCTTTCTACTATTCTTTTAATTTGTCTCTCTGTGGAATCGACACCCCCAAAACTGTGCTACAACTTCCGCGTTATTCTTTGAGCGTAATCGCTACACTTGGTTCGACCATAGCTGATATAGAGAGTATTTAGTCCTTTGATTTGCTCACATAGGATTCACTTAGAAGCAGGAGCCAGCCCTAGTAGAGACTCCCAACGTAGGCTTAACTCCACCATGAAAGAAGTTATAAAAAATGAGGTAATAAACTTGTTGGATGTAGGTATTATTTACCCAATTGCCGACAGTAAGTGGGTTAGTCCTACTCAAGTGGTTCCTAAAACATTGTGTATCACTGTAGTAGAAAACGAGGTAGGTGAATTAGTCCCTACTATGACAGTGACTGAGTAGCAAATGTGCATTGATTATTAGAAGTTGAACGCTGCCACCCGAAAAGACCATTTTCTGTTGCCATTCATTGACCAAAATTTAGAGTAGTGGCTAGCCATCCTTTCTACTATTTCTTAGATGATTATTCTGGTTATTATCAAATTGAAATTGCTTTAGAAGACTAGGATAAGACTACCTTTACTTGCCCTTTGGGGACATATGCATTCTGGTGTATGCCGTTTGGTTTATGTAATGCCTCAGCCACCTTCCAACGTTTCAGGATGAGCGTTTTAGCGATATGGTTGAAAATTGCATAGAAATTTTTATGGATGATTTAACTATTTTTGGTGATTCATTTTATTCTTGTTTGCTGAATTTGAAAAAGCCTTGGCCCGGTGTGAACAAAAAGGCCTTGTTTTAAATTGGGAGAAGTGTCATTTCATGGTATCATCAGGAATTGTCCTAGGTCATAGTGTCTCTCCTAAGGGAATAGAGGTAGACCAATCAAAGATTGAACTAATCTCTAAGCTTCCCTGTGCCTAAGACTGTTAAGGATATTAGATCTTTCCTTGTCCATGCCAGTTTCTATAAGAGGTTTATATAGAATTTTTCTACTTTGTCTTGACTGTTGTGTAACCTCCTAGCTAAGGATACCAAGCACAGGGGCTTAGGTCAACACTTATATAATAGCCTTGAGTGGACCAAAGCTTGCCAAAAGGCCTTTGAAATGCTAATTGATAAGCTTACATCTGCTCCTATCATGCAACCACCAGACTGGACCCTTCCTTTTGAGATTATGTGTGATGCTAGTGATTATTCTGTAGGTGTTGTCCTTGGATAGCGAAGCGAAGGGAAACCTTTTGTCATTTACTACGCTAGTAGGACCTTGAATTGTGCACAAATGAATTACTCTACTATTGAAAATGAATTATTAGCCATAGTCTTTGCTTTGAACAAATTCCGTGCTTACTTGATTGGTTCACCCATTATTATTTTCACTGACCGTGCTGCTCTTAGGTACCTTCTCACAAAGAAAGATGCTAAGGCGCGACTAATTATGTGGATTTTACTTTTACAAGAATTTGATATAAGAATCAAGGATAAAAAAAAGGCGTGGAGAATGTAGTGGTCGACCACCTCTCAAGACTTACTTTTATGGACAACACCAATGACATGCCAATCCGAGATGATTTCTCAGATGGACATTTATTCTTCTTTACTTCTTTACCATTGTTTGCTCATATTGTGAATTATTTGGTTGCATACGAGATACTAATAGATTGGAGTGCACAAGACAAGAGGAAATTCTTCCATGAGGTAAGCAATTTCTATTGGGATGAACCTTTTCTTTTCAAATATTGCCCTGACCAAATTATAAGGTGTTGCATCCCTGATGAGGAGGAGATTAGCATCTTAGAATTTTGTTATTCTCAAGCTTGTGGAGGCCATTTTTCTATGAAGAAAACCGTTGCAAAAATTTTGCAGTGTGGATTTTATTGGCCTACCATATTCCGTGACACTAATGCTATTGTCGTTCTTGTGATAGATGCCAAAAGTTAGGATCCTTGTCCCAACGTAATATGATGCCATTGAACCCAATCTTAGTTGTAGAAATCTTTGACTATTGGGGCATAGACTTTATGGGACCCTTTCCACCTTCTTTTGGGTATGTTTACATAATTGTGGCCATAGATTATATGTCTAAATGGGTAGAGACAGCAACTTGTAGGACTAATGACAACAAGACGATGATAAAGTTTTTTAAAGAAAATGTGTTATATTGGTTTGGTATACCTCGCGCTATCATTAGCGACCGAGGTACCCATTTTTATACCCGTTCTTTTGAGGCTCTTATGAAAAAATATAGAGTTGTTCATAAAATTTCTATTGCTTATCATCCCCAAACTAGTAGACAAGTAGAGCTAGCCAACAGGAAAATTAAACAAATCCTATAAAAGACGGTGAGCCTCAACCTCAAAGATTGGTTGTTAAGGCTAAATTATGCACTTTGGGGCATACGAGATAGCATTTAAAACTACCTTAGGCATGTCTCCCTACAGGTTGGTTTTGGAAAATTGTGCCATTTATTGGTAGAGCTCGAGCATCGAGCTTATTGGGCCATCACTCATTTTAACTTTGACCTAGAAGAGGCGGGTAAGCTTAGAAAATTTTAGTTGACCAAGTTAAAAGAGTTGAGAAATGATACTTATGATAACTCTAAAATCTATAAGGCTAAGATGAAAGCGTTTCATGATAGAAATATTCTTAGAAAAACGTTTGAACCAAATCAGCAAGTTTACTTATATGATTCTAGACTTCACAAGCACTCATGAAAACCTCGGTCTAGGCTTTGTAGTAAAGCATGTTTTTTTAAAACGGGGCGGTAGAAATAGAGGATCCTAAGGATGGCTAGGTCTTTAAAGTAAATGGTCAACGCCTCAAAATCTGTATTGATAGGCAAGTGCCTGAAGGGAAGACATTCCACTTGCAGACCCGATCTATCAACCTTAACCCCACCATGCAAGTATGTTTATTTTATTTTCATTTTTTGTTTCTTTCTTTTATTTTATTTTATTTTCTTTTTTTTATTTTTGCTATTGTTTTATGCTTTCAGGATAGTTTCATTTTGCCATTTCAGTTTGTCATCTCTTATGCTTATCGGGCAGCCCATATCAAACATTAGGTGTATTCTACCCTCTTCAGTTACTATCCATTCAGTTGTGATTCTTAAACATTGAGAATGTTTCGTTTAAGTTGGGGGTGGGGCAAATTCTACATTTACAAATACTTGTTGGAACTCTGTGGTACTTTTACATATGACAATTTTTTTTATTAGCATCACACGTACATCTTTTCACATATGTACTCATTTTCATACATAGCCATCTTAGTGAATTCAACAAACCTTGAGGTATTCACAGGATTTCTAATGCACTCATCTAAGTTTTGTGGTAAAATGGTGGTTTGACACATGTATCTTGAGAACTTTTTTACTTAAGTCTATATGTGTGATTTTGGAGAGGAGTGAGAGCCAACACATGCTGAAAATTCTGATAAGCGTTCATTGATTTTTTTGAAATGGGCACTTCTTTTGAGAATATCATTGCATGGTTTATGGTGTGATGGCAGATATACTTGGGATATGATGAATGTCAACTTAGGATTAACGTTTGAGCCTTTCAAGCCAACCCTTTCAATTATAGACCTCTAGTAGCCAACTTTGAGCCACGAAACAAATGTAGTTTTTTGTTTCTTCATATACCTATATTATCCATATCTCTCCACATTGGAGTATTACCTATACACTGATTTTTTTCAATCCTTTTTACTTCTAAGTGTGTACTAGATGTGAATATTTTTTTTTTTGTGAAGAATAAAAACAAAGGAAAGAACACGAGTTACTAGTTGTTCAAGTAAGTTAGCTTCAAAGACAGAAATACCAAGGTTGGTTAGAAATAGCAGAATACCAGAGTGACATATACTTGTTCACCAAATTATAAATGAAAAAAGAAAGAAAAAAAAGAGAGGCATTATTCGGTGATTTGAAAGGTTGAAGAGTACATCAAATAAGGAATGTGATTTATTGAGATGTTTAATAAGATTCCATAGGTATGTACTTGGAAGTTTTTGAATTCTTTTCTTTTTTCCTCCATTTTCATATAGTCTAACCTAAGCTACATTGCAACTTTTTGTTTTGACCGATCTGATCCCCAAGTAAGCCTGTGTAAAGAATGGTTGAATTTTCATTTGTTAGTGTTCCTATCATAAGATCAATACTTACTTGTTACTTGTTCATAATTACTTAAATCTCCATGTGATTGTGTGCACACTATTTGTCAACTCCATAGAGAGAGTCCTTAAACTAAACAATATTATACTCATGAGTTATGGAGTTGAACATTTTGCTTGAGACGTTCTTGATGTTGCATGTGTCAAGGTTAGTGGTAAGATGATTATGGCTTGGAGAACACACACACTCGAATTGCTATAGGTGGATTGATCTTGATAGGGTTATTGGATTCCTTAAATTGTTTTGATATGTGAATCTAGAAAGTGTGAATTGGTGGCCTGTTTTTAATGATTTTCTTTAGTCTCTTTCATTTATTTTAAATAGAAATTGTTAGGGACTAGCAATAGGCAAGTTGGGGGTGTGATGAGTGTACGAAAGTGCACTCTAAATACCCTATTATTAGACTTGAATGCTAAAATGTGAATAGAAATCATAAGAATTAATTCTTATTCTTGAACCTAGGTTCTATTTGTTTTGAAATATTCCTAAGCACGTTTTTTTTATGTTTAATTTCAGAGTTCATAAAACAAAGATGCAAAGCCATTAACAATCTCTAGATTTTAAAGGTCAAAATACAAGTTCAGGATGAGGAGGACTCTTCAACGTTGGGGGACTTTTCAAATGTAACGATTTTTGAGGTTGGTGGGTGGATGAACATACAATTTTTGAAAATAGGATATTGGAAAGGTGGTTAATGTATGGACTTCAAAGATATGGATATTGGTGGAGGGGGTTGGTGGGATGTACGGATAACTTTTCAAATATAAGATTTTGAGGAAAGTTGGTAGGTGGGGAGACGGAACAAGTTTTGTTGGGCAAGACTTTTGTACAAAACATGACACTTCAATGGATAAAAGACTTTCAAAAAGCAAGCAAGACTCTTCAACAAGTAGGACTCTTTAATGGGAAAGGACTTTCCAAGATGAATTTAATTGGGAGTAATGAAGGAGAGAGGGGGACGGACAGTTCTGAAAAAAAAACTAAAAAAAAAAAAAAGACCATTATTTTGGTGCTCCTATGGAGAACTAAAACTTGGTTAAAGCTCAGGGAAAAAATTGATTGTGAAAATGCTTTGATTATATTTCAATTTACAGATTAAGCTTTATAGTTTAAGATTCTAGGAATGAATTCTCTATTTGTTTTGGATATTATAAGTTTTAAAAAATTATATTAAATCTTGCTATGGTTTGATTTTGTTGAGCTATAGGATTATGAATATATGATTGTGATTTAAACAGGTTTTTCATGCTATTGATGTGATCTTTTGCTACACTATTGTTTGTGAACATAGTGTCGTCTTTAGATATGATATTCCTTTTTATACATGAAAACTGTGATTTGTAAAGGAGGAATAGATTCTAAAATTAAATTTGTGAAATTAGATGAGCATATTGTCATATCTTCCAAAATATGACAATACGTGTTTTAGGTAGATTTCAAAATACTTTTCAAATTCCTGTCATCTTGTCATTTGATTTTTTCCTTTAAACTTGTGTCTTGTAGTGTTTCTTTCGACTTCTGTGGATCGACATCCTGAATTATACTATAACAACTCATAGTAGTTTGGGCGTAATCAGTTGCGAGTTATGTGATCTTCCGCCTGGTGCTGAACCCCGAGTCCGAGGAGTATCCCGATTTGACTGCGAGGGAATTCCTTTCTGTGTATAGGGTGTTGCGCCTTGATGGTAATCTATGTAGTTTCAAGGCTCGTGGTCGGAAGCGAACTGCCGGCTTGGAAAAGCGCTTTTCTCACATTAAGGATTGGACCAAGTGCTTCTTTTTTGTTTCAGCCTCGGGCTGGAAACATCCCGAGAGGGAAACCATCCACCAGGAGTTCCTGGTTCGAGCTGTTTGGAGAGCCGTCCTGGATGACAAGTCCATCTCCATTTTCCTATCAAGTCGGGAGGAGGTCAGGTTAGAGGCCGTTCTATCTTGGGTCAAGGCCCATCCCGACGACTCGATGTCGGATGTTGTGCTGACCAACTACAACATCCATTGCCATCTTTCCACTCTGGACTATTCCTACATCCTGGGTTGGAGCTTCTTTAGAGAGTCACCTGCTTCTCAGGGTCAAAAGAGACCTTCTAGCCCATCTTCAGCTAGTGGCGGGGAGAGGAGAGCCCGGGTCGACCGCGATGCCATTGGGGTGTCTTCAAGGCTCGAGATGTAGGCTTCCCAACTCGAGATCCCAATTCCCTGTTTGAAGGCGTTGAGCAGTAGGTCCATGGCTCAGGTTACCCTGGTTCCTACCCCGCCAGTGACTTCCGAGGAGGAACTGGATGAAGAGGAGGCTAGTTTCCAGATGGCTTTCTTCGAGGCCTTTCTTAAGCCTGCCCCGAGAGGGGTTCCGGTGACGGTGGTACCCTTCGAGGATGTCGTCGAGGCGCCAAAAAGTGTTCCCGCTGAGTTCTTGGTCAATGTTCCTATCACGGTAGCTTCCATTGCTGCAGGTGTGAGTCCCGACCATAATGAAGACAACTCGGGACATCACCTTATCGTTGATCTCAGTAACAACCAGGCTGAAGCCGTCAAATGTGAGGCCAAAAGGTTAAGGGGACTATTTTTACAGGTATCTCCAGGACTTAGTTTGGCTTACCTAATTGGTTTCCCTTTGTCTTTGCACTTAACCTTAACCTTGTATGTCTTCCAAGGGCTAACCAGTTGGCTGGCATGATCGTGGAGGAGAGGGGGGAGCTCGAGGAAGAGGTTTGGGCGCTTCGGTCTCTCATCCGCTTTGCTCGCGTAGAGGTTCACAAGGCGAAATAGGAGGCGGAGGAGGCGTCCCATAAAAGAGACCAGCTGCAAGCGGCACAAGCACAAGTTGGAGAAGGCTCGTCAAGAGGTTGCCTTCCCTTAAAGGCAACTTGGCCAAGATGTAGGAGGAGGTAGGTCGTTTCCGCCTAGAAGCCCAGCCCCGGAGTGGTAGAAGTTGTGTCAAGACCAGCATTCGACAAACAAGATGAATTGTTGGCTTTAGATGGTTGAGGAGGAGCCTAATATGTAGAGGAGGTCGGACTTGATTTTTAACTTTCGTAGCAATGGCTCTATATACTATAGAGCGGATGCGAGAATTAGTCTGATTATATAAATTCTGTTTTATGGAGATTCTATCCCCCACATTATGTTAAACTCAAGTGGACCTCTATAAGTGAGGACGTACCTATTCATGATTTATAAAGCATTGGGATGTTTAGTTCATTCTGGCAACAATTACTGTTGTCAACCTTATTTTCGCTGCGATTGTTGCATACTAAGATGCATTGTATATTAACTATCATGAACGGAGGTATGTAACCTTTTGTTGCATGTACCGACACTCCAAGTCTCATTTCAATCCCAAGCGAAGGTTGGGGCGTCACAACAAGTCAAGGGACTTGTATCCAACGAGCCGTGTGGGCAAGTCCTGGGACTTGAGTCGGGCCTAACTTCGCGGTGAGTCAAGGGACTCAACTTCAAGCATAAAGGTCGGCAAGTCAAGGGACTTGTATCCGACCAGCCGTGTGGTCAATTCCTAGGACTTGAGCACAACCTGACTTCATAGCAAGTCAAAGGAATCAACTTGTAGCACGAAGGTCGACAAGTCAAGGAACTTGTGTCCAATAGGCCATGTGGGCAAGTCTTGGGACTTGAGCTCAACCTGACTTCGTGGCGAGCCAAGGGACTCGACTTGGTTATTTTGCTTGAGGGAGACATATTGAGAGAAAGGCGCATTCATTTACATAATTTGCCATTTACATATACATTGGTGACTCACAATCTCAAGGGAAAAACTTCTTCAGGTGCTCGGTATTCCACGAGTGGGGGAGTTCTTTCCCTTTGTCGTCTTTCAGGCAGTACGACCCTAGCCTATTGCTAGCTATTACTACATAGGGTCCTTCCCAGCATGATCCCAACTTTCCTTCTTCTTGCATCGTGACCCTAGTTTTCTTTAACACCAATCGCCCTCCTTGAAGGACCTGGGTCTAGGGGTGTAAATTTAAACCGGAAAACCGGTCCGGACTGGACCGTACCGGACCGGTTGGTCCGGTTTTGAACCGGTCCGGTCCGGAACCGGTTCCTATTTTATGAAAATCGGCCGGTTCCGGTCCGGTTCCGGTTCTGTAGTTTCCGGGACCGGACCGAACCGGACCGGTTGAAAAAAAAATATAAAAATTAATTTTATATATTATACAAAATATCTATATATATCATATATGAAAAAATTTCATATTATAATTTATAAATAATAACATAAAATGTTAATCTTAAATATGAGTATTTGTAATTTATTTGATCATATGTTATTAATATAATTATATATAAGATAATGTTGTTATAATTTATAAAATAAAAGTTTAATCTTAAAGATGAAAATTTAATTGATCATATGCTTTAAGCATAATATATATATATATATATATTAAATTATTAATAACATTTTATAATAAGAATTAACAATTTATTATATGTTTTTTACATTTAAAAAAAATCGGAAAACCGGACCGGAAACCGGTAAAACTGGAGGTACCGGTTTAGGAGGGTAATCGGAGCGTAATCGGTTTTGAAAAATACAAAACCGGTACATACCGGTTCGGTCCTAAATTTTGTCCAAAACCGGACCGGACCGGACCGGTTACACCCCTACCTGGGTCTAACCCATTTGTTGAAGTACCGCTCAGCTTTCCTCTTGTTGTTCGCCATCCGCACCTCAGCCTCCCCGTCTTCTTTCTTCCAATGAGTCCAATTGTTCTTTCAGTCTTTCGTTATTGGAGCCCGGGTGAAAGTGCTCCACCCGGTAGGACGGCATCTCTACTTCCACTAGTATCACTGCTTCATCGTCGTAAGTTAAAGAAAAAGGCGTCTCTCCTGTTGGAGTTCTAACGGTTGTTCGGTATGACTATAGGACCCCTGTAAGTTCCTTGGCCCATCCTCCATTCTAGTTCGCCATCTTTTTCTTTAGGATTATCATTAGGGTTTTGTTGGTGGCCTCAACTTGTCCATTGGATTGTGGATGGCCCGAGGAAGAGTACTTGAACTTGATCCTGAGTTCTGCACAGCACTCTCTGTAATGGGAGGAGTCAAATTGTTGGTCGTTGTCTGATATGATGCTTTGAAGGATTCCGAAGCGGCAAACCACAAAATTCCATAGGAACCTTGTGATAGCAGCAGTGATAGTTGCTAAAGCTTCCGCTTATACCCATTTGGTAAAGTAGTCGACCACAACGACTACAAATCCCACCCCCCTTGCCTAGAGGAAGTGGCTGACTAGATCCAATCCCCATTGTGCAAACAACCACTGGAACGTGATTGACGTTAGCTCCTCTTGGGGGTAATGCGGGACCGGCGCATGTTTATGGCACTTTAAGCATCTTCATGGCACTTTGAGCATCTTCTTACGAACTCTTTGGATCCTCTGAGGGTGTGGGGCCAGTAGTATCCCACCCTCATTACATTCGTGGCTAGAGCTCTGCCTCCCAAGTGGCTGGCGTAGACTCTTTCGTGCACCTCACTTAGTATATATTGGGCCTCAACCTGCAAGACACATCTTAGGAGAGGTTCAGAGAATCCCCTTTTGTACTAGACCCCCTCTATTACTGTGAAGCGTGTTGCTCTGTTTCTAACCTTCTGAGCTTCTTCCCCATCACTTGGTAACTCATTGGCGTTGAGGTATTTCATTATATTTGATGCTCACTCTAAAGTCTCATGACAAATGACCGAGACCTATGGCCAAGAAGTCTATTGTCCGAGTTACCATATTTTCTGGTAGGCATGAATCTTTTTGTCCTGAGGTCGTTCATGTCAGCTTTGTCTACCTCCTAGTTCTTTCAACTCTGTATTTGTTGGATGTGGAAGTAGTGGAAGAAGTCGCGCTCATCTCCCACTAGTTGAAGATATTTTTTCAGTTTTTCACCTTTGATGGCTAACTCGCCCTGCACCTAGCTCACAACTACTTGTGAGTCTCCCCTGACTTCCACTTTTGACGCTCCTAATGCTCTAGTTGTCACCAGTCCAGCTAGAAGTGCTTCGTACTCGGCTTCAGTATTGGTCGTCTTAAAGGCGAGCTTGATCGCGTAGTTGTGTTCTTTGCCGATTCCTGTGAAAATTTGTACCCCACCAGCCCGGCAGAACGAGCCATCGATGTAGACCTGACAAGGCTCTCCTACTGGTGCCATCGACACTTCTTCAAGAAAGCAGTGAACTTAGCCACTAAGTTTGCCAGCACATACCCATTTATCGTTGTGCAAGGGGAATACTCAATGTCGAACTCGCTTAGTTTGACAGCCCAGTTTAGGAGATGGCCTGAGGTGTCCAGCCTCTACAAGACCTTTTTGAGGAAGTGTCTATGAGCACTTTCACGGGGTGAGCTTGGAAGTAGGGCCTTAACCACCTTGCAGCAATCACCAGGGCGAAAGCCATCATGTCCATTCGTAGGTATCTTGCCTCAAGTCCTCTAAATGCTCAACTTGTATAGTAAACGAGATGTTGTAGGCCCTCCTTTTCTCAATCCAGGACTGCCGACACAATGTGTGGTGACACCGACAGGTATGCTAGCAAATCTTCTCTTGGTTCTACCTGGCTGAGGAGCGGTGGACAAGTCAGGTACTCCTTTAACTTCTCGAATGCTTGGCTGCATTCCTCATTCCAGTCTTGTACTTTCCTCAGAACCTTGAAGAACGGCAGGCATTTATCCGTTGAGCGGGAAATGAACCGGTTTAGAGTGGCCACCCACCCAGCCAACTTTTGCACTTCGTTGATGTTCCGAGGAGGAGGCATGTTCATTATTGCCACAACTTTTTTCGGGTTGGCTTCAATTCCGCGTTCGGATACTATGAAGCCTAGGATCTTCCCCAACTCCAGTCCAAATGCGCATTTCAAATGGTTGAGCTTCATCTTGTAACACCAGAAAACAGTGAAGGCTTCTCGCAAATCAGCTAAGTGTTGCTCGGGCTCTTTGCTCTTGACTAGCAGATCATCCACGTATACCTCCATGTTGCGGCCTATTTCATTTTTGAACATTCGGTTGACCAACCACTGGTAACTCGCCCCCACTTTCTCAGTGATAAATGTCGTCTTTTGTTCATCATCCTGACTCATTCAAATCTGGTTGCACCCCAAGTAGGCATCAATGAAATTGTTTAGGCAATGACCCGCAGTGGAATCAACAATCAAATTGATATGGGTAGCAATAAGCTGTCCTTTGGGTAGGCCTTATTTAAGTCAGTGCAGTCGACGCACATTATTCACTTGCCATTTGGTTTCTTCACCAACACGACGTTGGACAGCCACTCAGGGTAGTGAGCTTCCCGAATAGATCCCATCGCCAGGAGGCAATCAACTTCCTCAGTTATGGCAGCGTACTTCTCAGCATTGAAGCTCCTCCGCTTCTGCCATGCCTTATTGGCCTCAGGGTCCACACACAGTCGATGCTCGATGATCACGCTGTTGATCCTGGGCATTTTTTCGTGACTCTAGGTGAACACAACTCGATGTTCAACTAGGAGCTGCCTCATGGACTGTCTCACCTCAGGACTGATTCGGGATCCACACCGTGTTTTCTGGTTTTGCGGGATCCATGGGAATTAACTCCAGGGGCTCATTTAGCTCTTCTTGTCGAAGGGTCTATTTATCTCAAACTTCTTCATTTGAGATCCTCCATTTGTGAACACTTCCTTGTACCAGGCTCTGCGGGCATGGCCTTTCGTCTCGACTAAGTGGGGCCATCGCCCTTTTATCCCCCTGCTATCATACAAATTTTGCCCAAAGGACTTCATGGTCGGGATAGGGCTCGGCGTGGAGGGGTTCGTGGTGCTTCCCTCTCAGCCCTGCATCTTTTGGGACTCTTGCTTTGTTGCTGCCCCATACGCCCGTTTTCCCGATATACAGGACACCGGTCCCTTGTGGGCTGTTGGGTCAGCAAATGCTCTAACTTTTCCACCCTTCGCTTCAAAGTGTAGCAGTTTTCAGTCTGGTGTCTGTCTGTTTTGTGGTAGGAGCAGTACTAGTGCTCCCTCTATCTCTACTGGGTGGCTTTTCTCGGGCCGAGCGCAGTTCCTCCTGCACAGCAAGGCTGGTGTGTGCACGTTTCTTACCATGCACCTGGCCTTCTCACTTGGTGTGCATTGAGTCCTTCCCGAACTTCTTGGGTGCCTTCCCTTTTGCCGAGTTGCTGGCCTTTTTATTGGCCTGCTCCAACTCAATTTTTCTGGGGGATGTCGGAGCCTATAGGGTGTCCTCAACGTTGATGAAGCTTTTTGCTTGGTCCACGAATTTTTGCAGTGTCATGGGGGTCTTTCTAGCCCAGATGCCTCCCAGTAGGGTAGCCAAGTTGATTTTCTCATCCTTGTCATATGTCGTCATTCACTCTTTGTTGAATTGGGACAAGTACGCTTTTAAACTCTTGTCGTTGTGCTGTTTGACCATCAAGAGATATGCCACCGGTCGTCTCCTTTTCCTACTCGCCATGAATTGTGTTAGGAATAGGCAGGATAGCTCTCTAAATCCGTCTATGGACCTTGGGGTAGCGACCCGAACCATCCCCTCATCGCGCCCTTCATCGTTAGGGGAAAAGCCCGGCACGCGATCTCTTTCGG
Organism: Juglans cinerea; assembly: GCA_961763995.1. Lineage (NCBI taxonomy): Eukaryota > Viridiplantae > Streptophyta > Magnoliopsida > Fagales > Juglandaceae > Juglans > Juglans cinerea. The sequence continues at coordinate 18,144,027 of CAUIVZ010000005.1, forward strand.
GAACCCATGAAGGGTCATGTGGGCCTTAAAAGTTTCCAGATGCTCGAGAGACTTTGAACTTAGGTGGGAGCAGTGCCACCATGACTTCCCCGCTGTATGCTAGGTCGATGCTATTAAGCAACTGATCTACGGAGGAAGATGCGCCCATTTGCTTAGCCATATCCAAATACTTGTCCATGAGTTCCTGTAGCTCATGGTGCATTTGCCTTCTTTCTTCTTTGTGACTTAGCGTTTCATTCTGGCTCAAACCTACATCTTCCATGAACTTGCCATATGCCCTCCACAAAATTTCATTTTCCTGCTGAAGACTCCTTACCTCCGTAGTCAACTTCTTTATCATGTCCTCCATCTCAACCAGCCTCGCCTCAATGTTCCTCAATGATTCTTCCTGTCCGCATGTTGTTGCCAGCATACGAATGGCACGCTAAAAAAAGATCCCACAGACGGTGCCACTATTGATGTTGTGTTTCGTAGCTTGGGCAACTCGGCGATTCCTCTGTTCGACCTGCAAGACCTAAGGAGATGAGGGCAGGGTGGTGAGGGACACCTCCGATGCCTAGTCAGAATTTTCTCTTTGTGTGGGAATGTAGGGAGAAAGTGTTCAGAGCTACCTGAGCCTGAGGCGTATTTATATACACAGTCGTGGTGGTCCCCACCCACTGTTGGCAGATCGTGGAGGGGTGTTTGGGGCACTACGCTGGTGGCAGGTTTTCTCCCCTGTCATGTTAGCCATCACCCTGCCACATTGTGCGTGGGCCCTAGTATATCCCTTGCGGCAAGTAAGGGGTGGGTGTCGCGCATACTACCTTGTCAACAAAGGTGAGTGGACGCCTAGCTCTGTCATTGCATGTTGGCTTCCCAGACCATTTAATGCGGCGTGCCTGCTATCCGGCGATGTGGGTTGTGGTCTAAGTGGGTGACGTGACCAGTCACCATATCTAAAGGGCCTCCTCGGGCCTAGCTCAGTCCCCTTCCCTTTATTGGTTTTGTACTGGGCCATCTACTGGCCGGTTTGGGCCCTCAGGGGGGCCAAACCCCACACGGCCCAAATAAGGAGGTAAATCCCCTTCTCAAGATGAGTAAAGAGGATTTTTGTAGTCATACTTTCCCTAAAACTTTGCAAAAGGATTGTCCTGTTAGTCACGTGCGCAGCTTAGTCCGTATGTGGATGTTCCAATGCCTTCAGGTTTACTAGATTCGATCCACCTCACCTTGATAACTTCGATGTTCTCTTAAGTGTTGGCACAATGGCAAACCAATTATTTTGGCCATGACCAACTCTAATCTCCCAAAGCTACCTCTTAAACCATCTACTGTTTTCCCTAATCAAAGATCTTGAGGTGGAAGAGGCGGGTCTCTTCGTCAAACATTTTAGAGCAACAAAATACAATGTGAACCTATTGGCCATTTGTCTCAGGCAATGGCATCATAGTCTGTTGAGTGAATTGATCAAAATTGTCACTTCAAATGGTTCAACCCTATATCTTTTAAAAATAGTGAATATGGATAGAGACCAATTTATTAGTACTATAACTATTTTTGTATTTTCCTTTTTCTTTACTAGCATTGTATTAATTGTAATAGGGTGTTTGTGGAAAACTCAACTTGCTAGCATATATGTAAAAACAAAAATTGAAAAACCGGTAAACCCGATTCCTACGTAGCAAAACCGATTGAAAATTGGTTTGGCTCTGGTTTTTGTTTTTAAAACACTGGTTCGAATCGAACTGGACCAATACATATATATTGTTTTTAATTTTTTATATTATATATAATATATATTTTATATTATTTTTATATTATATTATATATATTATATGTTAAATTGCTAATTAATATAATATGAAATCTTAAAATCTAATAAATTTTAATTTTATTACATAAAATTAATATAACATAAATGAGAGATATGAGTCAATCACTTGCTAAAGTTTTGTGGGAGTACGATTTTGTTTATCCGTAAAACTGGACTGGACCGAATTAGAATTAGACAAATCGAAAGTTTCAATTTCGGTGGTGAATCGGTCTGGTATCAGTTCTTATATTCTTAATACTAGTGTATACCAATTTGATTTTAAAAGATGTCCATAACCAGACCAAACTCGACCGATTACACCTATAATCTTAATCTTTTAGATTAACAAAATCCGTGATAAAAAAAAATTATTATTTTGTGAGAGAATGTTCGTGAATGACCTAAAGCCTAGAAAAATTTTACTCAGCAGTCCTATACTACACATCTACCTACTAAAAGAAAAAAAGAAAAAAAAAAGAGATGTGTGGTGTAGATTGCTTGTTGGAATAACTATAGGCAAACAAAGCTCCAAATAAACAGAGAATGGATGGCAACTAGGGGTGAAAATAAAACCAGTAAACCGACTCGAACCAGTTGATTCAATCCGATACAAGTTTCACCTTTTAAAAAACTGGTTGGAACCAGTTCGATTCCGGTTTCCCTTTTTCTAGCACCAGACCGGTTTGTATATATATATATATATATATATTTATATGATTTTTTATATTATATATAATTTTTATATATAATATATATAATTATATATAAAATAATTTTATATTATATGCTAAATTGCTAATTAATATAAGACTATATTTTAAAATCCTATTACTCAAAATAATAAAATAACATAAAATTAATATAACATTTGATATTACATTAAAAAATTTAATTTTATAACATAAAATTTTAGACTTAAAAATAAACATTTGCTAGATCATATGTTATTAATATAAACTATATATATATATATATACATATATATATCAAGGATAAATATATTTTATGGCATAATAAATTATAATATATATTTTTTCATAAATACATTTCTATACATTTAATTGGATCATATACACTCATATAAAAAGTGTATTTAACAATCATATAATATATTATCACTACCATATTATCACTGACATACATAAATTATAAATAAGTTAGACACTAACATATTAGTAGTTAAATAGCTATTAGTATTAGTATATCACTAGTAGTAATCCACTATATATAAATAACTATATAAATAGAGATAACTATATTATTGTATTAGTATTAGTATAGTATTGTATTATTATTAGTATAGTATACCATATTAGTATAGTGTAGTATTAGTATAGTATATAGTATTATGTTATATTATATAATAAAATTAATATAACATTTGATATAACATTAAAAGATTTAATTTTATAACATAAAATTTTAGACTTAACATAAACATTTGTTTGATCATATGTTATTAATATAAACTATATATATATATACCATATTATTATTAATATAGTATAGTTTTAGTATAGTATATAATATAATATAATATAATATAATATTATATATATATATATAAATAACTATATAAATCACTATAACTATATATAGTATTAGTATTAGTGTATATATATATATATAGTATTAGTATCACTATAATATATAGCATTAGTATCACTATAATATATTAATATTAGCATTAGTATTATATATAAGTAACCGACCATATGCATGAAGAAGTAAACAATATAGAAAAGATATACAAAATAAACTTTTTCATTGAAAATATAATACTTATAAGGAGACTAATTCTCACAGGAGGTGAAAGCAGAAGACATGAAGAAAGGAAGATTAGAAAGATTTACAAAGTGAGGAGGACTGGAGGGGAGTGATTTGGGCGAGAGGGGAAAAGGCTTCAGATGGAAAATTTTCAATGTCTTTCTTTCTTCGCAAATCCCTTTATATAGATACTAGAACAATACATCACAGTAATTTTAATTATATATGAACAATATCAGTCGACATAAAAAACAAGAACAGTATCAGCCGACACTAAAAATAAACTAATACAGTACAGGACAAGTGAACTGATATGTACAAAGTCATTTGTTGTATTTCTGAACAATAATCTGGTATGAAAATAATCTTCTGGAATCACATAATCTGGGGATCATAATTTGCTAATTTCAAATCGAACGGATCTTGAGATTCCATGTAGGGTGAGTAGTCTTGAGAAGGAGAGGCGGCTGAGTTACCTTGAGAATGAGAGGCCTGTTGAGAAAGAGAGACCTGATGGGCTGGTGATAATGCAGGTTGCTGTAATGGAGATAATCTGGCGAGATGCTATGCTTTTTCTTCATCATCACTATCTGAAACTTGTGACATTGTTTCGGCTAATTTTTTCAAATCCTTCTTGTTGCTAATGGATGCTAACTGCACTTGAAATCTGCTTCGTTGGACTAGAACTTCTGGAGTCTTGGTAACGTTTGAAAATATTTTTAAGACATAGTCATAATTGTATTTTTCCCACCATTTGACAGAAACTTGGTGGGCTATGAACATAATGGTTTTGAGAGAGGGATGAGGTTTGATAACATATTCTTATTTCATAATCCAGTTTAATTTTGTTTTGAAGAAAAAAAGAAGGAGTGGTGAACAATGGTTTAATGCTGGTAGATTGTTATCCTGTGAAGTAAAAATTTGAAGACTTTCTTGGAGGGGAAGAGGAAGGAGAAGATGTTCGGGTCTATAATATTCCCACCATAGTGAAAACCATTTCGGAAGTGTTTTGATCTCTTGTAATTTGTCAAAATGAAGGAATCACAAATGACTCAAATTTTTATTTACTATACTATACTAATATAGTATACTATACTAATAATAATACGATACCATACTAATACTAATATAATATAGTTATCTCTATTTATATAGTTATTTATATATAGTGGATTACTACTAGTGATAGTATATAATATTATATTATATATATATAAATAACTATATAAATCACTATAACTATATATAGCATTAGTATTAGTATATATATATATATATATATATATATATATATACACTAATGCTATATATATTATAGTGATACTAATACCATATATATATACTGTGTATTAGTACCATCACTATGATAGCTATGATAGTATAATATATTAGTGTATATATAATATATATATATATATATATATATGCTATATGGACTATTGGATAATGGAGTTGGTGCAAAGGGTTGGTTGTATAAATTTTAATTGTGTAATCTAGACTATTTGTACTGTATTTTTATTTTGTAATGTGGACACTTAAGGAGACTTTTACTACTTTATTTTTAGTTTTATTTGGTAATATGGGACTTGCAGTAGATTTTATGGCAGCTTGTAATATGAACTTGTAATATAAACTTGTAGCAGATCTTTTTATTAGAATAAATATAGATAGAAACCATTTTGGTAGCATCCATTTTGCACACATGATGTGGCATCATGTAGACCACACATCTCCCCAAGTGAGTGTTGGAAACAATCAACTAGAAGCAGTCACGCAGTGAGTGTAAAGTGTGCACTGCTATAGTGGCTTTTCTCTAGCATTACTCTTTTTATTATAACAGATTTTATATTTTTGGGTTAATTACATTTTGTCCTCTCGAACTTTCACTCAGTTCATAATGTGCCTCAGAAACTAATAATTGCATCAAAGTGGACCATCAAACTTTCAAAACATCCCAATCTCTCTTATGTCTACCAGCAGTGTTAAATCTAACTAAAATTCACTGCACGTGCCGTTCAAGTGCATAACATTCACTGTAAAGATATAATTCTCATCTAATTTATTATCATTGATCATATAAAATATAAAATAATATATACTATCAATTAATAATAAATCATAAATCATTAAATAATTTTTTATTAATTTATATATGGTTAATGAATATCAAATAATTTCATTGTGTACATAGATTATTCATACTTGCTTCCAACTTAGGTATAAAATAATTTTATATATAGTTAATGATTAATAATTTATTATTAATTGATAGCATATATTATTTTGACAATGAATTTCCATTAGATTTGAAGCTGTTGGTAGACGGAAGGGGGGGGGAATTAAGAAGTTTTGAAAGTTCGAGGGTTCACTTTGATGCAATTATTAGTTTCGGAAGCGCATTGTGAATTGAATGAAAATTTGAAGGGGCAAAGTGTAATTAATCCTATATTTTTATAGCAAATTTTATATTTTTGTGGCAGATTTGTTTTATAGTAGATTTTTCTGTAGAAGATTTTTTATTATAACAAATTTTATATTTTTATAGCAAATTTTTTACATGGGAGCATTTTTTTATAATAGACTCTTTTTATGGTAGATAATTAAAACCGAAAAATCGGATCGAATCGATAAAACTGAAAGTACCGATTTAAAAATATAATCGGTGCGATATTGATTTTTTAATGCTGTGTTTGGTTTTCAAACTCATTTGAACTTAGCTGAGTCAATTTAATTTTAAGCCGGGTCTAACATTCAAATACCTAACTCTCAAATTATTAAATTCATCACAATCCAAAACCTTATTACACGTGGGACCCACAACATTTTCAACTTAAGTCATATTTGTACGTGGGATCTATAATCTTTTTCGATTTTTCATAAAAAATATTAAACCCATCTTAACATTTAAACACACTTTAAATTTAGTTTAGATGGGTTCCACAAAACTCATTTCATTACTCAATTCATTACTATTCATAAAGAATTCAACTCCATTGAATTTAACTCAATATCCAAACGTAGCCTAAACCGATTGGATTTCAAAATGAGTAATTCTACGGATCAGCACCTGTTCACAGCTGATTCGTAGCACACATGACGTCTTTTTTTTTAAAGCAAAATCCCGTTTTCCCCTCCCCACTCGATTCGCTCTCTCGGCTCACTGCCTCACCCAGCTCTGCCGTGTGCCATCTATAGTGCCACCGCCCACCACCATCGGCTCCCCCTCACGCCGGCAACCTCCAGCCACCTGTAATGCCCCTTGCTCGACGGAAGCCCCCACGCGAAACCCGAAATGGGTTCTCCTAACGATTTGTCGCTGCTATCGCCACCATCGTCAGCCTCCAATCCTACCGTCGAGCACCACCGTGCCCCTTGACCTCCTCCTAGCCCCGTCGAGCACGGCAGCCCTTTCCCTCTCTTTCTCGAAATGAGTTTCACCCACATGGGTTCTGCAGTGCCACTGAGTTGTACGCTGCCACTCAAGGCTCCAGCCGCCACCTCGAGCATCCCTCAGCCACCAGCAGCTAGGGGTGAGAATCGGCCGGTCCGGACCGGAAAAACCGACCGGACCGGCCAATTCGGTCCGGACCGGACCGGACCGAGAGTGGTTCAGGTCCGGTCCGGTCCAAAAATTAAAGGACCGAATGAATTCGGTCCGGTCCACGGTCCGGCGGTTTTCCGGACCGGACCGGACCGAATTAAATATATATATAATTTAATAATTTATATATATTAAGTATATAATTTTCATTTGACTAATTAACCTAATCCTATCACTAATTCATCATTAAGTAATTATTAACTAATACTAATATTTATAATTTTATACTAATAGTAATATTTATAATTTTATAGTAATACTAAATTATTAATATTTATACTAATACAAGTATTATATTAAATTATTAATAGTCTAGACTCTACTTCTAGACTCTAAATTGGTATTAAAAAAAAATATACTAATAGCATATTAGTAAATTAGTAATAGTCTAACATAGAGTAAGAGTCTAAGACAATAGTTAATAGTTATAGACTTATAGACTTATAGTTATAGTAATATAGTTATAACTTATACTAAATCACTATAACTAATATTAGTTTATTACTAACATATAGCTATACTATATTACTAATAGTCCAATACTAATACTATTAATCTATTATATAGTTATAACTTATATTAATTATGATTGATAATAATTAATCACTATAAGTCTATAGTATTAATGTATTATTATATAATATATAGTATTAGTATAGTAATAGACTCTAATATGGTATTAAAAAAAAATATACTAATAGTCTAGTACTAATACTATTAATCTATTATATAGTTATAACTAACTTATAAGTTATAACTTATATTAATCATGATTGATAATAACTAATCACTATAAGTCTATAGTATTAATGTATTATTATATAATATATAGTATTAGTATAGTAATAGACTCTAATATGGTATTAAAAAAAATATACTAATAGTCTAGTGCTAAATTACTAATACTATTAATCTATTATATAGTTATAACTTATATTAATCATGATTGATAATAACTAATCACTATAAGTCTGTAGTATTAATGTATTATTATATAATATATAGTATTAGTATAGTAATAGACTCTAATATGGTATTAAAAAAAAATATACTGATAGTCTAATAGTCTAGTACTAATACTATTAATCTATTATATAAGTTATAAGTTATAACTTATATTAATCATGATTGATAATAACTAATCACTATAAGTCTATAGTATTAAATATTAATGTATTATTAAATAATATATAGTATTAGTATCACTATATCATTAATATATATATATATATATATTATATACACACACTATAAGTCTATATAGTATTAGTATACTAATAGTCCAATACTAATACTATTAATCTATTATATAGTTATAACTTATATTAATCATGATTGATAATAATTAATCACTATAAGTCTATAGTATTAATGTATTATTATATAATATATAGTATTAGTATAATAATAGACTCTAATATGGTATTAAAATAAAATATACCAATAGTCCAATAGTAATATTATTAATCTATTATATAGTTATAACTTATATTAATCATGATTGATAATAATTAATCACTATAAGTCTATAGTATTAATGTATTATTAAATAATATATAGTATTAGTATCACTATATCATTAATATATATATATATATATATATATTATATACACACACTATAAGTCTATATAGTATTAGTATAATAATAGACTCTATCACTCTAATATGGACCTATGGTATTAAAAAAAAATTATACTAATCACTATAAGTCTATAGTATTAAATTATTAATGTATTATTAATATTAATATATAAGTTTATACTCTATAGTATTAAATTATTAATGTATTATGTAATATTAAAATTAATACGTACTGTATAACTCAAGTGCCACTGCCCACTGCCAAGAAGCCGAAACGGCGCCGTTTAGTATAAAATAGGACCTAAACGGCGCCGTTTAAGTCCAGGAGGGGGCAGGATTTTGAAATTGAGTTGCGTGAAACGGCGTCGTTTCACGCAACTCAATTTTTTTTTTAATAAACCGTCTGTTGAAACGCCACCGTTTGGGTCCAATTTCAATCCAAACGGCGCCGTTTCAACATTAGTTTTTCCCCCCCCCCCCCCCCACTTCCCAGTTCCTCATTTCGCCCCCCCTCTCCCCCGAAAGGCGATTTTGGCCCCCCTTGCGATTCGGAAAACCCTAGCCGTCGCGACTCGCATCCACCCTCCTCCAGCCCCTCGGTCGCCTCCCTCCGTCGAGATTTTGGTACTCTCTCTCTCTCTCTCTGGTATTTAATCTTCGCATATGTTGAATGTTGAGACTTGAGTCTTGAGTCTTGACTGTTGATTTTGGTATTTATCGGTGACTCTTGAGATTTTGGTTCTGTGAGACGGTGACTCTTGACTTTAGTTGTGATTTGTGAAGTTGTTGTGAGCTTGTGTTATGTGTGTCAAAAAATTGATTTTAGGTTTACATACGGGTCAGGGACTCCGAAATTTTTTTTTTTTTTGGTTGAAGCAACATTTTGTTTTGTTGGTCAAACTTTCGAAGCATAATGGTAGACAGTAGACTGATAGTATTGTCAAATGTCAATTGTGTGATTTTTGGCTCTCTTGCATTT